>CM059435.1:62891986-63204486 GCA_030390025.1 Squalus acanthias
TTTCATTAGTTGAAAAACACCGAACACATTGGAGAAGAAATTGGACCTCATTGCATCCCTTTTCCAGGGGTAAAAAGGACCAGTTTCACAGGGCTATGTCCCATGCCCCAACAACCCCTGAAATACCTCCCACCCCATATTGGGTGGGGTGATTTTTCAGGCGTCTCCGATGGGCACCCAAAACAGGCATTAGGCCCCATGCAAATGTCAACGAGGAGTCTAACACCTGTTTTAGGACCTGTAGGGGGTGGTTGTTTGTGTCAGCTTCACCTCTGACTTCTGAGCGGTTCGAATCGCTCCCACTCCCTTGGTTCTAGACCTTGGACTTATTTGGGGGTTGTGACAAAAGGTGCAGCAGACAACTGAGTTTGATGAAAGAACTTCAATCTTTATTAAAAAGGTAAAACACAAATGATAACACTCTTAACACTCTAAAGGTGGGGAACACTTTGGTACAAGCGAGGGAAATGACAGTCGAACAATACTTCACCCCTCCCAACCCCACTTTACTAGCTAAGTTAGGTTTTGAAGGACATGGGATAATGCTCACCAATCCTTTGACAGTTGGGCTAAATCGCGGTTTTGGGGTTCGCTGTTTATGGCGGTTAGTGTCTGCCGTACCCCGTATGCGGTAGAGGACTTCACCTGGGTCTCTGGTCAGTCCTCGCGAGTCCGCTGATGCGGTAGGATGTCGTTTTGGATTTATCTGGTGAGTACCCAATTTCTTTGGTTTAGCAGTAAGGTTTAGAGTCTTTGGGGAAAATCTTACCCAGGGGTAAGTCAGGAGTAGATTGTAGAGTGGAAACTTTGTGGTTCTTCGGGTTTTCTTCCCTTGAGTTGGTCTTTGTTGGTCGCGGTGGCCTGCTATTACCCGGTCCGTTGGGGGTAATGTGCGGTTGTTGGTTTCTTGAGGCCTTTGGTTTCCGCAATGGTTTTAGGCCTTGTCTAGTGTGTCGGTCGACCTCGTGGAGCCGTCGGTGACTTGTTGCTGCTTGTTGCTCCGGGTGACTGTGTTGGGACCGTTGTTGGAGGTCCATCGAGGTGGTATCTTCGCGGGCTGGACTCAGGTGTGTCTGAGTGGTGAGCGATGCCGACTCGCTTCCAGCTCAGCTTGTCTTCTTCCTTGCTTCTTCTTCTTCTGATGACCACTGACTTTGAACTGCCTAATGGGCCTTCAATTATACGGAATTGAAGTGGCCTTATCTACCCGCCAAATCTACTCAGTTCATTGTCTGGTGTTGGCGGGCTCGTAAATCAATAACGACTTACTAGTGTGTTAACTGGTCTTTTAACAGGCCTTCAATCTCACCCATTGAACATGGCCTTATCTACCCGCCAAATCTACTCAGTTCATTGTCTGGTTTTGGCGGGCCTGTTACCAGTAACTGCTCTGTAAGTGTTAAATGGCTTTTGGGATGGCTTGCATCCTGTCGATCTCCTTGGTTGATCACTGGTGATTGATTTTGTGTTTGGTTTTCTAGGCTGGACTCAGTCTTTCTATAGAATGGTCCTGAGTGGGTTTTATTATGCATGTTTCTGATGGGCCCTGTAATCGGTTTTGATGGAGCCTGTATTTTGGGTGGGACTGCTCTTCTCCCAGGGTCTATTGTCAAAATGTTAATGTCTGCTGGGGCTTGAGTGGGGTCATCCCGGTTCCCCAGACAGTGCAATTAACTGCAATAACCAAACTGCTTTTACAGAGGTCGAACCCACCTCCTTGGCCCTTTACAGGCCCAGACATAGTTTTAAAATGCCAAAACTTGGTTTTTGGTCTTATATTCCTTAGGTTAGACCCAAATGCATTTTTATCACTCTGAGGTAGTTCCAAAGTCCTTTTTCCTTAGGTTTTTGGGGATCTGCAAATTTTGGAAACCTTACAGACCCCTTCCCGAAAGTGGGCCACCCTGAGGGGAGCAGGTGGTTTTCCTGCCATCGACCCGGCCTAGCAAAGAGTCACCAACAAAGTTCATGCGGAGCCAAAAGGAGCAGGAGTGATCCTCCCAGCTCCACAGCACAGCCAAGGGTCACTGCTGGCTATGATCCCCCCCCCCACCCACACCCCGTCAAAGTCTCCTCACACCCCCTCCCCACCCCGGGACTAACCTGATGGCGGCTGCCAGAGAGAAAGGTGGCCCAAACTGGTTCATGGAAAAGTGGGGAGCCGGCATCTTTCCGCACACTAAAATGAGGCCTAAAGCCAATTTCGGTCCTTCCAGTTTGGGCATGCGTTGTCATTTTCCCCATTGACATGTATTCCAAACAGCGACACACAAAATCAGTCCCCCCCCCCCCCCCCCCACCCTTTTTTTAAGATTAAAAAAAAAATGAGGCAGATTTTGGACTTCTTCAGTTGGGATATGAGAACAGTCTTAAAATCTGTGAAGCTCTTCAGAACTCAGCGAGACTCGCCATATCTGTTACTTAGATCATTACAGATTAATTATTCATGAGAGAGACCTCAGTAGATACAACGAGCTTCATTTATCTCTTATTTTATTTCCCTCAAAATAACACTTTCTAAATACTATACCTAAGAGCCCCATCCATCACTGCCCCATCTTGGATCAAGGCCATTCATTTGAGAGGACTTAAAAAGCACTTTAAAAATCCCAGGTCGGACTATTTTGTGTTGTTCTATGTATGTTCACAGCTGCTGCATGTCATAATACATAAGAAAAGTCAGGGATGATGAAAGACCATTCATCCCATGAAAGCCATCCCTCCAGTAGTTAATTCTCCCATCACGGAATCTGATTGCATTTTGAATAAGTCCACTGTGTTAGTCTCTCTTACCTTGTCTGTAGATAATTCTGAACAGTGCTCAGCCCTTGAGTAAAGATGTTCTTGAATTTCTAATCATAATCTGAGCTCACCTTTTCTATACCATTTAATATTTTATACATTCGAATTTGTTCCCGCCCTTTAACTCCTTTTTTCCATTCAGTACAGCTTATGATTCTCTCATTTTTCAGCAGCGCTCATGGGTGTCAGCTGTGGCTCAGTTGGTTGAACTCTCACCTTTGATAGTACTGACTGGTTGTGGGTTCATAGTCCCACTCTGGAGATTTGAGCACAAACTCTAGGCTGGCACTCCAGTGCAGAAATGATTATCTGGTCATTTATTTTATTGCTGTTTGTGGGATCTTGCTGAGTGCAAATTGGCTGCCATGTTTCCTACATTACAACAGTGACTGTACATCAAAAGTACTTCATTGGCAATTTGCAACGTCCTGAGATCGTGAAAGGTGCTATGGGGGTTATTTTGGCTAAAGTGTGAAAACAGACGCTAAATGGGTGCTGTGCTAATGAGACACGCCTGTTTGAAAGTCTGGATTTAGCGCACAATTTTGGTCCTAATTGCTGATTACCATAGTTTGAACTTGCCTGGAGACGCTAAACCAGAAACCTGCAGGTTTAGCACTCAAGTGCTGATTGGACGCAATTTTGGTGGAGCAGTATATGTGGGCTCCTCGCACCCACTCTCACTGAAGGTGTGGAGTGCGCTGGCTGGAACACAGTGGCAGGTTTCAGGCTGGCTCAGGGACCGAGGGAGAGGGAGCACAGGTCCTCGGACACGGCACTGGAGGTCCTGGTGGAGGAGGTCCAGGGGAGGAGGGATGTCCTGTACCCGCGGGGGGAAGGAGTCCACCTCGCCCTCCTCGCCCCCTTCACCCTCCTCGCCCCCTTCGCCCTCCTCGCCCCCCTCGCCCTCCTCGCCCCCCTCGTCTTCCTCGCCCTCCTCACCCACCTCGCCCCCCTCGCCCCCTCGCCCCCCTCGCCCCCCTCGCCCTCCTCGCCCCCCTCGCCCTCCTCGCCCCCCTCGCCCCCCTCGCCCCCCTCGCCCTCCTCGCCCTCCTCGCCCTCCTCGCCCCCCTCGCCCTCCTCGCCCTCCTCGCCCTCCTCGCCCTCCTCGCCCTCCTCGCCTTCCTCGCCCTCCTCGCCCCCCTCGCCCTCTTCGCCCACCTCGCCCTCCTCGCCCACCTCGCCCTCCTCGCCCCCTCGCCCTCCTCGCCCTCCTCGCCCTCTTCGCCCACCTCGCCCTCCTCGCCCCTCGCCCCTCGCCCTCCTCGCCCTCCTCGCCCTCCTCGCCCCCCTCGCCCTCCTGTCCCTCTCTCCTGCAGCAGCTGGTGCTGTTCTGCCTGGCCTCATGTCCGACTCCCATTCCTCCTGCAGATTAAGGGGGACCCCTGGCAAGATGTCGATGACCAAGCACTCCCTTTCTCCTGGTGACTCCTATAAAGTGTCCAATAAGGTGGAGTAGCCCAGCAATTACTCTTTTTAGGTGACGTCCTCAGAGAATTTCCGGAATAAATGTTGCTAGAGTGTTGGTTGAGTCTGGACAAAGTGTCCCAGAAAGTCTCCCGATGTCGTTTCAGAGGTCCTCTTCACAGCTCCAGCAGCAATGACCACGAAATGGTGAGCATCCCTTGAAATGGTGAGTATCCCTTTAAATGGTGAGTATCCCTTTAAGTAGCGCTTGAAATCGACATCAACGCCGTGTTTATTCCCAGACAGCTGGTCACTGTTAGGAGAGGGCGTTAGTTGAAGCGCTAGTCACCAAAATGCCGTACAGAGTCTTTAATGAGCGCTAGCAGGCATTTTAAGTGGTAATCAGCTGTTTAACAAGCCCCCGGGCGGCCATTCCTAGCGCTGGCTTCAACTCCTTTACCATGATGGGCTCTTGCACTAAACGTGGGCTAAACCGGCGATGCAACTTAAGACCCCATCTTGGCCACCTCGGAGGCTCTTTAGCACCTAAATTATTCGTCAAAAATCGTCCCCTATATAAATGCAAGTCTTTCTTTATTTCATTTCCTTTGGATTTGCGATTCATCTTTTTGCTCTTGCCTGTTCCCTTTCTAATGTTTCTGTGGTCTAGTGACCAAGACTGAATATAATAGGATCGATTTTTCCCTTTAGCCGGTTGGATCCCATTGGTATCGAAGATTTGAGCACAGGACTGGGAGCTGCTTTTACGTGATTCCCATCCGAGGCACGCTGACTGAGATCTTCCATCAGAACCTTTATTCAGTGCTAAAAGAGCTTTCTCACATGAGATGAAGGAAAGGTTCATTAAGGTTCTAAAGGTTATGCCACTGAATGGAAAGTGAGTCAACGGGAGAATCTTCAGAGCTCCAACCTCAGTTGCTGCCATGAAAATTCCAAACTTGGGAATTCCTATTGGGTGTTCCTCTCTGCCTGTGTGTTTTGGAGGAGGAACACAGGGAGCTGAGGAGGGATGAAGGGCAGGCTTGCTTGTAGTGGAGGGAGACAGGCCTTACCCAGGAAGCTGCGTCGACAGATCCGGGGACAGCGGCCTGAGAATGACCGAGGAAATCTTGCCCTTGCACGCTCCGCTTCACCAAGAAGACAGTGATAAAGTCACGCTGTTTGCTCAAGCCTGACATGCAGACAAGATGGACCAAGGGGACTGTGCCACTGGCTGCGAGGGTGACCACAGCACTGAACACCATTGCCCCTGGATCCTTTCAAAGCACCTCGGTGGATGTTTACAACTTGTTTAAAACCTCAGTCAATCAGCAGTGCACTGATGTATTCAGCAGATGACAAATGCCAGGGCTTATTCCTTCATAAGTGGAGAGCCAGCAGCAGAGTAAGAAGGCACTACACTTCTTTTTAAAGGTCCAGATTCCCCACAGTACAGGGTCTTCCAGATTGAGCTCACAACCATGGTCTTCAGTAGCCATAATGGGCGGGTGGTCCGTGACTATCAGCACAAAACCATGCAAGTGAATGGCCGCTACCCTAGTAACAGTGTTCATTACAAGGGCAGTCCTTCATGCCTTTGTTATTTGAAGGTGAAGGCGGAGTGGACATTTGGCAGTTCGATAAGAATACTCTCATCAGTCCTGCCTCATGCCCCCATTGGTGAATGGTGATATAACGAGCCACTAGGGAAATTGTTGATTGTGCAATCAGTGCATCAGAAAGCTGGTGAGATCGGCGGATGTATTACAGGATAGGCCTGCTAAAGAAAACAGTAACCTAACAGTCATAGTAACAGTAACAGCTGTCTGCTCAAGCCTGAGATGCAGACAAGATGGACCAAGGGGACTGTGCCACTGGCTGCGAGGGCGACCGCAGCACTGAACACCATTGCCTCTGGATCCTTTCAAAGCACCTCGGGGGATCAGCTCCGATAGACGGGCCACATCGTCCACATGCCCGATACGAGACTCCCAAAGCAAGCGCTCTACTCAGAGCTCCGACTCGGCAGGAGAGCCCCAGGTGGGCAGAGGAAACACTTCAAGGACACCCTCAAAGCCTCCTTGAAAAAGTGCAACATCCCCACCGACACCTGGGAATCCCTGGCCCAAGACCGCACAAAGTGGAGGGAGAAGCATCCGGGAAGGCGCCGAACACCTCGAGTCTCTTCGCCGGGAGCAAGCGGAAGCCAAGCGCAAACAGCGGAAGGAGCGCACGTCAACCCAAGCACCCCACCCACCCGCCCCTTCAAACACCGTCTGCCCCACCTGTGACAGAGACTCTGGGTCCAGCATTGGACTCATCAGTCACCGAAGAACTAATTTTTAGTGTGGAAGCAAGTCATCCTCGGTTCCGAGGGACTGCCTAAGAAGAAGAACAGCACAAAATCTAGGCTGACACACCACGCAGTACTGAGGGAGCGCTGCACCGTTGGAGGTGCCGTCTTTCAGATGAGACATTAAACCGAGACCCCGTCTGCCCTGTCAGGCAGGCATAAAAGATCCCGTGGCACTATTCAAAGAAGAGCAGAGGAGTTCTGGTCATTATCACATTGCTGTTTGTGGGAGCTTGCTGAGCGCAAATTGGCTGCCGCGGTTCCCACATTACAACAGTGATTACACATCAAAAAGTGCTTCATCGGCTGTAAAGCGTTTTGGGATGCCCTGAGGTTGTGAAAGGCGCTATAGAAATGCAAGTTCTTTCTTTTCTTTCAACCTGTAGAGATTAGACATAGAGGGCTGGATTTTGATACTGAGGTCGGGTTGGTGTCGTGAATCCCACATTTTGGCTTGTAAACCCGCCTCCATCGAGATGTGGCCAACCCACTGTATTTTCCCTTGATTGACCTTGTTGAGCCCACCCAGTGGGCTCAGCAGGCCAATTAAGGGCCACCCGGCAACAGGTGACGTCACAGATTGACATTTCATCTGTCAAGAGCTTTTGACAGATGAAATATCAGCGTTTGACAGCTCTGTGAAGCTGTCAAACACTCACAATATGATTTCTAACTTGAGTCCTTCCTCTCAGGCTGAGTTAGAAATCATTCCACCACAGAAAACAGAAGGCTGCCGTTTTTGACAGGACCACGGCTTTTCTGCTTTCTGTGCCGGTGAGATTTCTGACTCTCGAGAACTGAAGGGCTGACACCTGCAGGAGGAAGTAAGGTAAGTAAAACTTTTTCCCACACTTAGCACTTACCTTACACACTTACCTCTGCACACATGCACCCATCACTCACCTGCCCACCGGACATATCGACCTCTCCAACCCCTGCAGACCCACGGTCCGCCCCGATAACTTGGCGTGGTTGCCACCTGTCGGGAAGCCCACATTTCACCTTTTAAAATAGGGATTAGGCAGTTAATTGTCACTAATCCCTTCCCGCCTCGGGGAGTCGGGTCTCAGCACAGGTCGGGTACCCGCCGCCAGCAAAACTGGCATGGAGGCGGGTTGGAGGTGGGATGGGGTCAGGACCCCCGAATCTGCAACTTTAACCACCCCCCCCCGCCCCCCGCCTCCAAACCCGACTCCACGGGTCATTGAAAATCCAACCCAGAGAGTGGCCTTACCATGGAGCAGGTGAACAAGGACGTCCATCTAGCCACTGGCAGAGCAGGACATGCAAGTCAAAAGATATTACTGCTAAAACCCATTTGCAGCCAGGGAGTGTGAAAGGGCAAGTGCTAACTGAGAAGCCCTTCTCACTGCTCCACCATCAGTGACAGAGCTTACAGCCGCCTTGATCATACTCTCTGGAACTCCTTCCCTGAAGCTCTCCACCTTGTGATTTCCCTCCTTGCTTTTGAAAGCCTTCTCAAAACTGAGCTTTTGGTCATCTCTCCTAATATTCCAATTACCGCTCGGCCTGTTCTCTGCCCGGTGAAGAACCTTGGGACGCTTATCATGTCACAGGCACTCGACAAAAGCAAGTTGTTGCTGCAAGTGAATTTAGGAAAGAGTTAGAGGCCGGAATTTTCCCGCTGCCGTGCGTGCGGGTTTGGAGGCGGGTCGGTGGTAAAAGTCGCAGAAAATGGGAGCCCGTCGGGAACGCGCCGTCATCCCGCCTCCTCGCGCCTTTAACTCGAGCGCATTTGCCAGCTCGCCAGGGGCCCGAACAGCAGAGGCGGGCGACCTAATTAATCTAATTAAATCCATTCCACCCCACCCCCTCGCCCCCCCCCCCCCCCCCCCCCCCCCCCCCCAGGTCAACCCCAGAAGATCTAGTGACATCGGATTTTCAGATAGCACTGCAGTCCCACTGGGATAAAAAAATCCACTATAGTGTGGCCTGGCCAGTATCTTTGCGTGCTTTCTGTTTTGGCAGTATGTCCCAGCATTCTATTTGTGTTTCTAATTACTTCACCACATGCAGTAATATATCACCTCTCATGTACAGCTGTCCCAGTAACTTCACAAGAACAATTGGCAGCCTACGGGATTGCAGATCCTCCCTGGTGCCTGGGCCCCACGAGCTGCTGACTCCTGATTCCCCTGGGTAAAGTCAAAGATCTTTCGAAATAGATCTTGACTGCTCCGTGAAGCATTTCCAATCTTAAGTGTGCTACCATTTGAAGGGACGGGGTGCTGAGCAGAAGCTGGGGTTTCCCCAGTGGGGGGAAGGCCTATCAGGGTCGGTATTACCTCCTCTCTAATACACCTCCCAGTTACAGGGAGGCTTTGTCGGGGATCTGGGGGGAAAGTTTATCTGTTCGGCATCACAGGGGAGTGGGTCTCACAGACAGCCGAAACAGAGGGGGAGAAGCTACCCAAAAGCGATAATTGAAATATACTTTGTCCTTATCCGAGACCTCTGTGTTCCTCTAATTCTGGCCTTTTGTTCATCCCTCACTTTCTTTGCCCCACCAACAGTGGCCGTGCCTTCAGCCATTTAGGCCCCATGCTCTGAAACAGATCTAAAACATCTAAAACACATGTATCTGGTCATTATCACATTGCTGTTTGTGGGAGCTTGCTATGCGCAAATTGGCTGCCGTGTTTCCTACACTACAACAGTGACTACACTCCAAAAAGTACTTCATTGGCTGTAAAGCGCTTTGGGCTGTCCGGTGGTCGTGAAAGGCGCTATAAAAATGCAAGTCTTTCCTTTCTTTCTCTGGATTTCCCTTCCTAAACCTTTCCGCCTCTCTTCCTCTCTCTCCTCCTTCAAGACACTGCTTAAAACCTATTTCACCTGTCCTAATGTCTCCTTCTTTGGCTCGGTGTCAGTTTTTGTCTGCTCACGCTCCTGTGAAGCGCCTTGGGACGTTTTACTACATTAAAGGCGCTGTATTGATGCAAGTTGTTGTTGTTGACTATCTTATTCATACGTACTATCCTAAAGAACTAGGAAAAGCTGACAAACAGTATCAAAAGAGGTGAAAGTACACTGGGACACTGGCTTGTAAAGTAAGCTGAAGGAATGTACCCAACATTCGTTCATTCATATTGGGGAGGAGGGGTGTAACATGAGAGTCTGAATGAGATGTGTGTGTTGAGGGAAGAAGATTTTGTTTGGGGGAAGGTTTGGGGACCTTTCCCCTCCTGCCCTTGTGATTTTTGAAGTTTTATTTAGCGTATTTTCTAATATTTTGGAGCCTATAATGAACCAGGATGGTGCATTTTTTTTATCTGAAGAGAAATGGACAATTGCTCAACATTTGCCAGTTGGGAATTCATTATTATAGAATCATAGAGCACAGAAAGAGGCCATTCGGCCCATTGTGCTTGTGCTGGCTCTTTGAAAGAGCTATCCAATTAGTCCAATTAGAAAGTTACCATTGAATCTGCTTCCACTAGCCTTTCAGGCAGTGCATTCCAGATCATCACAACCTGCTGCGTTAAAAAATTTCTCCTCATCTCGCCTCTGGTTCATTTACCAATTACCTTAAATCTGTGTCCTCTGGTTACTGACTAATGGAAACGGTTTATTTTTATTTACTCTATCAAAACCCTTCATTATTATGTTTCTTTTATATTTTAAAACTAGTTGATTTTAGTTCACAAATGCAGACACGCAGATCGAGTCTTCAAAACGCTGATGTCCGCATCAAATGTTTTAAATCACAAGTGACGATGGAATAAACGGTCGCAGTGCATCGCTGGAGTGGTTCACGGTTGCGAAGAGCTTCGTGGTGTCTGAGGTGTTTGGGGACAACGGGGCGTCCCTGCTTGTGCAGCAAACTCCCGCATCGAGCCAACACTTCCAGCATCCTACTCGGTTCACCGAAGGTAGCACAAACCACAGGAGTATATCTTGCAAATCTCATGGTTTATCTGGGAGGATCTTGGCTTAGCTTTGCTGGCTCCCAGTTTTTGATGTTGTTGGACTGCAGCAGTCTAATTTAGAGCGATGGAACAAGACTGAGATCGATAGATTTTTGTTAGGTAAGGGTATTAAGGGATATTGGAGCTGAGACGGGTGAATGGAGTTGAGGTACAGATCATCCATGGTCTAATTGAATGGTGGAGCAGGCTCAAGGGGCTCAATGGCCTACTCCTGCTCCTACTCCTATGCTCCAGTGCAATGAAAAGGATTGCCTACTTTTACATCTTGACCTAACATTCATTAGTCAAGGAGACAGGATGTCTTTTTACTATTTATTAAAACACTGTAAATAGGACATTACATTAATAACTGTAACAGACAGCCAAACCAGAACTGTAACAGACAGCCAAACCTCTCTCCATGAGGTAGGGGACAAAACTCTCCTGAACTTCCCCCTCAGGCTCCAGCCCCTCCCTCTCTGTAAGGACGGGGGACTGGGTCAAAAGCAATCTCAAAACACAACACTCCTTTCCCCCAGATAAAACCCCTTAGTCCTCCAGACGTCTGGGACGGAATTTAACTCGACGTGAGCGCCGCGGGACAGGCATATTCGGGGTGTCACTGTTAGCCGCAGGAAAACCTTCCTCCGTGGTTGATGACTCTATGACACCCTCTGTGGACGTGGCTTCCGTCGTTGTTGCAGGAAGCAGGCCGTCACTGCTTGGCAGAGGTGGCGGAGACAATGGTCTAGCCTTTGATGTCTCAGTTACTCTCGCTGGAGTACGACCCCGTAGCTGGTCTACGTGGTGTCTGTGTAGCTGGCCATCAGGTGTACGGACGCTGTACGACAGGGGACCCGTGGCCTGCTCCACCACGGCAGGCATCCATTTGTCTCCTCCTGTATAGCAACGGGCAAACACAATCTCTGACGGCTCGAACTGCCTGGCGGTGCCCTGGTGCTTCTTAGCCAGCACCTCTTGTTTTGTGTGCATCTCGTCCTTGTAGTCCGGGTGTAGCCGGTCCAGTGCAGTCGCCAGCCGGCGACCCATCAGCATCTCAGCAGGACTCTTCCCCGTTGCTGAGTTTGGTGTGGTATGCTGTGATAACAGGAACCTGGCCAATCTGGTTTGCCAGTCCCCCACCGATATCCTCACCAGTGCCTCTTTTGTGGTTTGCACCATCCTCTCTGCCTGCCCATTAGAGGAGGGGTGATAGGGCGCTGTGGTCACGTGGCGGATCCCGTTTCTGCTTGCAAAAGCCTTGAACTCCGCTGACGTGAAGGCTGCTCCATTGTCTGAAACCAGCACGTCGGGGACCCCATGTGTGGCAAACAGCAAACGCAACGTGTTGATCACTGCCCTGGATGTCATGGAGTTCATAATAGCCACCTCCAGCCATTTCGAATGCGAATCCACCACTAAAACATCAAAACACAACACCTACAACACTGGGAGTCAGGGCCAAAGCAGGTGATCTAGGGGCCCTCACGGGACACCTTTCAGATATAACAACGTACAGTACCTCACATGTGTTGGGACTTTAGCACTTTGTATCAGGGCAAAATCAGTTATAGATATCTTAATGTGTGATTGCTGATTTGATTTGGGCCTAGATAAATTCTCAGTTGCTCTTTTCATCTTTCCTAAATGAGCCCAGTTTGGGGTAACTTTCCATCTTAATATTGAATATAAAAATCATTACATTTTCAGCTATTGTGTAGAAAGAAAGACTTGCATTTATATGACGCCTTTCATGACTACCGGACGTCCCAAAGCGCTTTCCAGCCAATGACGTGCTTTTGAAGTGTAGTCACTGTTGTAATGTAGGAAACACGGCAGCCAATTTGCGCACAGCAAGGTCCCACAAACAGCAATGTGATAATGACCAGATAATCTGTTTTTGTTATGTTGATTGAAGGATAAATATTGGCCAGGACACCTGGGATAACTCCCCTGCTCTTCTTCGAAATAGTGCCATGGGATCTTTTACATCCACCTGCGAGGGCAGACGGGGCCTCGGTTTAATGTCTCATCTGAAAGACGGCACCTCTGACAGTGCAGCACTCCCTCAGCACTGCACTGGAGTGTCAGCCTAGATTTTTTGTGCTCAATTTTCTGGAGTATAAGGCATAAACCCACGACCTTCTGATCCAGAGGTGAGAGTGCTACCAACTGAGCCACAGCTGGCACCTTGAACAGAAGATAATTTGACATTTGGATCTTTGTTTTGTTGGTAAGGTTTCGTGAAACTTGCTTTGCCTGGCAAACATAAATGGCTCATCATCCAAGCAGTCGATGTGTTTCTACAACAACTGCAGCATTTATATAGATATCTTGGAGCACTTTACAATAAGGGAGAGAAGGTTTACGCTGCACATGGGGAAGGTGGAGGAGAATGGAGAGGGTGTGATGGGGAACCGGAGGCTGGCTCAACAGGAGGATTTTGAGGAGAAACAGCGAAGAAGGTGGGAAGACAGAGAGAACCGAGGGACAATCACAGAGGGCAGGAGTGTAGTGCTTAAATCCACTAATGGTAGAGCGGGGGAATGGGGATGTGGGGCTGAGGGGCTGAAGTCTGGTGTTACAGGAGTGGAATATAGCATTTGGTGCTAAATATTGGCCAAAACACCAGACAAAACTCTCCTATTTTTATTCGAAATAATAGCCATGGGCTCTTTTACATCCACCTGAGAGGGCAGACGTGGCCTCAGTTTAACGTCTCATCTGAAAGACGGCACCCGCGACAATGCAGCACTCCCTCAGTACTGCACTGGGAGTTTCAGCCTAGATTTTGTGCTGAAGTCTCTGGAGTGGGACTATGAACCCACGAACCTTCTGACTCAGAGGCGAGAGTGCTACCCACTGAGCCACGGCCAAAACTCTCAACAAAGGATGCATACAGTGACATAAGGCAGGAGGAGATTACCAAGGTAAAGTGGGGTGCTGCCGTGGAGAGATTTGACAACAAGAGTTTCAAATTGACACTGGGGCATGAGGACTCAGAACTTGGAGAAGATAGGGGTAATGGGAATACGGCAAAATTCGTGGCACACTGTGAACAAATATATATTTATTATAATCGAATTATGTGGAAGGGTTACGTAATTTAAATAAACTTGCAAATTGGATTTTCTTCCCCGTCTCTCACCAATGAAGGTGTTGATTCCTTATTACGATGCAGTCCCTTGGGTACTGATGTGTCCTCTGCTATCTCAAACACTGTGAGCCATGACAGTGACTGCTCGCACTGTGTAGGGCACGTCGACAGCTACATCCGATTCTGTCCTCAATCAACATTCGCGAGCATGCCCTCGCAGTGGGTGTCACCGGGTAGCGATCAGGAGAGGGGAACCCTGGCTGATTCTCCCCTCCCTAACTCTGGGCACTGAGGCTGATTGTAGCAGTCCTGCCATCACTCTAACTCAGCTTAGCTCAAGGATCACAATTCAACAACAACCGCAACTTGCATTTATATAGCGCCTTTAAAACAGTAAAACGTCCCGGCACTGCCCCGGGGGCGTTATCAAAAACAAAATTTGACACTGAGTATATAAGGAGATATTAGGGCAGGTAGACCAAAAGCTTGGTCAAAGAGGTAAGTTTTAAGGAGCATCTTAAAGGAGGAGGGAGAGGTAGAGAGACGGAGAGGTTCAGGGAGGGAATTCCAGAGCTTAGGGCCCAGGCAGCTGAAGGCACAGCCACCAATGGTGGAGCGATTAAAATCGGAGGATGCTCAAGAGGCCAGAATTGGAGGAGCGCAGAGATCTCGGAGGGTTGTGGGGCTGGAGGAGGTTACAGAGATAGGGAGGGGTGAGGCCAGGGTGGGATTTGAACACAAGGATGAGAATATTAAAAGCTTCTTGGTCTATATTAACAGCCGAACCATCAGTGCAGCAGGATATCTTTTTACATATATGAACAGGTCCAAATACAATGGCCAAGGAATGCTTCTAATTTCCACATCTCATGTCAATGTGTCATTTCTTTGAACCTTTAGCAAAGCAAACTTCTGTGTTGTGACATTTTGTAGAAGTCTGTTTTCCCTTCTGTAATGCATCAACTTCAACACCAATCCCACAGGCCAACAAAAAAATTGAGATATTATGCTTTGGAAATGAAGGGCTCGATTTTAATAGCCCCGAGGAGGCGGGTTTGGAGGCTAGTCAGCTGTGAAAAACGGAAAAAAATGGTTTGAGACACCCAACCCGCCTCCATCCCGCCCCCATGCAATTTTCGTGAATGTCGGGTCAGCCACTCCCAAACTGACCTGACTGGAACCGGTGGGACAGGTAGTTAAGGCAGTTAAGAGCCTGTTAACTGCCTTGTTAATCCTATTTTGATAGGGGTTTCCCATTTTCGTGCCTCTGGCTCTTGTTCCTCGTCTTGTCAGAAACAGTCCAGCTGCAAGGAGACGAGTCGGTGGCGGACGTGATCTGTAGTCATTATTGGTGCAGCACTTTAAAGCGCTCCTGTAACATGGCTGGCAGTCAAATGCAACAATTTTGTTGTTGGAGGTTTGGGATAAGATTTTGCAAATCTACTGACCTTGTGACTGGTCAAGCTGACACACATCTGCTGTTTGAACTGATTGGAATAATTTCAGGCCACTTTGAGTGTGCGCTTGCAAGCTTCTTGCCTCAACTGAAATCTATAACAACGGGATGGGAACCATTTACATCCTCTCATCCTGGTAGTCAGATTCGGAGGAAGAGCAGCGCGGCTTAGTGCTGCCAGATGAACAAATGGCTCAGCACACAGCCTCCTTGGAGGAAGATGAAGAGGATGAGGAAGAGGATGAGGAGGAGGACGGGGAGTGACGCCTTGCGGGGTCGGATGTGGCCAATCCAGCAGCAGGTGACCACATTGATGGCCATCAGGCAAGGGATGCACTCAGCCATGCCAGATTCGCATAAGCTAACACTTCAATCACAGGTGGCTGGCACATGGAGATGAATATCAGTCCGACAGGCATCACCTGTCCAATAAACGGTGGTTTGTGCTCAGTGTCACCACCATCATTCTACATGGAAATCGCTCTGAGCCCTCACTCTTGAACTTCCATGTCCCAGAGCACAGAGGCCACACTTTAGGTGATCTCAGCAGATCATTAAACCTTTTTCGACACTAAACCCATGTGCGTCTGCACACAGACCTCGAGCTCACCTCCTCAGCAATTTGCAGCCAAGCTGCCTTGGTTTGCTGAGGAGGCCTCCTCCTTCCGTTTCCAGGGAAGAGGAGCTCCTGACGTCCTCTAATTCCCTCCACAAGAGCATGGAGAGAGCCCGCATTGAACCTGGGTCCAGCCTTAGTTATTGGGGCTGCCATTCCTGCAACTCCCAACACCTTTAAGAGAAAAAAGCATTATTATTACTAAGCAAATGATTGGAACACATCTAGCATCTTTTTCATTTCATAGTCAGATAATAAAGTCATATATCAACAAATCATGAATCTCTTTCTGGAATAATATGAGCAGCCATATCATTCATTAAATTTTGTTCAGAACAGACGCTGTCAACTCCCCTTTCAAGATAATAATGCACCAGTCCATCCCAATGACAGTTGTATGCAAAGGGGACATGGCCCCTTTAAATTTTCAAACAAACAACGCGTCATCAGACACGAGAAACTGACATCCTCCAAGCAATTGCCTGGAGGGACCCGACCCGCACGTCGGCCGTAACGAGACCAATGAAGCCAAAATCGGAAGTGCTGGGAGGCGGCAGCCAGTTGCGGGTCCGAAAGCTGCCACGCGGCGGGTCCGCCCTCAACCCGCCTCCGTTATTAAAATCGAGCCCAAACAGTCCAAATACAGGAAACTCTTTATTAACCGACACCCAAGTATCCGGAAATCTCTCTTAACCGGCAAAATTCTTGAGTAGGTAACCGGGGTTTTCCTTCATCTCTCGTTTAAAATTAACTTTAAAAAAAACCCCGAGGCGTTTGCCTGGTATCGGAGCGTGTAGATTGGGAGGGGAATGTGCAGCCCGGGTAGGCAGCGGACACGACAGATGGTCAGCTGGCGGTCCCCGGGGAGACGGAGCTCCGAATGCAGGCGCATGTCAGTGTGTACGGGGCTCTCGTACGTTGGGAGATATAACTCTCCATTATCCGGACTTTTTGATTAACCGGCACCACGTCGGTCCTGTCGGTGCTGGTTAATAAAGAGTTTCCTGTACAAGGACATTTCTTTGCTGGTTTTAATTTTTGGCAATTTTTCCTGTGCTCATAAAGACAAGAGATGGGGAATGGACTAGTTAGAATCTTAACACATCTCTTAGTAGCATTTCAAAGCGCTTCATACAAAATGAAAACTTCGAAATGGCGTCAACTGTTGTTATGTAGGAAAATGCAGCAGACATTTTGCACACAACAAGATCCCACAAACAGCAATGAGACCAATGACCAGTTAATCTATTGTTAAGAGTGTTGGCTGATGGAGCAATGTTGGCCTAATGACCTGCTCTTCATTGAATAATCTCACCGGATATTTCAAATCCATGGGACCTTCAACATCACCTGCACAACTGGAGCAGGCCGACAGTGCCTCAGGCTAAAGTCTCATTTGAAGGACGAGAGCTCGACAGGGCAGCACACCCTGAGCACTGGCCTGGAGTGCGGGCACAGATTATGCTCTCAAAGTTTGGTATGAGGCTCAAACCCAACCTTCTGACCCAGAGGCAAAGAGTGGTACCAACTGAGCCAAGCTGATGGTATTTCACTTTTGGTTAACATAGAAGATAGGAGCAGGAGTAGGCCATTCGGCCCCTCGAGCCTGCTCCGCCATTTAATGAGATCATGGCTGATCATCCAAATTCAGTACCCTGTCCCTGCTTTCTCCCCATATCCCTTGGTCCCTTTAGCCTTAAGAAATATATCCAACTCCTTCTTGAATATATTTAATGAATTGGCCTCAACTGCCTTGTGTGGTTCCCAGTGTCGGCATCAAATGCATAACATGGTCAGACACATTTTATAGATAGTCTGGAGTTTTGCTTGATTTGCCTTTGTGAAGTGAGCAGGGCAAGATAAAACCTCACAGACTCCCTGCCCAGGACATTAAATGGATAGGGTAGAGTCCAGGATAGATAGCTTCGTGCTTGGTCTATGGTAGGATGGTCTCCTTTCATTTGATGTTTTCTGATATATTCGACGGGTCTGTTCTGGGATCTAGGCTGGGGGTGGGCAAGCAGGGTCAAGTTCCCTCCTCAGGCTAATAACCCCTCTCCAGGCCCGTTGTCCACAAAACCAACACACTATACATGAAAGCCTAGATTTCCCTCCTGTTTACTGCTATTTTGTGGTGGATTCTAGGCAAACAGTTGAAAAAAATGGGGCTGGGCTAGCCACAACCCCAGTTAGAGTTTCTCTCTACCAGCAAGCCTGCCATCATTGGCAAGTGGGTTCTAAATGATGTACAACATTGGATTTGCTTCCCCTCTATCACTTTTTAAAAATTTGTTCCCAGGGTGTGGGAATCCCAAATTTGCCCTTGAGAAGATGGTGGTGAGCCACTTTCTTGAACCGCTGGTGTTTTTGTAGCAGTTTGGTACAACTGAATGGCTTTCAGAGGGCAATTAAGAGTCAACCACATTGTCCAGACCAGACAGCAGATTTCCTTCCCTCAAGGACATCAGTGAACCAGATGGGTTTTTACAACAATCTGGTAGTTGCGATGAATCAACTATTACTGTTGCTTGCTTTTTCATTCCAGATTTATTTAATTAACTGAATTTAAATTCCTCAGCTGCCATGAGTGAGATTTGAACTCATATCTGCAGGAGATCATTAGTCCAGGCTTTCCATGGATTACTAGTCCAGTAACATAACCACTATGCTACCGCACCCCATGTGGTTCACCTCAAAAAAAGATCAGTGCCTGTATGAAAAAGGCACAGCTGGTTGCCGGGCAATGTACTTGGTTCAACTTTGCTGCTGAAGAATTATAGGGTTTTCTTTTGCTTTGTCAGGATTTTTCGATCTCCTGGTTACTAATACCTTCAGTGTTACTGCTGGTGCTGTGGGGATTATATATAATTTTGGCCCTTCAGCCATGAAGTACAGGACACAGTGATGCTTCCGTTAAGGATTCCTTATTATGAAGAGGAAAGTGAAGATGGTAGCCCAGTGGTTATTGTTTTGGACTAGTCTAACTCATAGGTTGTGAGTTCAATCTCCACTATGTGCAATTGAATTCAATAAATCTGGTAATTACAAGTGCATCTAATCCTAGACTATGTGGTTGACTGTTAATGCCTTGGGCAACTTAGGATGGGTGAAATGAAATGCTGGCTTGTCATGGCTACCCAAGAGAGGGAAAAAGGGGTAAGCAGGCAGCTGAGGAAAAGTTGCCCAGAAGAGCCTGTTACCAGGCATTGGCAGATCCAGCTCATGAGGGACACCTTTACCTAAACAAGAACTGTGCCAACTACACAAATCAGTCCTGCCATGCTAGCCTCCTTTGACAACTCAACATGGAGGTCTCCTCCACAACTCCCAATGACCCCAAATTGTTCCACACATGCTAATAAGAACATTTCAATGCCTATTATTATTGTGGGAAGTCGCACAACACCAGGTTATAGTCCAACAGTTTTATTTGAAATCACAAGCTTTCGGAGCGCTGCTCCTTCGTCAGGTGAAGTGAAGAGATGCATATAGGCACAGCATATATAGTCAGAGAACACAGCTTCTTCACTTCACCTGACGAAGGAGCAGCGCTCCGAAAGCTTGTGATTTCAAATAAAAATGTTGGACTATAACCTGGTGTTGTGCGACTTCTCACATTTGTCCACCCCAGTCCAACACCGGCATCTCCGCATCATATTATTATTGTGGCTCGGTGCCTCCTCTCGGTGCCTCCTTACTCGAAGTGAGCGGAGGTTCTGAGGCAGCTGCTCATGGTTTTCAGCCGGAGCCTTGGGAGATTGAGGTGGGACTTTGGGACGCCTCTTTGGCTGAGGCCGTTTTCCCCTTTAAGAGAACAGTAAGGATGGCGGGCGGACTCTGGTTGCCCTCATGTGGAATGCAACCCAAGTGTCGGGAAGCATTTCTTAACGAGGCTGATCACAGGTGCAAGAGACAGGCAATTACAGATCGCGTGAGGGTTTTTAACCGAGTGAAGGGACATCTGTAGGGGCAGGAAGAGGTCGTGGTGCTTCTTGCACACTGCTGGTAAGTTGTAAATAGTGCCTAAGGTAGTGAGGACAATGTGGCTGCAAATATGTAAAGTGCTTATTGTAGTGCTCTATTTACAAGGCATGTAGCCTCCAGCCCTACAACCCTCCAAGAACCTCTACATTCCTCCAGCTCTGGCCTCCTGTGCATCACTCACTTCCTCCACCCCCATCAATGGTGGCCGTGCCTTCAGCCATCTAGGCCTTAAACTCTGGAACTCCCACCCCAAAGAATCTTTTCCTTTCTCTCCTCCTTCAGGCGCTGCTTAAAGCCTACCTCTGACCAAGCCTTGGGTCACCTGTCCTAATGTCTCCTTCGTTGGCTCAGTGTCAATTTTTTGTCTGATTACGCTCCTGTGAAGTGCCTCGGGATGTTTTATTATTTTAAAGGTGCTGTATATAAATGCAAGTGTGTTGTTGTTGACTGTCCCCCTCTTAACTTGGCTGCCCTGGTGGAGTCAGTGAAGCTGGTATTGAGTGGCTGTGTGTGCGGGGGGGTTGTTCGAGGTGGTGCTCAGTACCAAGTTTGCCTCCTTCCGCGAGGCTTGGCTCATGCTTTTTGTTGGCATCCTTCCCTAAAAAGCTAGCTCCTCCTTTTTCCTGGATTTTAGCCAAAATGCCGCATCTGAGATATGTGTAAATTTGGGAGCTTGGTGCCCGGAAGGACCAACAGCCTCAAATGTTGCAGCGAGCACATTGTTTCAGACACAAAATGGCTGTCGCCTGCCCCTTTGGGCTGCTGTACAGCATTGAGTTTCTCTTGTTTCCTATTCCCCTCCCACCCCCCAAGGCAAGCTCCAAATGGCGGGTGCAAATAGTGCTCAGAGTTGATGATGATAAAATGAAGTTGAGTGAGGCAGACAGGATGGGGTCACACGGGTGGGTGGAAGTGTAGTCCTGGCACACTCCTGGTAGCAAACCTGCAATCGAGGGAAATGGTCCTGCTTTAACCCTTTAAATAACTGCACTGCCCTCCAGGACCTGGTTGGCACCAACTGGCCTTGCACATGTATGTGAAGGTGAAGTTGAGGATTCTTTCAGTGTATGATGAGAGCTGGTAATGATGTCCTGGTGGTATTGCTGTACAGTTTGCTTAACAGTCTGACAGTGTTGTAGCCAATCTATATTGAACGTATCCCTTAAAGTGAGAAATGCTTTTAATAAATGCTCTTTGTGTCAGCAAAGTGCAATTATGCACACAGATTTTATTTCAATGCAATTAAATACAAGGTCTGGTGAGATTTTTTGACTCGGCATTGATTTCCCACCTTAGGCACAAAAAGTCGATCTTTGTTTTCTTCAACTCCATAAACTGAACCCACATTTCAATGTATATGGTGTCAGCCATGGCTGACTAGTTAGCACTCTGGCCTCTGAGTCGGAAGGTTGTGGGTTCAAGTCCCACTCCAGAGACTTGAGCACATGATCTAGGCTGACACTTCAGTGCAGTACTAAGGGAGTGCTGCACTGTCGGAGGTGCCGTCTTTCAGATGAGATGTTAAACCGAGGCCCCGTCTGCTCTCTCAGGTGGATGTAAAAGATCCCATGGCACTATTTGAAGTAGAGCAGGGGAGTTCTCCCCGGTGTCCTGGCCAATATTTATCCCTCCGCCAACATCAGTAAAATGTATTATCTGGTCATTATCACATTGCTGATTGTGGGACCTTGCTGTCTGAAAATTGGCTGCCGTATTTCCTACATTACAACAGCGACTACACTTAAAGTACTTCATTGTCTGTAAAATGCCTTGGGATATCATGAAAGATGCTATATAAATGCCAGTCCTTTCCTTTCCATGTGCTTTATGTCTTCCTTTTACATCACCGGCAGTGGATCCAACATAAAGTATTTTCCTCTAGTTGCAGTTATTTTTCTGAGATCCACAGCCAACTTTGTGCCTTCAGAATGCCTATTCTGCCGTCACTGTTTTTGCTTCCCCCCTCCTATCTTAATGACATCTTCAGAAGTCTTCACAAGCTCTCTACATCGCCCAGACTTTCCGTACCAGTGCAATTTGCCTGCTCCCATCACTGTAATTGAGGATGCCAGGAAAGCCCTGTGTCCCTTTGCAGTCCCTGTGAGAGGGGAGGTCAGGACAGTCCATAGACCAGAAGGAAAGGTTTGAAGGATGTGTTGAGTGTTTAGGAGAAAGGAAGAAAGACTTGCATTTCTATAGTGCCTTTCATGATCACCAGGATGTCCCAAAGCGCTTTACAGCCAATAAAGTACTTTTGCAGTGTAGTCACTGTTGTAATGTAGGAAAGGCGGCAGCCAATTGGCGCACAGCAAGGTCCCATAAGCAGCAATGTGATAATGACCAGATAATCTCTTAGTGATGTTGGTTGCGGGATCAATATTAGCCAGGACACTGGGAGAACTCCCTTGCTCTTCTTCAAATAGTGCCATGGAATCTTTTACATCCACCTGAAAGAGCAGATGGGACTCAGTTTAACGTTTCATCCGAAAGACGGCACCTCCGACAGTGCAGCACTCCCTCAGTACTACACTGGAGTGTCAGCCTAGATTATGTGCTGAAGTCTCTGGAGTGGGACTATGAACCCATGATCTTCTGGTGAGAGTGCTAACACTGAGCCACGAATTGCTCTCTGAGAAGAGGTTTGAGAAAGATGGTGGTGAGTTTTGGACAATTGACAGCAGACAGGAGCAGCTTCAAAGGGTGAAACACGAGGTTGGTGACCAGACTAGAGTATCAGCATATGAGGCAATAACCAATATTAAGTTAGAAAGGGTAATGGTCTGTGACAGAGACACTTCAACATCAGTAATCATTTCATAGATTTTCTCATTCTTGCCCATCAGTACTCTCATTTTCCCAAATGCACTCACAAGCTTCAGAAGATAATTTAGTGAGAAATTTTGTTTGTGCTTCTCGTTAGCCTCTCCGTTTACTTCCTATCTTTGGTTCATCTCTTCACCTTGCCAACATCGATCGCGATCTCGGCTGCTTCCAATAAAGTGATTTAGTTACAAGTTACATACCGTGTTTTGAGAAAGGAGCAGCTCTTGGGTACATTGGCAGTTTTAGACATTGGTATTTAAGATGTTGAGTATTCTCCCCCCCTCCACTGTCTACAGCATAGATTCTCAAACTAGGTCCCTCCCTCAGCCCTCGGGGATCTACCAGGGAATCGGATTACTGTACTTTTCTGACTAACTTGCACATTAATCTTGCCTTCCTTTGGGTAATTGACAATTTTTGGAAATTAGGACAGGGTGTCTTGGGAATAAGAAAATGAACTTGCATTTAGGCAGAGCCTTTCACAACCACAAGACATGCCAAAGTGCTTTTCAGCCAAATGTGTTATTTTTGAAGTGTAGTCACTGTTATGTCGGCTAACACAGCAGCCAACGTGCACAGCAAGGTCCCACAAATAGCATGGGATAAATGACCAGGACAGGAAACTGAGAGAAGAGACATCCTAGCTGTCTTCAAATAGAGCCACCTGAACAGGCTGACACCATCTTGGTTTAACATCTCATTCAGTAGATGACACCTCCAACAATCTAGCGCTCTCTCAGTACCGTACTGAAGTGTCGGCCCTAGATTATATGCTTAAATTCTGGAATGTGGCTTGGACAATCAGTCTTCTATTCCAAGACAAGAGTGCTACCAACTGAGCCAAGCTGATATTGTCAATATTTGCAAGAGAAACATTTGAAAATCACTGTCTTTTAGGAATTTGGCATGAATAAGTTGGGTGCCTTCAGCCTCAACAAGAGGGGACCCATAGATAAGATACTTAACAGAATTGATAATAGTAAGCGAAGGAACTTCAGACACACCAGGACAAGAGGGTGCAGGTTCATGATTATGAAGAGCATGTCTGGGTCAGGTGCCAGGTACTATTTCTTTACAGAGAGAGTGATCTACAACTGAAATGGTTTGACAGGAAGGGTGGTTGATAATAACAACTTGCCTTTATATCGCACCTTTAATGTAATAAAACATCCCGAGGGGCTTCACCGGAGTGTTGTCAAACAAAAATTGACACCGAGGCAACGAAGGAAACATTAGGACATGTGACCGCACGCTTGGTCAGAGAGGGAGGTTTTAAGGAGCTTCTTCAAGGAGGAGAGAGAGGTGGAGAGGTTTAGGGAGGGAATTTCAGTGCTGAGGACCTAGATGGCTGATGGCACGTCCGCCAATAGTGGGGCGAAGGACGTGGGGTGTTTGAGTAGATACGAACCCTTGACCCATTGTGGCCCATCCCTCCTTTCTTCTCCAAGCCATGCCTATTCCAGCTGGATTGTCCCATTTCTGATAAAGGGGGACCACATTAGTCCTCTTCTGCTGCCAGAAACTGATACTCCTGCTGTGCATTTCCAGCAATTTCTATTTTCGCCTCATATATTTTGCAAAGTATCTTGCTTGGCATTCTGTGCCAAACTCCAGTCCGCTTTACTTCATAAGAGGCTGCAGGAAAAAAAATAATAACTAGCTTGGACTGTAGTATGGGTATGAACAATTTGCCACATGATTGCATTTTAAAATTACTCGCGCAGCACTGAAGTATTTTCCCTCCAAGTCAATGACTGCTACATAATCAAGTCTGGATTGTGGCTTTAAAAGCTGTGCTGGTGAAAAATTAAGCAGCGTTTTGAGTTTTTAAAAAAAATCAATGCCTATAAAAAGACTGCCATAATCTCCTATTTGTGTATCAGTCATTAGTTGCTCCAAATATATGGCACCTTTTCTGTTGTTGTAGAGTTGCTGTATCTCGAGCCCAGCTGAAGTTTACATAACGTAGAGATTCAGTTTGAGTCCAATATATGTGTAGACAAACATGTTCCCTAAATTACAACAGTGACTACACTTCAAAAGTACTTCATTGGTTATAAAGCATATGGGATGTCCTGAGATCGTGAAAAGCACTAGATAAATACAAGGCTTTTAAAAATTGTCTTAAAGGGGCATGTCACATGATTGAGCAGCTTAAGTTCCTGGGCTAACCAGTCTGAAAACTCCATTTTTACAGGCACCATATTTCTTTCAAATTTCCCCCCTCCCTCTTTTCCTGAAGGTCCTGACCCTTGCTGATGTCAGTTCCACTGATGAAGCAGTTCTCCAGTCTCTTTTCTCCCTCCCCCCCAAAAGTGCTTGTTCTTCGTACGCGAGCCTGGTCAGTGAGTGTCGGCGGGCTATTTGACTGTGGAGAGCCAACACAGCCAAACCTAATACGATAGCAAAATACTGCGGATGCTGGAAATCCGAAATAACAACAGAAAACGCTGGTAAAACTCAGCAGGCCAGGCAGCATCCGTGGAGAGAGAAACAGAGTTAACGTTTCAGGACGGAGACCTTTCGTCTGACGATAGGTCTTCGACCTGAAACGTTAACTCTGTTTCTCTCTCCACGGATGCTGCCTGGCCTGCTGAGTTTTACCAGCGTTTTCTGTTGTTATTACAGCCAAACCTAATGTTGATACCCATGTGCTTTCTGATGGGGTCACTGGACAGCCCTTGGCTTTGTGGTACAGCGTGCACTGCCTTTACCCACTTGGCAATCAGGGAAGCATATCATTTTAAAAAATGCTTCATTGTATCGCCAACTTTTCTTTTTGCTCTCAGTTCAGGGCAACTAGTGATGGTCAATAAATGCAGCCTTGTCAATGTTGCCCACATTCTGAGCTAGCTTGTTCAGCCACTTCAGAGTTATGAGTCAACCACCTAGTGTTGATTAGGGTCTTGGGGCCAGACTGGGCCGAGATGGCAGGTTTAATTCCCTGAAGGACATGAGTGAACTAGTTGGGTTTTTATGACAATCCAGCAAATTTCGTGATCGCAACATCTGTAATTTTAACCTGCTCTCCTGAGCAGGCGGCAAGGACACACGCCCGGAGCCAACAGGGTCCTTCTTTACAGGTGCATGTTGCACCCCGATGACATCACTGAGACCCGACTGTAATTTTAACTCGGACCCGAGCGGGGAATCCACCTGGAGTTAAAATCGGGGCCGTTTTGTTTAGAATTGGCTGATAAAATTATATCCCAAAGTCCAAGCTCCCTCTGGTCAGCCCCAGTAATGTGCCTCGGCCTTAACCTCCATTACAGCGCCAGCGTGATACTTAAGGCTGGACTTTGCCAGCCCCGAGGAGGCGGGTTTGAAGGCGGGTCAGGTGGGAAAGTTGTAAGAAATGGCGGCGGGTTGCGATCCCACCGTCAACCCGCCTCCGCGCAACTTTCCCAAAGGCGGGCTTGCAGACTCCGTTTCGGTCCCGCCTCCAAGCAGCGGGATAGGCCCCGAAGGCACTTAACTGCTACTTAACAACCTCTATAATCCCATTTTGAGAGGCCTTTCAAATTTTGCCACATTTCCAGCGTGCTGCACGTCTCTCCTGGAACACGCCAGTTAATCCTGTCGGGTTGACAAGTGGTTGGCTTCCTAACAACTGCAGCTCCACCATAAAAACGGAGTTTTCAACAAGGATCAGTTGCAGGTGGCAGAACTTTCTTTTCTCAGGTCTTGGAGAACTTTTTGCAGGTCTACTGATTTTGGAAGTGTTGAAGCTGAGATCCATTTCCACTGTGACCTCCTGGGAAACCCCTCTCCCCACCTTGACTGAGCGCTTCCTCAACTGAGGTATATACCAGCAGCATGGGAACCATTTATTTCCTTTCCTCCTGGACCTCAGATTCGGACGAAGACCAGCCGCGGCAGCAGCAGAACCAGGAACAACAGCAGCACCAACAGCAGGAGCAACAACAGGTGCGCCAAGCTGCTGCTCACCCACCTGAAGCTGCACAGGCCAGAAGGCGCCACCGCAGGGAAGCACATCGCCGCAGGAGATACCCCCAAAACAGGGTTTACAGACTGAGGATGAGGTTCCTCAACATGACTGAGCAGCAGTGCCAAAGGAGGCTCAGACTTTCGTGAGAGGCAGTCGGTGACATCTGCGCAATGCTGCACCAACACCTGGAGCCCAGAGGATCGGGTGGACACCCCTTACCAGTGGCTGTAAAAGTCACCACCGCACTAAACTTTTTTGCTTCAGGCTCATTCCAGGGATCAACAGCAGACATCAGCAGCATCTCCCAGTCGGCCGCACACACTTGCATCACGCAGGTTACCGATGCCCTCTTTGCAAAGGCGCACAATTACATAAACTTCTCCAAGGAACAAGCAAGTATAACCGTGCATGCGGTTGGATTTGCAAACATGGCAGGCTTGCCAAGGGTGCAGGGCATCGTAGACTGCACACATGTGGCCCTTAAGGCACCCCATCACAATCCAGGATTTTTGTCAACCGCAAGGGCTTCCACTCCCTCAACGTACAGCTGCTGTGTAACCACAAGAAGGACATTTTGCATGTTTGCGCCAAGTACCCTGGCAGTTGCCATGACTCGTTCATCCTGCGGCAGTCTAGTGTGCCTCCGCTCTTCAGTCCGCCAAACCAACTTTGCGGATGGCTACTTGGAGACAAGGGCTATCCCCTGAAGACGTGGCTAATGACACCGTTCAGGAGGCCATCCAACAAAGCTGAGGAGCGCTACAACTCCAGCTACATTTCGACCAGATCCATTATTGAGCAAACCATCGGCTTGCTGAAGATGCGATTCAGATGCCTTGATAGATCAGGTGGAGCCCTGCAGTACTCAGCAGCCACGGTCTCCAGAATCGTCGTGGTCTGCTGTGCACTTCACAACATCGTGGCTTGCAGCTGCCTGAGGGACAAGTGGCTCAGCGCATAGCCTCCTCCGATGAGGATGAGGAGGAGGAGGAGGAGGATGAGGAGGAGGAGAGCGAGAACGAAGATCTTGTGGAGGCGCATCAACCAGCGGCAGCAGCACGCGCGCACATTGCTGCCCGGGATGCAAGGGATGCACTCATCTTGGCCAGGTTTGCTTAGGTTGCCCAAACAAATACATTTGGCTCGCACCTTCTTACCACACCATAGACAATGGACAAGAACCTACGGCTTCCTATCACACTGACCACCATCATGACAAATCCAAGTCACCCTGAGCCCTCAATGTGGAACTTCCATTTGTGAAATGACACAGCCCAGAACTTCAACAGTTTGCCATCACTTCATTTTATTACATTGACTAAAGGATGGCATTTAACAATTAAACACAACAGAACACCCAAGTGACTACCCTTGTGACTACTTGTGCTTTATCTTCCTCTTACGCGTGCTCCTACGTGGTGCTTCCCCTGTGGCTTCAGCAGATGTGGAGGCCCCTTGCTCACTTTCATGCTGCTCCTGCCTCGACACCTTTGGCGGGCGTCCTCTGGGGTTGCGACCAACAGTTAGCTGCTCCTGCGGCTGTGCAGGGGATGAGACGCCCATCTCAGTTG
The DNA here is from genome assembly GCA_030390025.1 of Squalus acanthias. NCBI lineage: Eukaryota > Metazoa > Chordata > Chondrichthyes > Squaliformes > Squalidae > Squalus > Squalus acanthias. The sequence continues at coordinate 62,919,974 of CM059435.1, forward strand.
GGTGAGGACTCTGGTGGGGCTCTGACCGAGGGCTCCGTAGTGGCATGGGAGTGTGAGTGCTTGGAGAGGAGCCCCCACTTCCTTGTTGTCTGCCACCAATATCCCTCTCATGGGTCAGCCCCACTTCAGAGTTATCAAGTGGCTTGACAGTACCTTGCTGCACTTCAGGGGGGCCATGAGGACCCGTATCTGCACTGGCAGTCCTACTCCAGAGGACTTCCATGAAGCTCTGGTTTCTCTGCTCAATAGCTGCCTATCGCTCCTCCAGAGATGTCAGTCTATTCTGAACAATCACCATGTTTTCAACACTCTGGCGACTTAGCTCCTCCATGGCCATAGCCATCCTCTCCTCTACCGTAGCCATCCTTTCCACGGAGGTTGCCATCCTTTCCGTGGTGATGCGTTCATGCGCCAATGCCTCCACAAAGGCTCTGCTCATGTTCGCAATGGACTCTCCATCCTCTCCTCACTCACAGTGACCCTGGAGACAAAACCTGCCAGAGACTCCTGCACCTGTTCCTGGAGTTCCAGCACCGCTCTCCTTCTGGATGGACCCGGAGGCACAGGGTCCACATACAGCTGAGCCGAGCTGGGAGCGCCCTGTGGCCTCCATCGAGGACTCTCCACTGCTGTCCCTGTCTCCACTATCTGCTGATGCTCACTTGTGAGCTGTGATACACCAGGTGACAACACTACACTATCTCCCGAAGGTCCCACCGAGGTGTGCGTATCTGCGCTGGTGCTGGGTGCGCTTAATTCTGCTGATGCTGCACCTTCAGAGGTTGCAGCTTCCTCTGAGGAGTCTTCTGGCTCAGCCTCTTCCTCCTGGACAGTGGGGAGGGGGGCTGTCGATGGTTCTGTGGGGGAGTAAAGGAATGAGTTAGACATGTGATATTAACGTTGCATGCACATGGAATTGTGCAGATGATCATAAGTCAATCTGTTTGAGCATCAGAAGCCATATCAGTCACTCATGCAATGTAAATGAGAGAGATCCAAAACTGTTCTGTCACCAGCTTGCTCTGATGCGCCTGTCTGTCCGTCCCCCACTTGCACATCCTCCTCGGCTCCCACAATCTCTAGGGCCGCCTCCTGAACGCTGGTGAGCTGGGCTATTGAGGGTGGCTCTCCTCCTGTCTTCGCCCTTTCCCTCTTATTGTGGGCTCTCTTTTCCTGCAATGAGGGACACAAGTGGAGTTTGAGTGAGAATGATGGAGTGAGTGTAGAGAATCCATAGCATCGATGCTTAGAAGGACACAAAGATGGAGTGAGGTCCCAAGACCAAGGGCCCTCCCTGTGTGTTGTTAGTTGTTGTCATAGCATAACAGTGATGGGGAGTGCGAGGCCAGCATAGTCGAATAGTTAAGTGATTGTGTACATAGAGAGAGAGGGATGGTTAAGAGTGCAAGGGATGTAAGGGTAAAGTGGGATGTGGAGGAGTAGGTTGACAATGCAGAGTGCTGGTGATGAGAGGCGATGGGGAGCAGATTGAGGGTAATGGTGATGTTATACTCACTTTTCCTGTGCGGAGAAGGTCATTGAACCTCTTTCGGCCCTGCAGCCAGGTTCTGCTGCACACTGATCTTGAACTGACCTCCTGAGCCAGTTGCAGCCACACAGCTTTGGTCTGCTGGGGAGGTTTTTTCCTCCCAGAGGAAGGAAACAGCACCTCCTTCTGAGCTCTGGCTCCCTCCACCAGAGCATGGAGGGAGTCCTCATCAAACCGGTTTGAGGCCTTGACCCTTGAACTAGACATTTCAAGAGGACCAAACCTTTCGAAGAGTAGCAAATAAAAGTTCTGAGGCAGTAAATGAACCAAGGCTGCTTGGAGCCCTTAAATGCAGCTGCATAAATGACGTCATCAGAGGCAAGTTTCAGGCCCAAAAGACTCATTGGGCCAGGGGTGCGCACGCTGGGAATCAATTGCCCAATTAGGGCAAAATAGCTAAATTATCCTGCCTGACATCGGAGGCAGGAGCGGGGCCCGCCGACCACCTGACCCGCCCACAACCCGCACCCAATGGCAAATTCCAGCCCTTAACGTTTCCCGCACATAGGGCTGGAAATTGGTCAAGACCAGAACCAGCGGCACGGTGACGGGGGCCGCTTCAACTGCCTGGGCGGCGGACGGCCCCGAATTGGTCCTCGGGCTTTGATCACATTTTATGCACAAGCTGCCGGCGCCTGTCACTTGTGTATGTCTGGAGGACGAGCGTTGGGCTGCTCGAAGGCAAGTCCCGGGAGGAGGATTGCAACTGGCAGAAACGCTTGGAAACAAATTTCCCAGAGAGGCCCTTAAACAGGCGTTACATCTTTAACACATGTAAGGGGTCGAATGCCTGTTTTAGACGGCCACCTGGGATGCCGAAAGATAGGCCCGCCGAATTTAGCAGTGGCCCAAACGTCCACACAGATTGGGTGCGGGCCGTCCCACTGCTAGGTTAGTCAGCATTGCTCCTGTTTTATGCTCAGATAATGGGTGCAACGCATATCGATTTCTACCCCAAACTATCCTTGTGGCATCTGGAAATGAGACTGACATACTAGGACCAATTATGGGCTGTTATGTGCTCACTAGTACCCGACCCAGAGCCCGTGCTCACTGGACCCGACCCAGAGCCCGTGCTCACTGGTGCCCGACCCAGAGCCCGTGCTCACTAGTACCCGACCCAGAGCCCGTGCTCACTAGTACCCGACCCAGCGCCCGTGCTCAATGAACCCGACCCAGCGCCCGTGCTCACTAGTACCCGACCCTGACCCCGTGCTCTCGAATACCCGACCCAGAGCCCGTGCTCACTGGACCCGACCCAGAGCCCGTGCTCACTAGTACCCGGCCCAGAGCCCGTGCTCACGAGTACCCGACCCAGAGCCCGTGCTCACTAGTGCCCGACCCAGCGCCCGTGCTCACTAGTACCCGACCCTGACTCCGTGCTCACGAACACCCGACCCAGAGCCCGTGCTCACTAGTGCCCGACCCAGAGCCCGTGCTCACTAGTGCCCGACCCAGAGCCCATGCTCACTAGTACCCGACCCAGAGCCCGTGCTCACTAGTACCCGACCCAGAGCCCGTGCTCACTAGTACCTGACCCTGACTCCGTGCTCACAAACACCCGACCCAGAGCCCGTGCTCACTTGTACACGACCCAGAGCCCGTGCTCACTAGTGCCCGACCCAGAGCCCGTGCTCACTAGTACCCGACCCAGAGCCCGTGCTCACTAGTACCCGACCCAGAGCCCGTGCTCACTAGTACCCGACGCAGAGCCCGTGCTCACTAGTACCCGACCCAGAGCCCATGCTCACGAGTACCCGACCCAGAGCCCGTGCTCACTAGTACCCGACCCAGAGCCCGTGCTCACTAGTACCCGACGCAGAGCCTGTGCTCACTAGTACCCGACCCAGAGCCCATGCTCACGAGTACCCAACTCAGAGCCCGTGCTCACTAGTACCCGACCCAGAGCCCGTGCTCACTAGTACCCGACCCAGAACCCATGCTCACTGGACCCGACTCAGAGCCCGTGCTCACTAGTACCCGACCCTGACTCCGTGCTCACGAACACCCGACCCAGAGCCCGTGCTCACTAGTGCCCGACCCAGAGCCCGTGCTGACTAGTGCCTGACCCAGAGCCCGTGCTCACTAGTACCCGACCCAGAGCCCGTGCTCACTAGTACCCGACCCTGACTCCGTGCTCATGAACACCCGACCCAGAGCCCGTGCTCACTTGTACACGACCCAGAGCCCGTGCTCACTAGTGCCCGACCCATAGCCCATGCTCACTAGTACCCGACCCAGAGCCCGTGCTCACTAGTACCCGACCCAGAGCCCGTGCTCACTAGTACCCGACCCAGAGCCCGTGCTCACTGGACCCGACTCAGAGCTTGTGCTCACTAGTACCCGACCCAGAGCCTGTGCTCACTAGTACCTGACCCAGAGCCCGTGCTCACTAGTACCCGACCCTGACCCCGTGCTCACGAATACCCGACCCAGAGCCCGTGCTCACTAGTACCCGACCCAGAGCCCGTGCTCACTAGTACCCGACCCAGAGCCTGTGCTCACTAGTACCCGACCCAGAGCCTGTGCTCACTAGTACCCGACCCAGAGCCCGTGCTCACTAGTACCCGACCCAGAATCTGTGCTCACTAGTACCTGACCCAGAGCCTGTGCTCACAAATAACCAACCCAGAGCCCATACTCACAAGTACCCGACGCAGAGCCCGTGCTCACTAGTGTCCGAACCAGAGCCAGTGCTCACTGGTACCCGACCCTGTGCTCACGAGTACCCGACCCAGAGCCCGTACTCACTGGTACCCGACCCAGAGCCCGTGCTCACTGGTACCCGACCCCGTGCTCACTAGTACCCGACCCAGAGCCCGTGCTCACTAGTACCTGACCAGAGCCCATGATCACTAGTGCCCGACCCAGAGCCCGTGCTCACTGGTGCCCGACCCAGCGCCCGTGCTCACTAGTAGCTTACCCAGAGCCCGTGCTCACCAGTACCCGACCCTGACCCCGTGTTCACTAGTGCCCGATCCAGAGCCCGTGCTCACTAGTGCCCGACCCAGAGCCCGTGCTCACTAGTGCCCGACCCAGAGCCCATGCATACTAGTGCCCGATCCAGAGCCCGTGCTCACTAGTAGCTTACCCATAGCCCGTGCTCACTAGTACCCGACCCTGACCCCGTGCTCAATGGTGCCCGATCCAGAGCCCGTGCTCACTAGTGCCCGACCCAGAGCCCGTGCTCACTAGTACCCGACCCAGAGCCCGTGCTCACTAGTACCCAACCCCGTGCTCAGTGGTGATCGACCCCGGTGCCCATGCTCACTAGTACCCGACCCAGAGCCTGTGCTCACTAGTACCCGACCCAGAGCCTGTGCTCACTAGTACCTGACCCAGAGCCTGTGCTCACTAGTACCCGACCCAGAGCCCGTGCTCACTGGTGCCTGATCCAGAGCCCGTGCTCACTAGTACACGACCCAGAGCCTGTGCTCACTAGTACCCGACCCATACCCCGTGCTCACTAGTGCCCGACCCAGAGCCCGTGCTCACTAGTGCCCGACCCAGAGCCCGTGCTCACTAGTGCCCGACCCAGAGCCCGTGCTCACTAGTGCCCGACCCAGAGCCCGTGCTCACTAGTGCCCGACCCAGAGCCCGTGCTCACTAGTGCCCGACCCAGAGCCCGTGCTCACTAGTGCCCGATCCAGAGCACGTGCTCACTAGTAGCTTACCCAGAGCCCGTGCTCACTAGTACCCGACCCAGACCCTGTGCTCACTAGTGCCCGATCCAGAGCCCATGCTCACTAGTAGCTTACCCAGAGCCCGTGCTCACTAGTACCCGACCCTGACCCTGTGCTCAATGGTGCCCGACCCAGAGCCCGTGCTCACTAGTACCCGACCCAGAGCCCGTGCTCACTAGTACCCAACCCCGTGCTCAGTGGTGATCGACCCCGGCGCCCATGCTCACTAGTACCCGACCCAGCGCCCGTGCTCACTAGTACCCGACCCAGCGCCCGTGCTCACTAGTGCCCGATCCATAGCCCATGCTCACTAGTAGCTTACCCAGAGCCCATGCTCACTAGTACCTGACCCTGACCCCGTGCTCAATGGTGCCCGACCCAGAGCCTGTGCTCACTAGTACCTGACCCAGAGCCCGTGCTCACTAGTGCCCGATCCAGAGCCCGTGCTCACTAGTGCCCGACCCAGAGCCCGTGCTCACTAGTGCCCGATCCAGAGCCCGTGCTCACTAGTACCCGACCCTGACCCCGTGCTCACTAGTGCCCGACCCAGAGCCCGTGCTCACTAGTGCCCGACCCAGAGCCCGTGCTCACTAGTGCCCCATCCAGAGCCCATGCTCACTAGTAGCTTACCCAGAGCCCGTGCTCACTAGTACCCGACCCAGAGCCCGTGCTCACTAGTACCCGACCCAGAGCCTGTGCTCACTAGTACCTGACCCAGAGCCTGTGCTCACTAGTAACCGACCCAGAGCCCGTGCTCACTAGTGCCCGACCCAGAGCCCATGCTCACTAGTACCCGACTCAGAGCCCATGCTCACTGGTGCCCGATCCAGAGCCCGTGCTCACTAGTACACGACCCAGAGCCCGTGCTCACTAGTGCCCGATCCAGAGCCCGTGCTCACTAGTGCCCGATCTAGAGCCCGTGCTCACTAGTGCCCAACCCAGAGCCTGTGCTCACTAGTGCCCGATCCAGAGCCCGTGCTCACTAGTGCCCGACCCAGAGCCTGTGCTCACTAGTGCCCGATCCAGAGCCCATGCTCACTAGTAGCTTACCCAGAGCCCGTGCTCACTAGTACCCGACCCTGACCCCGTGCTCAATGGTGCCCGACCCAGAGCCCGTGCTCACTAGTACCCGACCCAGAGCCCGTGCTCACTAGTACCCAACCCCGTGCTCAGTGGTGATCGACCCCGGCGCCCATGCTCACTAGTACCCGACCCAGCGCCCGTGCTCACTAGTACCCGACCCAGACCCCGTGCTCACTAGTACCCAGCCCAGAGCCCGTGCTCACTAGTGCCCGATCCATAGCCCGTGCTCACTAGTACCCGGCCCAGAGCCCGTGCTCACTAGTGCCCGATCCATCGCCCATGCTCACTAGTAGCTTACCCAGAGCCCATGCTCACTAGTACCTGACCCTGACCCTGTGCTCAATGGTGCCCGACCCAGAGCCTGTGCTCACTAGTACCTGACCCAGAGCCCGTGCTCACTAGTGCCCGATCCAGAGCCCGTGCTCACTAGTGCCCGACCCAGAGCCCGTGCTCACTAGTGCCCGATCCAGAGCCCGTGCTCACTAGTACCCGACCCTGACCCCGTGCTCACTAGTGCCCGACCCAGAGCCCGTGCTCACTAGTGCCCCATCCAGAGCCCATGCTCACTAGTAGCTTACCCAGAGCCCGTGCTCACTAGTACCCGACCCAGAGCCCGTGCTCACTAGTACCCGACCCAGAGCCTGTGCTCACTAGTACCTGACCCAGAGCCTGTGCTCACTAGTAACCGACCCAGAGCCCGTGCTCACTAGTGCCCGACCCAGAGCCCATGCTCACTAGTACCCGACTCAGAGCCCATGCTCACTGGTGCCCGATCCAGAGCCCGTGCTCACTAGTACACGACCCAGAGCCCGTGCTCACTAGTGCCCGATCCAGAGCCCGTGCTCACTAGTGCCCGATCCAGAGCCCGTGCTCACTAGTGCCCAACCCAGAGCCCGTGCTCACTAGTGCCCGATCCAGAGCCCGTGCTCACTAGTGCCCGACCCAGAGCCTGTGCTCACTAGTGCCCGATCCAGAGCCCATGCTCACTAGTAGCTTACCCAGAGCCCGTGCTCACTAGTACCCGACCCTGACCCCGTGCTCAATGGTGCCCGACCCAGAGCCCGTGCTCACTAGTACCCGATCCATAGCCCGTGCTCACTAGTACCCAACCCCGTGCTCAGTGGTGATCGACCCCGGCGCCCATGCTCACTAGTACCCGACCCAGCGCCCGTGCTCACTAGTACCCGACCCAGAGCCCGTGCTCACTAGTACCCGGCCCAGAGCCCGTGCTCACGAGTGACCGATCCATAGCCCGTGCTCACTAGTAGCTTACCCAGAGCCCATGCTCACTAGTACCTGACCCTGACCCCGTGCTCAATGGTGCCCGACCCAGAGCCTGTGCTCACTAGTACCTGACCCAGAGCCCGTGCTCACTAGTGCCCGAACCAGAGCCCGTGCTCACTAGTACCTGACCCGAGCCCGTGCTCAGTGGCGATCGACACCGGCGCCCGTGCTCACTAGTACCCGACCCAGAGCCTGTGCTCACTAGTACCAAACACAGAGCCTGTGCTCACTCGTACCCGACCCAGAGCCCGTGCTCACTGGTGCCCAACCCAGAGCCTGTGCTCACTAGTACCCGACCCAGGGCCCGTGCTCACTTGTGCCCGACCCCGGCACCCATGCTCACTAGTACCCGACCCAGAGCCCGTGCTCACTATACCTTATCTGAGCTCCAACTGATTTGATTCCTTTCTAGCCAGCAGGCAGTAAAGGCAGACAGGTTTGTTCAACCATAAGTCCCAAAGGTTAAGGAATGTGTCTAAAGCCACTGCCTCATCCAGTCTATGACTGTATGGAATATGAGAAAACAGAACAGGTGAAGCCCTTCCGATTTTGTTTTCTTTTACTATTTTCCTCTTCTATCCCCTCGTTCCACTCGCACTATTCCAATCTGTGTGAGCCTCGACAGCAAGCAATTAGAGCGTCACAGCTGAGGGGAAATCTACCCTTGCTCGTCAACTTTTCCAACAGGAATCACTGGTTAGCAATCAGGAGCTGGGAGCCTGGCTGATTTTCACCTCCCTTGCCCAGGAAAGCGAAGGCACAGAATAACTGAATGATCCATCAGTTCAGTGGACTGGTGTATCCTGGGAAATTAGGAGCGCTGCACATGTTCTGACTGCACAATCTAAATACAGCTCCGAGTCACAGCTCGGGGTAAAAGATATCACGTCTAAGCCCAGGCTTTGGGGAAAGGCTGATACCTCTAACAAAGTGATTAAAAGACAATTCAATTAATAAAATATGACCATGTTATTGTGCAATATGTAATTTTTTTTAGTTTTGTTTAAATCCTCACATTAGAAATTTCAGTTACTGCGGGGAAAAAATGGCCAATTATAAAAATAATTGAGTATTTTGAGTGATTTATGGACCCCATTGGCCAATCATTACTATAAGATAGCAGCTATTGTGTGTGACACGACCTATGACAGGGTAGTGTTGCACTTTTAACATTGAAAACACCGGTCACAGTGCCATCTACAGGAGTAACAGGTACTGCAGGTATTTAGAAAGAGGATTCAATGAAATAAGCACCACACTTGTCAGATTTAATGTTTATCCCTCAACCAACATCACTCAAACAGATAATCTGATCATTATCACATCGCTGTTTGTGGGAGCTTGCTGTGTGCAAATTGGCTGCCGTGTTCCCCGACATTGCAACAGTGACTCCACTTCAAAAAGTACCTCTTTGCTGTAAAGCGCTTAGGTACGTCCTGAGGTCGTGAAAGGCACTATATAAATGCAAGTTCTGTTTATTTAATATATAATGGATATTTTATCATAAACCTGGTGTGCATGTCTGTACTTTCTACCCATCTTACTTCAGGCACCTCGTGAGGCACCTCCAATCACGTGTGATGCGTGAAGTCTGTGTGTCACTTGCCCCATCTTATGTATTCATCAAACTGTGACAAATCGCAATTGAACAAGTCGGCACAACAGTAACTGAACATGAGCAGTGTGGACAGATGAACTTCCAGGGGCTTGTCAACACAATCAATGTCCGAATAATCAGTCCGAGCACCTGAAGCAAAAGAGAGGGGACTGTGAACCAATCAAATCACTCAAAATAGTTTGAAAGTTCATTTTTTCTCTCAAACTGCAATTCGTAATGGCAAAACTACTTATTAATATAACTGAAGACATAAAATTGATATTGCGCAAAATGAGTGACAAAATGAAGCATTTGTACCGATGGTATGGGCTTCTTTCTCACTGTCAGAGCACACGAGGTGTTTAAAAACAAGAGTCATACGGCACAGAAGGAGGCCATTCAGCCCATCGAGTCCATGCCGGCTCTCTGCAGAGCAATCCAGTCAGTCCCATTCCTCCGCTCTATCCCCGTAGCCCTGCAAGTTTATTTCCCTCAAGTGCCTATCCAGTCTCCCCTTGAAGACATTGATTGTCTCCGCTTCCACCACTTCCGTCGGCAGCGAGTTCCAGGTCCTCACCACTCGCTGCGTAAAAAAGTTTTTCCTCACATCCCCCCTGTACCTCTTGCCCAAAACCTTAAATCTGTGTCCCGTAGTCCTTGTACTATCAACTAGTGGGGACAGCCTTTCCCCGTCTAGCCTATCCAAACCTGTCATAATCTTGTACACCTCTATCAAATCACCCCTCAACCTCCTTTGCTCTAATGAAAACAAATCTAGCTTCTCCAACCTGTCCTTGTAGCTAAGATCCCCCATCCCCGGAACCATTCTGGTAAATCTCCTCTGCACCCTCTCAAGGGCCTTTACATCCTTCCTAAAGTGTGGTGACCAGAACTGGACGCAATACTCCAGTTGTGGCCTAACCAGTGCTTTATAAAGGTTCAGCATAACTTCTCTGCTTTTGTACTCAATACCTCTATTTATGAAGCCCAAGATCCCATATGCTTTGCTAACCACTCTCTCAATATGTCCTGCCACCTTCAGGGACCTATGCACATTAACTCCCAGGTCCCTCTGTCCCTGCACACTCTTTAAAACTGTGCCCTTAGTGTATATTGCCTCTCCCTGTTCCTTCTGCCAAAATGCATCACCTCACACTTCTCCATATTAAATTCCATCTGCCACTTCTCTGCCCATTCTGCTAGCCTTTCTATGTCCTGCTGCAGTCGATTGGTATCATCCTCACTCCCAAGTTTGGTGTCATCGGCAAATTTAGAAATTCTACTCTGTATTCTGGAAAGAGCCTGGAAAGTGGCCCAGCTTGTTTTAATACAATGCCCCCAGAATATGGACATTGTGTCTGGCTAGGTGTCTGAGGGAGGAGATGATAGCAATAACAACAACTTGCATTTATATAGCACCTTTAACGTAGCAAAGCGCCCCAAGGCGCTTCACAGGAGTTTTATAAGTTTAAAAAAATTTGACAAGCCATTTCATTCAAATCATAGATTGATAAAAAAGAAAACCTTGCATTCCTATAACACCTTTCACGACCTCGGGACGTCACAGAGCATTTTACAGCCAATGAAGTACTCTTTGAAGTGTAGTTGCTGTTGTAATGTAGGAAATGTGGCAGCATAATGCGCACAGCAAGATCCCACACACAGCGGTGTGATAATGGCCAGATCATTTTTTTTTTTAAGCACTGATGTTGCTTGAGGGATAAATATTGGTCAGGTCAGCGGGGCTAACTCCCCTGCTCTTCTTTGAAATAGTGCCATGGGATCTTTTACGTCCAACTGAGAGGGCAGACGGGGCCTCGGTTTAATGTCTCATCCGAAAGACAGAGAATGATACAGCACAGAAAGAGGCCATTCGGCCCATCGTGCCTGTGCCGCAACGTATGCATCTTGTGAGTTTTATTTATATGCAATGTTTGGCAGCTCTTTTTGAGTTGTAGTCATGCAACTTGGAGCGTGCCTTTACCTTCACATATAGTTAAATGTTGTTTATCTGGTTTTTGTTCGAACAGTTTGTCTTGTCCAAATTGAATAGTCCATCAGAAACCATCAGAGAGCCTGAAAGACAGTCAGCAGGAGGGAGAGTTAAACCTTTAAACACTTAACAACAACATTTGCATTTATATTGCCCCTTTATCGTAGGAAAATGTCCCAAGGTGCTTCTCAGGAGTGTAATCAGACTAAAATTGACACTGAGCCAAAGAAGGAGACAAAGAAAGAGGCCAGCTATGGAGGAACGCAGAGATCTTGGAGAGTAGTCGGACTGAAGGAGGTTGCAGACGTAGGGAGGGGCAAGGCCGTGGAGGGATTTGAAAACGAGGATGAGAATTTTAAATTGGAGGTGTTTCTGGACTGGGACCCAGTGTAGGTCAGCGAGCACAGGGATGATGGGTGAACGGGACTTGGAGCGAGTTAGGACACGGGGAGCTGAGTTTTGGGTGAGCTGAAGTTTATGGAGGGGATAGGATGGGAAGTTGGCCAGGAGAGCGTTGGAATAGTTGAGTCTGGAGGTGACAAAGGCGTGGATGAGGGTTTCAACCATAGATGGGCTGAGGCAGGGGAAGAGAAGGTTAATGTTATGGAGGTGGGATTTGGAGGTCAGTGACGGTGAATATGAGGTCGGAAGCTCAACTTGGAAGTTGACACATCCTGAGGACATCAAAGGAGTTATATAATTGCAAGGTTTTTTTTTCTTAATTCAGACAGAGTGGTTGAGGGAGGCTGCTGACACAGAGGGGGAGTGATTACAGCATTTGTGTTAATGCTTAGAATTCCCCCAAACAATGGTTGTTTTCTTCTGTGGATATTCAGCTATTCAGTTGTAATGGGTAATTATAAAACATTCATCATTTTCTTGGAGCCAATTGAACAGCGTTTGCTTCACTAGCTCTGGGCAGAAGTCTTAAACTTCCTTCCAAATTCTTTTTCTGGTGGGATATGTACCCCTCGCCAGCACTTTAACACCTCAGCATCCCACCCTGTTTAAGAAAGGGAGCTGTGACAGTCTGGCTGCGACAGACAAAGAAACATGGAAAGCATTAACAGCACCTTTTTTTGTTGTTTAAATTGTGAATTGTTTATGGATACAAAAGCAAAATACTGCGGATGCTGGAAACCTGAAATAAAAACAGAAAATGCTGGAAATACTCAGCAGGTCGGGCAGCGTCTGTGGAGAGAGAAACAGAATTAACGTTTCAGGTCGATGACCCTTCGTCAGAACTGGAAAAAGCTGGAGATGGAACAGGTTTTTAAGCAAGGGCAGGGAAAGGGGGGAGGGGAGGAAAGAACAAAAGGGACAATAGCAAAATTACAATAACAAAAGGAAGTTGTTTATGGATGTTTATTTATCCAGCTGCAGTCAGGAAGGGAAACGCTAATGCTTCATTCTCCAGGCACCAGTCAAAGAACACTTGCTCCCCTGCCTCTGGGCAGAGCTCTCAAACTTCTTTCCAAATTCTTTCCTGGGAGGTGTGCACCCCACTGCCCCGACTTGCAAAAAAGCAGTCGCGACTCACCTGTCATGGGAGATTTGCTGGTATATGCAAATCATTCCTCACGCTTCAGATGTCACACTATCTCGGATGCAAATTTATGTCATTTTTTTTATTTGGGATGGCGGCTGGTCCATTCATAATTTCTTATCCCGTGGACTGCATGACCTACATTCCGGGTTTTCATACACTACTGTTCCCAAGTCAGAGATTACAACAATAACGGTCTGATTTCTCACGCAGTGTTTTCTTGGAAGGGGTGGAGATCAGCTTCAGTGGCGTGTTCACCTGCTTGATTCCAGGAGGATCCAGCCAGCCTCCGGAAGACGTTCTTTGAGGTATTGTGTGTGACAGTGTGACAATTGGGCGAGGAAGCGGGATGTGGTGTATAGAAAGAAAGAACTTGTATTTATACAGCACCTTTAATGACCTTTCGAAGTTCCAAAGCACTTTACAGCCAATGAAGTACTTTTTGAAGTGTAGTCACTGTTGTAATGTAGGATACGCCACAGCACTACCACATTCTCCTACATTGCAACTACACTACAACAGTGACTACAATTCAAGAGTACTTCATTGGCTGTAAAGAACTTTGGGACGTCCTGAAGTTGTCAAAGGCACTATATAAATGCAAATTTTTCTTCCTTTTTAGTTCTTTCTAGTGGCTGGCCTCCCATGTTCTACCCTACGTAAACTTGTGGTGATCCAAAACTTGGCTGCCCGTGTCCTAATTGGCACCATGTCCCATTCACCCATCACCCCTGTGCTCACTGACCTGCATTGGCTCCCGGTTAAGCAACGACACAATTTCAAAATCCTCATCCTTGTTTTCAAATCCCTCCATGACCTCGCCCCTCCTTATCTCTGTAATCTCCTCCAGCCCCACGCGAGATATCTGCGCTCCTCTAATTCTGCCCTCTTGAGCATCCCTGATTATAATCACTCAACCATCGGTGGCCGTGCCTTCTGTTGCCTGGGTCCTAAGCTCTGGAATTCCCTGCCTAAACCTCTCCGCCTCTCTACCTCTCTTTCCTCCTTTAAGACGCTCCTTAAAACCTACCTCTTTGACCAAGCTTTTGGTCATCTGCCCTAATTTCTCCTTATGTGGCTCGGTGTCAAATATTTTGTCTTGTAACACTCCTGTGAAGCACCTTGGGACATTTTATTACATTAAAAGTGCTACATAAATACTTGTTGTTAATAATAATAGCATAGATGCATTTACGGGAAAGCTAGATAAGAACATGAGGGAGAACCGAATAGAAGGATATGTTGATAGGGTGAGATGAAGTAAGGTGGGAGGAGGCTCGTGTAGAGGATAAACACTGGCATAGACCTATTGGGCTGAATGGCCTATTTCTGTGCTGTAAATTCAATGTAATGCTATATAACACTCATTGTCTGGGTAAGAAATATAGGAACAGGAGCAGGCCATTCAGCACCTCGAGCCTGTTCTGCCATTCAATCAGATGATGGCTGATCTGTATTTCAACTCTATTTACCCTTCTTTGATCCATATCCTTTGATAACCTTACCTAACAAAAAGCTATCGATCTCAGTCTTGAAAATTTCAATTGCCCCATAGCAGCCACAGCCTTTTGGGGGCGAGTTCCAGATTTCTACTACCGTCCGTGGGGAAAAAATGCTTCCTGAATTCACCCTCCTAAAGGAATGTCTCTAATTTTAAGATTATGTTCCCTTGTTCTGGATTCCCACATCAGAGGAAACAGTATCTCTCTTATCTACCCTACTGAATCCCTTTATCATTTTAACCACCTTAATTAGATCAACCTCAACCACAAAGGATTACAAGCCAAGTATATGTCGTCTTAATTTAACCCTTTAATCCGTGGCATCATTTTGGTGAATCTGCGCTGTACCCCATCCAAGGGCAATATCTGTTTCCTGAGGTTCAGTGCCCAAAACTGAAGGCAGTACTCCAGACAGGGTTAGAGCAAGGCTGATGCATAATTCACCACTCGGGTGAGGTATCCAAGGGCTGCTGATACCGGTGGATTTATACCACTGTAAAAGTCGGTGCCCGCGGGAGATGAAGCGAGGATAGTCCGTCTTAGTACAGAGCTAGAAATCGGCTTTGGGTTTGAGTGGTTCCGCTGGCCTCATGAGCAGCAGAGACAAAGTGTGAACAGAGACTGGATCAACGAGAGAGGATTACTGTCTCCACCTCGCAACCAGGCATCTTTATATTACAAAGACTGCGCTTTAGTTTTTGACACAAATAAAGAAGCTGAGTTTGGCTCTTCCAGTGGCTTGCTGGGTAAATGAGCCGACCGTGTTCTCGCATGACATCCACCCAATTGCACATTCAAACAGTGGTCACCAGATGGGGATCGGGAGGAGCAGGAACTCTGGCTGATTTATTTATTCCGCCACCCCATCCCCATCCTTTTAATCCAGGGGTGCTCAGGCCAATTGCATCTACCATTGAGGTAATTGAGGCCAGCACCGATTCCTGCTCTGATCACGTCACCCCACTGTGACCCCCTGCTGTAAAGTGCACATGAATGAGCATCAGGTTAAAACAGCTTTGTGCTCCAGTCACTTCTAGCCAGTGAGCCACAAGGGAGCTATACTTAGCTTCAAGGAGAGGAACAGCTGTGATTCTCTCTCTCTCTCTCTTCCCCTCCCCCAACCACGGTGGCTAAATAGTCTAGACCAATTCAATAAGGAACCACAGGCTTGGTGCTGGTGGAACCCGTGCCCTGGCAAGGGGTCGGTTCATGGCGGAGAGGGGCGGGGGTATGAGTGGTGAACTGTAACCCTGATTACAACAGCGACTCCACTTCAAAAAGTACTTCATTGGCTGTAAAGCGCTTTGAGACATCCGGTGGTCATGAAAGGTGCTATAGAAATGCAAGTCTTTCAAGTCTTTCTCATTCAGCAAGGGCTTCTGATGAATGAAGTGAAAAGGTGTCAGCACGTTCCTGCGTCTATCAGTCCAGGCGTGCCGTGCAATATTGTTGTGTTTTTGTCATATAAAAGCAAAATACTGCGGATGCTGGAAATCTAAAATAACACCAGAGACTGCTGGAAACACCCAGCAGGTCAGGCAGCATCTGTGGAGAGAGAGAGAGACAGACAGAGTTAACGTTTCAGGTTCTGACCAACATGCTGCCTGACCCGCTGAGTGTTTCCAGCATTTTCTGTTGTTTTTTTTGTCTTCAGCTGGAGAATAGTAATTAAAAAAAAAAATCCCTCTTTTTGGCAGAGGGTGCTGTTTAAAATAAAAATGAAAGGCACACCTCTCCCTTTGTTGATTGATGGGAGAGAGGCCTTCTTCCCTCTGCTCAATGATCAATCAATAAAATAATTAAGGTGCCTCAGAGAGAGAGAGGGGGAAGGAGGGAGGCCGGCCGCAGGTGCAAGGCAGTCAGT
The DNA here is from genome assembly GCA_030390025.1 of Squalus acanthias. Lineage (NCBI taxonomy): Eukaryota > Metazoa > Chordata > Chondrichthyes > Squaliformes > Squalidae > Squalus > Squalus acanthias. The sequence continues at coordinate 62,936,075 of CM059435.1, forward strand.
CTTTGTGCTGGCGATCCTGATCCGGCGCGGTGCCGCTCCGGGTTTTGCAGGCTCCTCCTCCCCCTACCTCGGTGTGTTTGAGCTGCGGCGGCTGTGATTGGCTGCTGGCAGTGTATCGGATTCGGGCACGCCGCCTCAGCTGATCTGCGTTCCATCCTCCCCCAGGCCGGCAGCGCTGGCCCTGCACACAGCCCACAACAGAGGCTTGTCTCTCTCTCCCCCCTCCTGCCTTACACCCACCCACCCCCCTGCCTCCTCTCCTGGAAGCAAAGCGCAGGGCCGCGAGTGGTAAAGGCAAGCCCAGGCTCCTCGGCGGCTGCTGGTGGCCCCCCACTCCCCAGCCCATGGCTTCTCCGGTTTAAAGGCAGCGTCCCTTTCCCCACAAAGCCCCCCCCCTCCCGGTCCAGGGCGAGCCGGAGCCCGGCGGTCGATGTGTGTGTGTGTGTGTGTAAAGGAGATCAAGGAGCAATCGCAGGCTCCACAACTGCCTTCTTGCGTCTGGAGCTGTGACTGTTGGAAGGTAAGTGAACGTCGCTTTTAAAAAAAATATGTTGGAGTTGATGGACGTGCCAGCCTCTCCGGCACTTCTCAAACGCCGGCAGTTTTTTCGTGAATTGCAGCCACGTTTTGGTGGAAAGTGATTGCTGCTGGAAACAAACGTGGAGAGACTGGAGAAGCTGGGGTTGTTCTCCTCGGAGCAGATAAGGTGCAGGGGGAAGAGCTGTTCAACACCAGGGAGGGTTCTGATAAACTAAATAAGGAGAAAGTGTTTCCACTGGTAGGAGGGTCGGTAACCAGAGGGCACAGATTTAAGATAATTGGCAAAAAGAACCAGAGGGGAGATGAGGAGAATTTTTTTTACACTGCGAGTTGTTGTGATCTGGAATGCACTGCCTGAAAGTGGTGGAAGCAGGTTCAATAGTAACTTTCAAAAGAGAATTGGATAAAATACTTAAGAAACATTTGCAGGGCTATGGGGAAAGAGCCGGGGAGTGGGGCTAACTGGAGAGCTCTTTCAAAGAGCCGGCACAGACACAATGGCCCGAATGGCCTCCTTCTGTGCTCTATGAATCTGCTAAGAGACTGCAGCAGCAGCAGCTCTTTTTAACATCACTTTAAAAAGCGTTCCTGCACAGCAGCAGGGCATTGTGAGGGTGAATCCTGTGGAATGTGGCGCCTGGGAAGTGTTTGCACCTGGATGGCCCGCTCGCTGAAGCGATGGACGGCGAGGCCGAAGCCAGTGCGCGCCCCCCTCCCCTCAGGCTGTGGCCAGTGTTGGTGGCCCTCTCCTGGGCTGGGAGAGGGAGGGGGGCGCCCTCTGAATTAATCACATAGTTCCAGCACTCGTGCGGGGCGGGCGGGCAGGGGGTGGGGCAAACGCGGAGCTAGGGTGAGGCGTGATATGGATGGGAGAATCACGCCTGGCATCACATCTCCATCCTAGCTGGTGGCACCTGGGCGCAGCAAAAAGTAAATGTTTTTGAAACAAATAACATACGGAGGAAACACCTGCCCTGTATAATCCGAGGTGCGCAAGTAGTTTACCAAAGCGGCTCGACCTGATTGATCATCTTGACCAGGAGGCAAGAATGTCCTGCCTTTGCCCCACAGTGTCTTAAAGGTGCTGTGTGCCAGTGGTTGGGGCACAGATACTATTCCGGGATCTGGGACCTCCAGCTAATTAGAAACCTTGGCTATTGTCTTTTGCGTTTCTTTTTAATTAGGTGCCTGTCACTACTTGCACTGAATCCGCATGTTCCTGCAGTCGAAATAATGGCTTAGCTCCTAAGTACTTAAAACTCTTAAAACGTATAAGAAAAACTGCTTTGCACATCATAGCCTTCAGCTCTTCACCGACATTGTCGCAATTAAGTGTTTTATTCACGGTCTGTTATAAATAGAGGCATATTTCTGCCAGATTCATCACATTTTAGCTTTGAAACAAAAAAAAGATGAATGCACAGAGCTGGGCTTCGTTAAGTTCCTGTGAGTTACCTCTGTATCAAAGCCCTGTTGGCAAGTTAGGAATCCAGTAAGCAAGGAAGGAAGGAATGCTCCAGTACAAAGTGCAGGTTATCTTAACTCACACAGGAAGTACAATTGCCATAGAATTCATAGCTGTTCTACATCCATTGTGTGAGGAATGGTGGCTGGCTGGCTTAAAGGAGAGTCTAGAAGCAATACTTTTTGCTCTATTTCAAATGATTTTTTTTTCCTCTACTGACTTTCTTACCCACACCTTGCTGCTAGGCTGATTAGTTGGCATCATAGTCTGTGAGATGCAGCCCCCTCGATTGCAGCAAGTTCTCTCGTCAAGCTTTCCCTTGCCCCTGTAAACATCGCCAATCTTGTGCTGTTCAATGTGAATATGTAAACTTGAGTCAGGCTAAAATATATAGAAGAGTGGGCAGGATTCAGGTTAAAATCCAGACTGATGATTTTTTTTTAAAGGTGGTTGGGATTGTGTTACAAGGGCTGTGGCGCAGATTGGGGTAGGAGAGGGGTGGGTTATGATGATGGCATAATTGGCAAAAGTGAAGGTCCATGAGGTTCTGTTTGGGTGACTTTCAACTTGGGGCGGAGTGTAAAACGGGCGATAGTGGGTTGGCTGCCCGTTATATGCCCCGCCCGATTTTCAGTTCTATCAGGGGCAGGGCTTTCAAGCAGGCGGACGTTCCGATCCCGTCAGTTTCCCGCTGGGCGCGTTAGGTTAACATTCCCCCCCAAGTGGCCGTTCTTAATGTCTGAGCCCAGATGGTGAGGGTCAGCCGACGATTCAATCATGCAGGCCATTGTAGCTGGGTCTTGCTCCACTTCCAATCACACACCTTCAGCCGGGAGTCACTGGATAACAATGGCTGAATTCCCACCGCCCTACTGCGGGCTGCTGCGGCTAATTACAGTACCCCAACCGCTGCCGGAGACCTGGTCTGTACCCTTCAGTAAATCCACTGCCTGGTGCCACACTGATTAAGCGATCGAGCGAACTTTAAAACTTTTATTTCACCTAACAGCTGAATGTCGTCTCCATCACAATTAAGGTGGGGCGTAAAGAAACAGTGTTCTCTTGTCTGATTTTTGCAATGCTGAAATTTCCAGACTGTCCTTGTACCTAACTGGACAGGTGGTGACCTAAGCTGAGTCGGGGCTTGGCTGAGAGCAAGTGAGGGAGTTTTGTTGGGAATTAATATTATTTTTACTGAAGACTAACACACCTTTGCATATTATTGAGTGAATAATCTTCAATCTGAGATTTTCAGTCACAAGCTTATACATAAACATAAATTTGGTTTAAATCGACGGGCTGCGTCTATCACATGGGCTACAGGGGACAATAAGTGCCCTTGATATATTCTTCTCTCTTTGATTTTCTATTCGCTTACTCGTTTCTCCTTTTCTTGTTCTATTTCTCTCTCTGCTCGAGATTTCTCAGTGTTTTATCTTGTAGCCACGGAACGAATACTGGTGCCGCCTCCATTCTCTTTCGGATGAGATGTTAAACCGAGGCTCCGTCTGCCCCCTCAGGTGGGCGTAAATGATCCCACGGCACTTTTTTGAAGAAGAACCAGTGGAGTTATCCCCGGTGTCCTGGACAATATTTATCCCTCAACCAGCATCGCTAAAACAGATTATCTGGTCATTATTGCGTTGCTGTTTGTGGGAGCTTGCTGTGCACAAACTGGCTGCCACACTTCCTACATTGCAACAGTGACTACGCTTCAAAAGTACTTCCTTGGCTGTAAAGCGCTTTGGGACGTCCTGAGGTCAGGAAAGGCGCGATAGAGATGCAAGTCTTTCTTTACTGAAGGAAAGCAAGAGGAATTCTTGGGATTGCCCACACCTTCTGTACACTCTTGAAGACGCCATCTTGAGGTGGGAGGGGGATCTGATGCCAGTGCCACGCGCGAGTCTCCCTTCTCATTCGTGGAGAGTTAGAAGGCCATTGTTACTTTCTGCAACCGACTTTGCACCAATTAACGACAAACATTTTTCGGTAGCTGACTTGTGTTGCAGATTCCTGCTCTATTCCAAGCTTTACATTGCCACTCAAATTAGCGGCTGCTAAAATAGTTCCTAACCAGCCGGGCTCTCGATTTATGTACGACATTCACACCTCACTGTGGAAGAATAACCACCAGGAAGAATATTTCTGATGGAGTTCACACTTGCGAGGTAGAGGCGGAACTGAGGAGATCTGTTCCCTGACTGACTGCTTGCATTGAAAACAAAAATCTCCCTCGGACCAGGTGAGGCCATGCACTTGTGAGCAAAAAAATATTAGCCACGTAGAAAGGATAAAGTTACATTTGATGTATGGCATCTTTGTGAAACTATAGAGTAAAATCTGTCAGTACTGATCTCTAATGCGTAAACAGCAAGGTTTGATTTTTTTTTTCCAGTATAGTTAAGGTAGTTCAATATTCTCTCTTTCTATTTTTAAACAGTACATTGCGAACTCCCCCCTACGGCTCAGTGACTTCATCCAACGAATGGCTGAGCCACCTAAATTAGGAAGGCCCCAAGGTTCGGTCTCCTGTCCGCCCTGAGTTAGCCAATCGCAGTTGGGGCACGGCAATTTCGCATTGTTGCCTCCGGGCTAAGGAGGGAGGAAAATCGGCCGTGGTTCCCACCCCTGATCACCTGTCCAGTGATCCCTGCCGCAAGGGTGGCCTTTGGATTGAGTTTGGCCGTGACGCCTGCTAACACTCCTTGCTAAGGCCTCGCGCATGACTACCCGGGTGACGAACTGGGAGGGTGATTGGCTCACGTGGAATTGTATTCCAGCGAGCAACTGTAATTGCCAGGAGGGGAATTTTTAAAATTACAATCTCGTGAAAGGTTGTGTGCAGGAGATAGTTCAGTGTCTGCACTTTTCTCGCTCGGTATTTAGTCCGTGCAGACTTCCTTTGACAAAAAAATGGCAGCATCTAGGTTTGCTTAACTTGACGCAAGAAAGTCGACATTCTTCAAAGGGTGACGGTTTATGCTGAAGTGAAGTGGCCCATAAACAGCTCGATGTCCTCACTTAATATAAATGTAATATGGCTCCAGTTTGTTTTCGAGTTCATTGTTCAGTTTCATATTGTTGCTCCGACGACTGAATAAGACATTTTGTTTCACGCAGCAACTGATTTGACTGGCTATCTCCTGTTCACCCAGCTGGATTAGTGGGAGCTGCACGCAGTCGGTGCAACATGCTACAAGCTCTATAATCCCCCTCCGCTGCCAGGTTCTTCTGATGGCTCATCTGCTTAAGGCAGTAAGTCGCCGGGACAAGCAGACCAAGATAGCTCCTGGTTCAATTCCTGATCTGTACAAGAACGATAGCAAGGTCGCTAAAATTGACCTGGATTTGGGAGGAGGAAACTGGCTCCTGATCACACACGAAGTAGGCCCAAGACGAAGTATCAAAGAGTAGCCAGGACCGACAGAACAGTACCGCAGCAAGGGAGGGGAGAGAAAGAGAAGGGTTGCCTTGCATGCATTCAACTGTTATAACCCTTGCCCTGAAGCCATTGCCTCGGCTTTAATCCTTACTCTGCTGTGTAAGCCCGACAGTTGATTTTGTTTTGACCCTTAACCTGCTGAATAAGGAAATGCTAGACCTGACTCTGCAGGCCAAGTGGCAGCAACAGCGTTAGGGGTTCTCAAATTGAGGCTGGATGGAAAAATTGGATTATTTGAGGGTTATTTTAGCCCATCTGCTGCTGAAACCCTCATTCACGATTTTGTCACCTCCAGACTCAACTATTCCAATGCTCTCCTGTCCAGCCTCCCATCTTCCACCCTCCATAAACTTGAGCTTATCCAAAATTCGACTGGCTGTATTCTAACTGGCACCAAATCCCGCTCACCTGTCGTCACCACTGTGCTCGCTGACCTACATTGGCTCCAGTTCCGGCAACGTCTTGATTAAAAAATTTTCATGCTTGTTTTCAAATACCTCCGTGGTCATCCCTCCTCCCCCTCTCTGTAATCTCCTCTAACCCTTCGAGATCTCTGCACTCCTCCAATTCTGGCCTCCAGCGCATCCCTGATTTTCATCGTTCCGCCATTGGCGGCCGTGCCTTCAGCTGCCTTGACCCTGAGCTCTGGAATTCCCTGCCTAAACCTCTCCGCCTCTCTCTCCTTTTACGATGCTCCTTAAAACCTACCTCTTTGACCAAGCTTTTGGTCATCTGCCCTAATATCTCCTTATGTGGATCGGTGTCCAATTTTGTTTGATAATCGCTCCTGTGAAACACCTTGGAACGTTTTACTGCAAGTTGTTGTTGATCTCTGATGGACCACATTACTTTTTCTTGTCCTGTTTCAAATACTGTGGTTCTCCTCCTTTGGGCTGAATACAAAGGCGCCTGTATCGTCAGCACAACAATCGCCGTCACCAAAATAACACTTTATATTGCACCATATCCTGTTGTCGAAGTGCCTCGAAATACATGATTATTTTTGAAATGCGTTGACTGTCGTCATGTAGCCGAATGGGGCAGCCAGTTGCTCACTGCAAACAGCAATGAGATGAATCATACAGCACAGAAGGAGGCCATTTGACCCATCGTGCCTGTACCGGCTCTTTGAAAGAGCTCTTCAATTAGTCTTAGTCTCACTCTCCTGCTCTTTCCCCCATAGCCCTGCAAATTTTACCCCTTCAAGTATTTATCCAGTTCCCTTTTGAAAGTTATCATTGAATCTGCTTCCACCACCCTCTCAGGCCGTGCATTCCAGATCATCATAACTCACTGCATAAAAAAAAAAATTCTCATCTCCCCTCTGGTTCTTTTGCTGATTATCTTAAATCTGTGTCCTCTGGTTACCGATCCTCCTGCCAGTGGAAATGTTCCTCCCTAGCTACTCTATCAAAACCCTTCATAATTTTGAACACCTCTATTAAATCTCCTCTTAACCTACTCTGCTCTAAGGAGAACAATCCCAGCTTCTCCAGTCTATCCACGTAACTGAAATCCGTCATCCCTGGTACCGTTGTAGTAAATCTCCTCCCCAAGGCCTCCACTGAATGATTTGTTAATGTGTTTGGCTGTTGGTTGAGGGAGGAATTTTGGCCAGGACCACGCGTGAACTCCCTGCTCCTCAAATAGTGCCATGGAATCTTTAGCTTCTGCCTGAATCACCAGGCGGACTCAGCTTAACATCTTACCCGAAGGACAACGCCTGGTGTAGGACTTGAACCCACAACCTTCTGATCGAAAGTGGCCCACTGAGCCAAGCTGATATTAGCAACAAGGACAAAGAGGTGAATTGATGCTGTGTGTGTAGGAGAGACTGCCGGCAGACAGCAAAACAAAAAATACTTGCACATCTACTGATAGAGGTCTTTAAAATTAGGAAGACGTTTGATAGGATGGACGTGGAGAAACTGTTTTCATTTGTGGGTGATTCTAGAACAAGGGGGCATAAATATAAGATCGCCATCAACAGATCAAAGGAAGAATTTCTTTCCACAGAGTGGAGAGAATGTGGAACTCGTTGCCACATGGATTGTTTTAAACAGATAGCACTGATGTATTTAAGGGGAGACTTGATGCACACTTGAGGGAGATGGGAATTGAGGGATATGGGGAAGAGGCTCGTGTGGAGTATAAACACTGGCATAGACCGACTGGGCCGGATGGCCTGTTTCTGTGCTGTGGATTCTATGTAATGGGCTGAAAGGCTGGGTTGCCAATAAAAGGGCAACTCGGAGGAAAGCGTCATTGAAATGTTGAAATTCCACATTCCAGGGAAAGCCTGAAACAAAATCCGAGGAACAAAATTCCTCTGTTTCAAACTCACTGCTAAGCACGTTTGTAAGACATTGCTGTGTCGGTAATTGTCATTAATCCACTTCAATAAGTCTAATAACTTTGTTGAAATATCACACGCAAGAATTTTGACATGAAGAGGTTAACTAGTGCAGAAAAAGAGGAATTTCAGTCCTTTTGAAGAAAAGGATGAAAGCAGACAGACTATTGCCAGGTATACATTCAGGGCAACAGATCGCCACACTCACTGCCATTCAAGGGAGAGACGTATGAGGTAGCGAAAGAATCGGCATCAGTGGGAACGGAAAGATGCATGTGTACTCTTTCCATTCTCAGTGCATGCAGCTTCCAGCAGGGGTCACTCTGTAGTAATCAGGCAGTCCGATCCTGGCTGCTCGCACTCCTGCCTAGCCCAGGGCCGCTCAGCCCAGCTGTAGTACCTCAACCGAGGGTTGTCCTGGAGTCTCCAGGAATGAAGCATTCATCTCCAGGACATTGCTGCCAGCAGCTCACGAGAAAAATCCTAGGCACGTTAACAAAAAAAAATATTTTTTTCCCCCCATTTTCTTTGAACATTTTTGTTGATTAGATATAAATTTTTTTTATAGATTTTTTTTTTTAAAAAGAAGGCTGTTTGACAGTCAAGATTCATCCTATCAGGTAACAGAGTCTGTTCGCTTTCCGATTGGCGCGGGAAGGCGGTGCAGAGCTGGTGACCCGATCACAGCTGCAGTCAGGGAATCGAATCTGGGAGCTCTGCTCTCACTCGGCCACCGGGGTAGTCCTCCCATGTTCGCCCTCTTTCATACATCAGTTGTATGTACACAGTTAACAGCGAGAGGAAAGCAGTACATGTAGAAATTAATAACAGCAAGCACAAAACTTCCCCTCCTGGTGGGCTTGTTTGTATGTTGACCTATTTTTATTTCCTTCACAAATTGAAACACGCTGATGTATTAAAGAGACAGCGCATGGCATTCTTTAAGTTGAAACAGTCGATTTTGTACAGTTAAATTTGAGTGTGGCATATTGTGAATCATTTGATAGAACAGCACTCTGTAACAAAGTAGGTAGATTTTAATGAATACATTTTTCCTAAATATTTAATGCAGTCAATTCTCTGTCTGTGAAGCTGCATGTAAAAAGTAGACGCGTGTATAAAGAGTGGTGGACGGAAGAGCTAAACAAAAATAGATTAATAGCCCAATCTCTGACTATTCCTACCCCTCAAAAACAGGAATTAGAAACACTGGGGGACAATAAAGACACGTTTGTTAACGATCATGATCATGAAAGATGAACAACTACTCCAGTACTCGATAGCAAAATACTGCGGATGCTGGAAATCCGAAATAACAACAGAAAACGCTGGAAAAACTCAGCAGGCCAGGCAGCATCCGTGGAGAGAGAAAGAGAGTTAACGTTTCAGGTCGATGACCTTTCATCAGAACTGGGAAGAGCCGGAAATCAAATAGATTTAAGGCCAGGGTAAAGCTGGGAAAAGGGGGAGGGGATAAAGGAACAAAGGGGGAGATGAAGAGACATTAAGAGATATGCAAGGCTAGAGGTGGTGTTACTGTGACAGATTAAGGCTGAATGAAGTGTGAAATCCACTGGCAGAATGAAGGACAGCTGCCAGCTTCTAGGAGGGAAAAAAAAAAGGTGGGGGGGGACAAATAAAAAGGTGGATAAAATAAAATATAAATGTGATTGGAGCTGAGGTTATGATCTAAAATTGTTGAACTCGATATTGAGTCCAGAGGGCTGTAGCGTGCCTAAACGAAAGATGAGGTGCTGTTCCAGTACTCCAGTATTCTCCCAGCTATGAAGCACATTGAATTGTGTTCTCTACAGAAGTTCAGGTCTGATTTTAATAATGACAATGGCTAAGAGTTGTAAGTGGACATCTGTGGGGTTTTGGGCTCCCTTCTTCATTGTGGCTTCCTAGTGTTCTCCAAGCAGATTGAATCTGGCCATGGTTGCCGATGGAGTCTTGACCCCAAAGCCTCCAATACAATTGGGAACATTTCATAAGAGATTCTCCTACTGTGCCACGGCCTGTGCAAGTGAGGTCTCCATTGCAGATGATGCTGTTGTCCTATGCTCAGCAGCCAGCTGCAGTGCAGACAACTGTTGCTCCATGACCCCTCGGGGTAGAGGACAGGGAGGAACTGGGTGCTTGACTTTCCTAACTACCTAAACCGCCTTTCAGTGTCATGTGTAATGAGAGAAGGGACTTTGCAATATGGTGTTGCTGCTATAATACTGATGTCTGTATCATGTCCCGTTCACCCATGACCCCCCTTGCTCAGTGACTTCTAGTGGCTCCTGGTCCCTCAACTTCTCCTGTTTAAAACTCTCATCCCTTGTATTTAAATCCCTCCATAGCCATGCCCCTCCCTAGCCCTGTAACTTACATTATCGATGTACAGACACACTTATCCATACGGGAACTGTATTATGACATACTATTCTGCATTTGTGTAACAATCTGTGTGAATGAACCTGTTTGTGTAACATAACAATCGCAACTTGCATTTTATATAGCGCATTTAACTAGTAAAACATCCCAAGGCCTTTGACTGGAGCGATTATCGAACAAAATTTGTCACTGAGCCACATGAGGTATTAGGACAGTTTGGTCAAAGAGGTAGATTTTAAGGAGAGTCTTAAAGGAGGGTAGGGGTGGGGGGAAGAGGTTTAGGGAGGGAATTCCAGAGCTTTGGGCCAAGGCAGCTGAAGGCACGGCCACCAATGGTGGAGTGATTAAAATCGGGGATGCGCAAGAGGCCAGAATAGGAGGAGCGTGGAGATCTCGGATGGTTGTCGGGCTGGAGGCGATTACAGAGATAGGGAGGTGCGAGGGCCATGGAGGGATTTGAAAACAAGGATGGGAATTTTAAAATGGAGGCGTTGCCGGACTGGGAGACAGTGTAGGTCAGCGAGCGCAGGGGCGATGGGTGAATGGGACTTGGTGCGAGTTATGATATGGGCAGCAGAGCTTTGGATGAGCTCCAGTTTACGGAGGGTGGAATGTGGGTGCACACCATCGAATATCTCATCCATATGGTACTTGTCCTTTGTGGTGTGCCATTCTTCACCCAACCAGTTCCTTCCAGACTCTCTCTACAGAACAAACCCACCATTCTTCTCCCAAATAGTGTGTACCTACATGTCGAGAGCTTTCCATTTAAATGTGAGAGTGTTGTGAATTGAAGCAGGGTGACTTGGCTCATGGAATTCCCTTTCTGTAGTATATTGTTTCCCCCATAATGCCAGTGCATAATGTCAGGTGCAAAATCTTGTTGTTTTTGCTTCTGGTAAGATTTCTTGAGAGTAGAAGTCAAGTGTCAGCTTGGCTTAGTGGTTGCACTCTCACCTTGAGATAGAAGGTGGAACCTGAGCATGTATTCGAGGCTAACCAGTTGGTGCAGCTTTGTCAGAATTGCTGTCTTTTGGATGTAATGTTACAGTGAGGCTCTGCCTGTTACGGTGGATGTAAGGGATCCCATGGCACTGTACTGGGGGGGGGGGGGGGAAGTAGGGAGTTCTCCTGGTGACCTGGCCAACGTTCATCCCTCAAACAAATCCACCAAAACTCATGATCTGGCCATTTAAAGCATTGCTCTTTATGGGATCTTGCTGTGTGCAAATTGGCTGCTGCATTTGCCTGCATTACGAAAGTGACTACACTTCAAAAATAATTAATTGAATGTGAAATGCTTCAGGATGTGGTGAGGGACACTATATAAATGCAAGTACCAGCAATAGCAGCGACTTTTCCATGTCTCGTGCCTTTTACTTGACAGAAATATTAATGCCTTAGAATAACACTGCCTCACCTGGCACCACCACATTGATGTTGGGGGTCTGTCCAAAATATCCAAGCAAATATGATCCCGTCTCCAACCATGCTCATTCAGCACTCGCAGAACACCCTCTCTGAAACTGCTGCCATTTTTCACCACAACGAGATTCTCACACGCCTCTCAATATTTCTAGGAGTCGAGCAGCTCGTTAGTTGTTTGAAGCATGAGAGAATCATTGGGCTGTATTTTCCGATCGGAGCTTCCTGCGTGCGGAGGCCTCCGATCTGGAAAAAAATCTACGGACTTACCTGAGTGCTCCCGAGGTGCGTATACTCCCGCTCCTGGGCGCCTCCAACTCGAAATGTGCAGGGCCCGTGTATCCCAGAGGCGCAGGCGGTTCGCAAGCGTCCCTGGGATCACGTGGGCCATGGGGAGCCAATCAAAGAAGGGAATCTCCCTTCATACACTTGACAGATAGACCTGTCAAATATATGAATGGAGATCACCCCAAAAACATAGTAAAACTTTAAATAAATTTAAAAAAAAATCAATTCTTAAAATTAGTTGAAATTACAATAAATTAAATTTTAAACAAAAATTAAATTTTGAGAAATTAGTTTTTTATCGCGCTAAAAATAAACTTTTTTAAATGATTGAAATTTTTTTTTAAAAACTTTTTTTTCAAATCTTATGCTGGTAAAAGCAGGCGTAAGATTTCTAAGGGTTTTCTGCGGGCAGAGGTTCTCCAGAAAGCGGAACTATCTGCCCGCAGAGGCCCTTCTCTAGGGATTCCCCCACCAGAGGAAGTAGATACTCTCTCTACCCTATCTAGTCCTTTTTATCATTTTAAACACCTCGATTAGATCACCTCTCAACCGTCTAAATTCAAGGGAATACAAGCCAGGTTTATGCAACCTCTCCTCATAATTTAACCCATTAAGCCCCGGTATCATTCTGGTGAATCTGCGCTGCACCCCCTCCAAGGCCAATATATCCTTCCTGAGGTGCGGTGCCCAGAACTGAACACAGTGCTCCAGATGGGGTCTGACCACGGCTCTCTACAACTGAAGCATCCCTTCCTCTCCTTTGTATTCCAGCCCCCTTGAGATACGGACCAACATTCCATTAACCGTTTTGTACCTCTCCACTAGCTTTTAGTAATTTGTACCTGGGCACCCAAATCTCTTGCTCCTCCACAGCTCCTAGTCTCATAAAGAAAATATTCTGATTTTTGTCTTTCTCCGATCCAAAGTGGGTGACCTCACACTTCCCCACGTTGAACTCCACCTGCCACAGTTTTGCCCACTCACTTAATCAGTCCATGTCCCTTTGTCACTTCCTGCTCCCACCTGCACAGCTTACCGTGCCTCCTCACTGTGCCACAATGCTTTGGCAAGCAGATGCGTTAAAAGTAAAAAAAAAAACAGGCTTTGCATGTCATTGTTTGGCAAACGAGGCATTTCAGGAGCTGGTTCAATTAACTTTACTGTGGTTACAGTGAGCATTGTCATTTTGTCAATCGTGCATATAATGGGCAGTCAGTAGCAGCATTGTCGTGAATGGTCTCCATGGTGACACAAGATTTTTGATAGTCCTCTCAGAAGTAGGCTTCCAATGTTTTTATTAGAGTTTTATCCGTTCAGTTGATGATTCTGATTCTTACCCCCCCAATATTTGTCCTTGACTTCATCGTGCTCAAGTCAAGATAAGTTCCCTTGTTGGGCCGGTAAATGCTGTCGCTGCCACCGCCACCATTTCAGCACCACACGTACACACCGCTCCATCAGCATGACACATGCAGCAGAGTGTGCCTCAACAGCAACTTGCGTTTATATAGCAACTTTAATGTAGTAAAACATCCCAAGGCGCTTCACAGGAGCATTATTGGACACTGAGCCACATAGAGAGATATTGGGACAGATGACCAAAAGCTTGATTAAAGAGGTAGGTTTTAAGGAGCGTCTTCAAGGAGGACAGCGAGACAGAGAGGTTTAGGGAGGGAATTCCAGAGCTTGGGCTCTCTGCAGCTGAAGGCACGGCCAGAACTGGTGGAGCGATGAAAATCAGGGATGCTCAAGAGGCCAGAATTGGGGGTTATAAGGCTGGAGGAGGTTACAGAGATAGGGAGGGGGCGAGGCCATGGAGGGATTTGAACACAAGGATGACCATTTTAAAATCGAGGCGTTGCTGGACCGGGAGCCCGCGGCAATGGGGTGAACGGGACTTGGTGCCAATCGGGTACGGGCGGCAGAGTTTTGGGTGAGCTCAAGTTTACGGAGAACATGATCGGGCTTGGTTGTGATGCGCTCCCTGCTGTGTGTGTTTGCACACGATGAATTGCCACTTGGACAAAGTACTGGAGACCTTCTGGTGGCTGTGCAGCCATATCCTGCTGAGGGACAGCACATTCAGGAGAGAAGGGGAGAATATAAAGGGTTGGAAAAATCCTCCAAATAAATGGAGGTAACTACATGCTGAAGTAATTGCAGTTCCAGGATGGACGCGGCCCATGGAGGTGGGTGGGTGGGAGGGAGGGAGGTGTCACTCCAGCTACCTGCCTTTTTTCCACATTATTGTCCGCGCCCTGGAGAAGGGAGCAGGCGGTGCCCAGCAATAGACTCGAGGCCTTTCGCAATCAGTGGGGACCACAAGGAATAGAGTGTCTGATAGTGGGGTGCCACAGGGATCGGTGCTGGGGCCTCAGCTATTTACAATCTACATTAATGACTTGGATGAAGGGACTGAGTGTAATGTAGCCAAGTTTGCAGATGATACAAAGATGGGTGGGAAAGCAAGTTGTGCAGAGGACTCAAAGAACCTGCAAAGGGATATAGACAGACTAAGTGAGTGGACAAACATTTGGCAGATGGAGTATAATGTGGGAAAGTGTGAGGTTATCCACTTTTTGGCAGGAAAAATAAAAAAGCAAATTATTATTTAAATGGAGAGAGATTACAAAATGCTACAGTTCAGAGGGACCTGGGGGTCCTTGTGCATGAAACACAAAGTTAGCATGCAGGTACAGCAAGTAATCAAAAAGGCAAATGGAATGTTGGCCTTTATTTCAAGGGGGTTGGAGTATAAAAGCAGGGAAGTCCTGCTACAACTGTACAGGGTATTGGTGAGACCACACCTTGAGTACAGCGTACAGTTTTGGTCTCCTTAGTTAAGGAAGGATATACTTGCATTGGAGGCAGTTCAGAGACGATTCACTAGGTTAATTCCAGAGATGAGGGGGTTGACTTATGAGGAAAGGTTGAGCAGGTTGGGCCTATACTCATTGGAATTTAGAAGAATGAGAGGTGATCTTATTGAAACATATAAGATACTGAGGGGGCTCGACAAGCTAGACGCAGAGAGGATGTTCCCCTCATGGGGAAATCTAGAACTCGGGGGCACAGTCTCAGAATAAAGGGTCGCCCTTTTAGAACTGAGATGAGGAGGAATATCTTCTCTCAGAGGGTCGTAAATCTGTGGAAATCCATGCCCCAGAGAGCTGTGGAGGCTGGGTCATTAAATACATTTAAGGTGGAGATAGACAGATTTTTGAAAGATAAGGGAAGGAAGGGTAATGGGGAGCGGGCGGGGAAGTGGCTTTGAGCCCAAGATCAGCCATGATCTTATTGAATGGCGGAGCAGGCTCGAGGGGCCAAGTGGCCTATTCCTGCTCCTATTTCTTATGTTCTTATAGACACAGACAAACAAGCTTATGATTTTGTTTCATTCGTTTCCTTTTGTTTTGTTGGAAAGTACTCTATGTTGAAGTTCCTTTTGTTAGTTGCGTCTCCATTTTTATTAATAAAAGGGGGTGGAGAGGGTCATGTGCAATTTTGTTTATTTTGTGTTGCTGGGTTGCCCCAGAGTAGTCATGTGATTTTTCTGCTCTGTGGCTCAGTTCACGGTCCATGTTATCGACTGAGCCAAGCGGGATGCACAGATTGATTTCTACCAGATGAATGAATGATACTCCCATCAGTGATCTGCGCACAAGGGTCAGTTTACAATATGTCAGGTGAGAGTGTGGGCTCGAACCTGAATCTAACCCAGCCCGAGGGGACGAAAGTCCCCACTCTCGAATACTGAAAAGGGGTCTTGAGTGAAATGGCTCGGTTTGTAGTAACATGCAGCACCACTGACTGCCCAGTCGAAGACAGCTTCACTCGGGCTGTGATTATGGCAGGTTGTTGGCAGAGTTGTGACCTGGAAGTACTTCACTTTTGCTGCTGCATACAAAAGGTGGGCAAAGTGTTGTGTTCACGAGCGTATTCCTCTCCCTCCCCTGCCAAAAAAGTGCCAAGTTACAGCAGATAAGAGACATGAAATGTTGCACTAATTAAATAAATGCAGTAAATTGCGCCCTGTCATTATTCACTAATCGAAGATGAATAAAGATTCAATTTAAAGTGCTAGGAGATGCAGATCAATAAGGTATTAAAACTTCTCAAATGTACACAAGATATGGGCCTTTATCATTGTGCTCCATTATTCTAACTGAATGTAACCGTGTAATGAATCCATACAAACAGTTCCCTGATGGCTGTTAATAGTTTCTGTTGGGTAAAGGCAAAATTAATTTTGTTCATTCAAAATTATTGAACTTTCAACAAAAATAAAATTGCCTTTCCAATTACTTTCGCAATGATCTCTCTGACAGGAGAGTTTATTGTTTTTGCCGATGATCATTTTTAATGACATTATTTTAGAAATTTTCTCCGTTCGACCGCTTTCTTCTACCTGTTTTGCCCGCCCAAGATTATAAGAATGGGAGCTCCACGTGTGGGCAACGGCTGGGGACCGGATCAGGCTTGGTCTGACGCCCCCTGCAGCCAAACAGCCTTTACTCACTTGGGGTTCGATTTTTTTTTTTTTTTTAAAGTTGCGGGGGAAGGTAGGGGGGTGGGGGTGTGTTCAGGACAGGCGGGGAGCTCAACATGAGGCTGGCCCAAATCCTGGGCCTCAATTAAATAATCCCGGTCTGTCTCTCTCCCAAAACCGGCAGGACCGTAGCACGCTGGGTGCCCAAGGGAATGGACCTCTGCATAATGTTGGCGCCGGGCAAATGCTTTGGCAGCCGATGCCAGCGCCAAGCGGGAGGAGAGGCTAGGCCGGGGTTGGGTAGGCCCGAGGACTCCAAGCCTGTGGGGGAGGATTCCTGCTCCTCCTGGCCCACAAGCATTTCACACAAGTAATTTGTTCAAACTTAACCTTGGCCTCTTCTGGCCAGGCGGTGCCTCCCCGCCATGGCTCTGCTGTTGGGTTTGGCCCAGTGCGGGACTCTTTTATCCCCCCCCCCCCCCCCCCCCCCCCCGGACCCCACGTTGGTGCCCATGGAACTGTACTACAGCAAAAGTCAGCATCTTCAGCAGAGGAGGAGAAAGACGGAGGGGGGTGGGGGAAGGTTAAGCAACGCCTCGATTTAAAAATTATCATCCTTGTTTTCAAATCCCTCCACGGCCTCGCCCCTCCCTATCTCTGTAATCTCCTCCAGCCTTACAACCCTCCGAGATATCTGCGCTCCTCTAATTCTGGCCTCTTGCGCATCCCCGATTTTAATCGCTCCACCATTGGTGGCCGTGACTTCTGTTGCCTAGGCCGTAAGCTCTGGAATTCCCTCCCTAAACCTGTCCGCCTCTCTACCTCCTCATTTAAGACATTCCTTAAAACCTACCTCTTTGACCAAGCTTTTGGTCACCTGCCCTAATAACACACTTCATCTAGCCTCAACCTGTCACATTAACACCTCCTCTTGCCTTAATTATCTCTTATGTCTCTTAATCTCTCCTTTCTATCCCACCACTGACCTTGCCTTTTGTTCTTTCATCCCCTCCCCCTTTTCCCAGCTTTACCCTTGCTTTAAATCTATTTCATTTCCTGCTTTTTTTTCCAGTTCTGACGAAAGGTCTTCGACCTGAAACGTTAACTCTGTTTCTCTCTCCACGGATGCTGCCTGGCCTGCTGAGTGTTTCCAGCGTTTTCTGTTATTTCTAATATCTCCTTATGTGGCTCGGTGTCAGATTTTGTTTTGATAACGCTCCTGTGAAGCTCCTACGGTAAAGGTGCTATATAAATACCAGTTGTTGTTGCTGTTAAAACTTTTGGCGTAGATGACGAGATTAGGTGCAGAAAGGAAATGTTGCAACAGACTGTCTGAGAATTGAAGCGGGCGAGTCCCACTGCAGTTAGGATCTTGCTCTGCCACCATCAGCAGCTGGCAGAGGCAGTTATAGCGCCAACGTCGTGCCACGCTCTCCCCACAAAGGCACAGCTTTGAATAATTTTAATGTTGGAGGAGAGTTGATGCTGGCATTAAAAACTGGCTGAGAAACCGAGTCGCCATGCGCATTTAAAAGTAAAGTTTGAACCTGGCAACTTTTAAACTTTGAAAGAAATAAAGACCGGCATTTATATAGATCCTTCCACAACTTCAGGACGTTGCAAAGTACTTAACAGCCAATGAAGTACTTTTTGAAGTGTAGTCACTGCTGTAATGTAGGAAGTGCAGCAGCCAATTTGCGCACAGCAAGGTCTCACAAACAGCAGTGAGATAATGACCAGATAATTTGTTTCAGTAACATTGGCCAGGACACCGGGGAGAATTCCCCTGCTCCTCTTCAAGTGGTGCCATTCAATTTTTCACAACCACTTGAGAGGAAAGATGGAGCCTCGGTTTAACGGCTACTCCTGACAGTGCGGCGCTCCCTCAGTACGGCACTGGTGAGAGCCTGGGTTATGTACTGAAGTCTCTGGAGCGGGGCTTGAACCCATGACCTTCTGACTCCGAGGTGAGCGTGCTACCCACTGAGCCACAGCTGACACCCAGTGCGCAGCCCAAGGTGCTCTTGCATCTGTGGATTTTAGTGTTACTGGGAGTGAGATCACGAACCTGACTTCCAAGTTGCTTGGTTGACGATTGTTTAAAACAACTTTGTTTGCACATGTAACTTGGCCTGCGTTTTTTGGGAGGTGTTGGTGTATTTTGGTATTTGATGCGAGCTATCAGTGGGAATATGGAAGACCTTTTTACACACCTTGTTTGGCATTAGCTTTCGACCGTTCAGGGATTGATTTAAAGGCACACGGTTCAAAGGTGCATCAAAAATGAGAGCGTGAAGGGAGCTGAGAAAACCAGGAAGGGATCGTAAAAATAAGTTAGACCAGGCTAATCGGAATAACAGCTCTTGTTCAGAAATGTAAAGAGGATTAATGATATTGAACTGGTATACAGTCTTATCTAGAAGGGAAAAGGCTGCATAGGATTGGCAAATTCAAGAGGGAATTGGGTAGATAATTGGCAGAGAATGTGGCTGAGGTTTTTGAAAGAGACTCGTGTATGGTAATTTTTGAACTTTGGGATCAGGCCAAACAATGGTTTATTTTGTCCCTCTACATTCCCATGTCCCTGGCACCACAGCAACGCTGATTGGATTGATGATTTTATGGGAATGTTGCACCTTCCATATATAGCTTACTGCGGGGTGGGGGGGGGGGGAAGAGAGCGAAATGGGCAATTCCATAATCCCACCGTCCACGCAGGGAGTTGTGCTTATAGAGAGACCACAGATTGGAGAGCATGACTGCTAACACCGTTACTTCAATTTACACTTGCTGTGGGGAGAGGCTGTCCTCTGGGAGTGTGGGAGATTGCGGGATCATCCCGAGAATCCAACACAGCAGAGAGGGGAGTCTTACCACGTGAGGCAGAGACACAGGAGCCTATAGTGAGGCTGAGGCCCACAATCAAACCAGAGTCTACAGTCAGGCAGGAGCTTCTGTTGGGAAGAGAGTCTAATGAAGGTGAACACAAGACAAGTGAAGTACAAGAAAAAGCCATTCAGCCGCTCAAAAGCCCATCGCCTGTGCCCTAACTCTCCCATTATGGCATTGAAGTCCATTTTGAAGTACTTTTTTTTTTCCTCTTTACTGCCCTCTTGCTCCCTCTCACAGCAGGGTATTGCAAATGTCAATCTTTGAGTAAAGCCCTAGCTTATTTATATCTGCTTGAAATTTACTTTTCACTAATTTAAGTTTCTGTCCTTGGCTTAATTTGAAGCTGCTTATGCATGGACCTCATTGTCCATTAAGGTTTTCTTAATGTTAGTCATAATGAAAGCCATCAGCAGAGGGCAGAGGCAAAATACTTCGGCATGCTGGAAATCTGAAATATAAACAAAATGCTGGAAATTCTCAGCCGGGCAGGCAGCATCCATGAGGAGAGAAACAAAGCTAACCTCTTGTCCGAATGGTCACCTCTAATTCTGACACCGTGTCATTGACCTGAAATGTTAACTCTTTCTTTCTACAGATGCTCCTGACCACCTGAGTATTTCCAGCATTTTCTGTTCATATTACAGTAGAGGACAGAGCCTCGCCTGCTGCAGGAGTCTTCCAGCATATGCACCGCTGCCATCAACTGTGGCCAAGCGCACGGTGTTGATTTAAATATGTAATTAGCCTCCTTAATATGCACAGGCCCCAAAATATCAGCCTGTTTATACCTCTGGATGACTACTTGAGGAAGAAAATTTCAACCCAGATAAACTGAAGTTACAACTCGATTATTGACATCAAGTGCATTAATGCACTATCACAATTACAGTTTAACATTATTAATGACACCCTGTTAAAATCTGAATGAATTCTTTACAATCTTGTCTGATGCACAGTGTAGCCGCGCTCAAGTGTTTTATTGCCTAGTCACTGAAGTGCAATAATTGCCCCTGAGCTTTCATGATCAGTTTAATGCTCACAGAAGCAGGTCTTCATTTACAGCTGAAGGTACATCATTATAAAAATACATTGCAATTAAAAACAAAAGGGGGAAAAAGTACCTTGCCATTTATTCCACGGTTTTCTTTCCTCTTCTCAGGGAGGGGCTTGTTTGTGGTGGGGGAGGAGTTCCAGAGGTGGTGGTCGGGCCTTTTGATGATGCCTTGCCGAATTGACCTTTCTTTGTGCATGTGTCTAAACGGACTGTCCGTGGGCGAGTGGACCTTGCTGGGTCAATCCTGTCCTCCCCTCCAGTGAACAGGAGGAGGCCATTCACCCCCTAGAGCCTGCTCCGCCATTCAATTAGATCATGGCTGACCTGTACCTCAACTCCATTTCCCCACCTTTTATATATCCCTTTGATATCCTTACCTAACAAAAAATCTATTGATCCGAGTCTTGAAAGCTCCAGTGGGCCCAGCATCTGGTGTTCTGATTTGGCCAATATTCCTCCCTCAATCAATATCCCTAAAACAGATTATCTGGTCACTATCCCGCTGCTGTGTGTAAATTGGCTGCCGCGCTTCCTACATTACAACAGTGACTACACTTCAAAAGTACTTGATTGGCTTTAAAGCACTTTGGGATGTCCTGAAGTCGTGAAATGCATCTTTTTTTTCTTTCTTTTTTATGATGTAAATCTCATGCAAACACCCCACCACAAACCCAGCAAAGAAATCTTAGCCAAGAAATGTTTTTTCCCCCCCTCATGCAAACTAGCAGATGTCCCATGGCATTGCTCATCGTGCAATTTCAGCAGAGCAGTCAGGTGGGCTGAAAGGAAATCTTAAGATGCGCTCAAATAGTGAATCATAGAAAGTTACAGTGCGGAAGGAGGCCATTTCGGCCCATCGTGTCTGCGCCGGCCAACAAAGAGCTATCCAGCCTAATCCCACTTCCCAGCTCTTGGTCCGTAGCCCTGCAGGTTAGAGCATCCCAAGTGCACATCCAAGTACTTTTTA
Organism: Squalus acanthias; assembly: GCA_030390025.1. NCBI lineage: Eukaryota > Metazoa > Chordata > Chondrichthyes > Squaliformes > Squalidae > Squalus > Squalus acanthias. The sequence continues at coordinate 62,957,372 of CM059435.1, forward strand.
AATGTGGTTAGGGTTCCTGCCTCTACCACCCTTTCAGGCAGTGAGTTCCAGACCCCCACAGCCCTCTGGGTGAAGAAATTTCCCCTCAAATCCCCTCTAAACCTTCCCCCAATTACTTTAAATTTGTGAAGTAAGTGTTGAGGTCCCTTTGTCTGAAATTTGCCAGGAACCAATCAAAGAACACTTGGCCGCCTAACTTCGTTGCCACCGGGGACATTTGAACACCTGAAATATCCCAGCAGCCAATCAGGCAGTGAAGTAAGAGGTGGTATTTTGATTGGTTCCTGGGTAGTTTCGGCTTTTGTGTGACCCAAGATTTTGTGTGTTGCATCAGTGCAGCGGATAGCATGGTGTAGCTCACAGCGAGTTGCAAGTTGTGCTGTTACAACAGGCGTGCTGCACCTGGGAAGTGGGGATGGGATAGTTTTCTGTTCATGTCGATGGTTTGATTGGTGCATTCGCTGCCTGTTGAGTCGTGATTTGCTTCGGTTTTTTTTAATATGAAATTTTCCGGCAATGAAAAGTATTTGCATATAGAAGAGGGTGATATTAAAATGTGACTGTTGAAATGTGACAGGGGAAGCATGTGATGGAAGAATTGTTTAACATATAGATTGTGTTGTTCATATGGTGCTGCTAATCGCGTGATGTTTCCGATGGAGGCGAGTGGATTGGGGGTTTGGTGTCAACAACGGTGGTGGATAAGATTGGTAAGTGGGGAAATATGTAAGAAAGGTCAGGAAAATAAAAGAGAAATGGGAAATGCTGAGGTGGGAAAGAAAGGTATAAAGTGCTGTGGTTGTGAATGAACGAACAAGTGAGGAAATGGATGCATTGTAAAGCAGACAAAAATGAGTGCAATTCATGGGACGGAAAACCAAGTGAAAGATTAAGGGTAGAGGCAGCTGGGGTAATAAAGAAGAAATAGAATGGAAGGAAGCAGTGTTGTGAATGATGAAGAGGGTCGTTCAAGGTGGAAATAAATAAATAGGGAGGATTGGCTCTAATGGAAACCAATCAATACGGAGGGAATATCAGAGCTGAAATAAGGGGCCTGGAGCACAGGAAGCAACGAGCCAAACCTCGCTGGAAAAATAACAAGTGTGTTGACGACGCACGCGTTATATGCGCAAATCGGCCAGCGAGTTCAAGGGGTGAAGAGATACGGTGTGAGATGTGAATCTTCAGAACTTGCTGCTCGATTTACTCTGCCTGCTTCGCACTAACCGCATCTTGCCCTTAGCCTCCCTGTTATTTTTAAGAACGTGCTGGATTTGCATATTAATTGTCCATTAAACTCGCTGTAGAATGTTAGGGCTAGTCTTCCCTTCTTAGGCAGTCCCTCGGAACCGAAGATGACTTGCTTCCACATTAAAAATTAGTTCTCAGGTGACTGAGTCCAATGCGGGACCTACAGTCTCTGTCACAGGTGGGGCAGACGGTGGTTGAAGGGGGCGGGTAGGTGGGGTTCTTGGGTTGACGTGCGCTCCTTCCGCTGCTTGCGCTTGGCTTCCGCTTGCTCCCGGCGAAGAGACTCGAGGTGTTCGGTGCCTTCCCGGATGCTTCTCCTCCACTTTGTGCGGTCTTGGGCCAGGGATTCCCAGGTGTCGGTGGGGATGTTGCACTTTTTCAAGGACTTTTTTAGGGCTAGTAGTTAATAGCGTAAGTACCCTTTTAACTACATGATAATTGTTAATGCAATGCCAATAAACCTCTCTGGCCCAGAAAGGGAACTATTTAAACTGCTGAGTCTCAATCCAGCATGTGGTAAATTCTTTTCAGAGATTAATTTTTTTTTCTTATTTTGCCTTTGTGTCACTTTGTGTGCTCTCTCTCTCAATCCAATCTTTCTTTCCCTCTTTTTATTTCTCTTTCTGTACCCGATTTGACTCTAAGCGACCCTCCTTCTCTGTCATTCCTCTGTTTCTTTCTCAATCTGTAAATCTCAGTGGTTAAGGAGCTAGACTGTTGGTCCCGTTGTTCACTAAGGTCCCAGATGCCCCGTTGCTAGCTCTCACTTCCAGAAAGTTATGCCGCAAAATGTTTGAGCTGAAGGGTGCGGGGAAAAAGTTTAACTAATGGGGCGCCCTGTCAGATGCCCCGCTCCTGCAAGATCTGACCCGTTGTAATAGTTCTGTTGAAGATATGATTGAACAGGTAAAGAGAATGCAGTAGATGCAGTGTATTTGGATACTTAGACTGACTTCAGTATGGTGTCTTGCGGGAGGCTTGATACGAAAATTCAGTTGTATCTTACAAATGGAATGTAGCACAGATAGAATGTTGGTTGATGGGCAGGAAACAAATTGTGTTATAATTGTTTATTTAACTAATATACTCACTTCACTGAAGAAAAATAGAAGGTTCAAAATCTTTTAATATGGACATTGACTGCAATGGAACTGAATATGGGGCGGGGCATTTAACAGGCGGCCTATGCTACACCACTCGTTGCGCGCGACTGCCCAAAATACATTTCTACCCGTCATCTCCAGCCTCGACCTCTTTTTTTCTCTTTATTGCAACCTTTCCAGTCTTTCTCTACTTTACCAATGTAACTATGCTCATTACTCTTCTGAACAGTATTCCCACATGTTGCAGCCCACTAGTCAGAGACCTATTGTACTGTCGTCTTCAACTCCTTCTTTCCCAGTACCTTACACTGTAGACTCGCTCATCTCCCGCTGTCTTCCCTTCCTCCTCCAATCTGCAGACTTTCAAAGGCCAGCCTTGATGGTGCCGAGCTGCTACTTGCTGAGTTGCCTTGTATTGTTCTCCTGCTTCACCTTCCATTTCTCAATCTCAAACAAATAATCCAGCCTGTAAACTGCAGGAGATGGTTTTGCTGTGAAATGATGCTTGCTGGCTTTGAACGCGCTGTACTCCTTGCAGAAAAGGAAAAACCGCTTTGAATGGAAAGATTACAGTTGTACAGTGGAATGGAAGTGCATTCAAGTGTGCTGCGGGGAGGGGGAGGTGTATATGCTCTGGGGCACCAACCAGTGCACAATATATCAGAAGGTCAGTTCGTCAGCCCGACGTGGGATGTTGCTGAAGATTATTAATGTTTTGAGGGGCAGCTGTTCAATGCCATTTTATTTTTATTTTTTTCTGCTCCGTGAGAAACTCTGGAAGTCAAGTTGTTCAATTTTCCACAGTGAATCCTGTCTGACAGGCATATTGACCCTCCTTGAAAGAATGAAGGCAAGAATTCCCATTTCTATAGTGCCCTTCATGACCTCAGGACGTCCCAAAGCACTTTACAGCCAATGAAGGACTTTTTTTTTGAAGTGTAGTCACTGTTGTAATTCAGGAAACATAGCAGCCAATTTACGCACAATTTGTGTGATAATGACCAGATCTTATCTGTTTGTGATGTTGGTTGAGGGATAAGTATTGGTCAGGACACTGGGGGAAAACACCCCTGCTCCTCTTCGAATAGTATTGTGGGATCTTTTACGTCCACCTGAGAGGGCAGACGGGACCTCGATTTAACGTGTCATCAGAAAGACGGCACCTCCGACAGTGCAGCACTCCCTCAGCACTGCATTGGGACTGTTTGAGGCGGCTTTTACCACTTGGGTACTGTTTATAAAAACAAACATTGGCTGAGGAATGTAACTAACACTGAAAGGGAAACTGCAGGAATCCTGTGCCCGACTTAAGTTGGACTGAATTCTAACTCGAGGACTCTGCCTAAAACGCTAACCTGACGTCCCTCTTTCAGATGCCGAGGGACCTGTCCCGGCTAATTATCCAACCACATCTTTGGTGGCCGCATATATCCAGATAGCGCAGGTTCAATTTAAATAGATGGAAAAACATGGGTAACACGCTGGTGATCTCCAGATACACGCAAGAGTTGGGTGGGGTCCTCTCTGGGTGAGATCCCCCCCTTGGGCCGCCCCCCCCCCCACCCCACCCCAACATCAGCTCATGTTCAGAAAGTTGGCCCTCTTGTCAATTTTCCATTTATTTTCATCTAACGCTGCCAGGCTGTAATGGGCATAGTTGATAAAATAGCACTGCAGAGTGTGGAAGCTTGTGCCAGGCTTTTAACCCTGAAAGCACCAGGCCCAAGCCAGCATTTACTGCGCTGTGGGATGATATTCAGCACAGCAGGCCTTGACGCCAATACACGGTCTCAGGACTGAGTAATGAAGACTGCACGACGCGCTACTTCACCCAGTCCAGAACAGTAGACCCAGAGGACACGGCCTGCGCTTGAAGGGGTGTAAATTCAAAACTAATCTGCAGGAACAAGGGTCTGGAATTTGCAGTCAGCGGCGAAGCGACCGCGCGCACCATTGACCTGGAAGAAAGCGGCCCACAAAGATCTAGCGATCTCTGTAGTGTGAATTTCAGCTCTCCCGACCTAGGTTTGAATCTGGCGCCAAATCAAGCAAATCTCCAGCGTCCAGCAACAGTGATGTCAACAAGCAAGCTGAGCAGCCAATCACATTAAAGAATTCTCACAGACAGCAAACCAGGAAGTAAAATGAACAGATTCTAATTTACTTTTTTATAAATTTTACTGAGCGAAATAATGATCGGTACATACAGATAGGATTAAGGTAGAAGCTGAGAAATCATAAACTTAAAAAAAAATTATTTAAAACATGTAATAATCATATTAATGGAAAAATTTGACATTCCACAAATATAAGATTAATTTTTCAGGGCCAGAAAGGTTGTTCAGCTGTCAATACCCAGTTACACCTCTTTCAACAAGGCTTGACTTTTTTGGGGGGTGGGGGGGCGGAGTTTAACAGCTATATTCCAGCGTAATAGGGGAAGTTTTCGTCCTTCAGCATGATTTGAATTGATTGCCGGCTGCAGGGAGTTCTACAGTGCAAACTGTGGAGGAGCAGGGAATGACTTGACAGCAACTTCTGGATTTCCACATTTATCTACACATGCGCTGACTCCAGAAGTTGCTGTCACTTTCAGAGGAGTAATGACGGTGAGCGCTGACCGGTTTCGCCATCATTACCACTGCAAAATCCGGGCCAATATTTCAGTGAGCGAGCGGTCGACCTATGGAACAGGCTCCCCTGGGAGATGGTGGAAGCAGTTAGTATTCATTCATTCAGATGTAAATTAAGATGGATTTCATTCAGGAAATACCATTTTGGGAGACAGAGTATGAGTAGTTTGAGACATAACGTGGTGAGTGTAGCGGACTTGGGAGGGACAGGTGACCTTGGACCTATGGTTCCCAAACCTCTCCACCACTGGGGGTTTTTCCTCGTGTCATGTCTGGGTCTGTTGTAAACTCATTGATAGAGACTGATTGCTATGATTAGTCAACAACTCCATTATCATTGTATCATGCGGCTACCAGGATGGTAGAAGGCAAACTAGATGGACCTTGGCCTTTTATCGTCTAGCGATTCCTATGTTCCTTGCAGTGATGCACTGATGTGCTGGAGTTTCTGCGCAATCACCTTTGGTCAGAAATTGAAGAGACTTTGGCCGTGATTTTCCGGGGGTGTCAGCGGGCGCGACCGATGGCGGGTTGGGTGGGAAAGTGTGTTTTTCCCCCAGTGGGTCGGGACCCCACCGCAAGGCGCCTTTACCAAATGTCGGGTCTGTCAGCGCTGAGCAGACCCAACAGGCAGCAGCGGGGGAGCCAATTTAAATGATTAGTGGCTTAACAATGGCTTTAAACTGACCTTTTGCATTTGACAGCTCGCCCACAGGTTTCACGCTGCGGTGGGACGTCAGTGGCCATTGAATCAGCTGCTGAGTTGAGAGCTTCAAATGTCAAGTAAAAGCTCCCACCTTAGAGATATCTTCCCTCAGCCACAAGCTCTTTCTCACTGCATTTCTACAACAAATTCACCAGGCTGCAAGTCTTTACACAAGTCTCCATCCAGTCTGACCTCATTACCTCTCTCACCATTGATCGCTTCTGTCATCTCTGCTTCACCTGCCATCTATTCCATCAGCATGGGTGCCCTTTATACTCTCTCATCTTGGTCCTTAGAATCCCACCACGGCCGGGCAGCACCAACAACAATACCAACCTTCTCCGCAATCAACTGATGATGCACAGGAACGAGGGCATCAGCACGCACCCATCCACGTTGCTGCCAGGGATGGCCTCACCATAGCCAGATTTACTTCACTTGACGCTGTACACCCTGGCTGCCACATGATTTGCCAGGTTGGCACCACCCCACGCCAACGCCATAAAGCATCCCTACAATGCCCAAGCCATTCCTTTCTCACACATCATGATTGTGGGGCGTACTGTTATGTCTCACCATTCACTGCAACTCACTAAGCCACTTTCAAAGGTGCACTGTCCAAGAATGCAAAGTGTTGAAAATAAAGGTTTCAATGTTTGACAGCACATTAACAGAAACTTCACATGGACATCGGATAAAACACCCAAGTGCCTACCCTTGTGTGTTGTTAGTTGGTATGACTGCACTAGGATGAGGATGAGTGTGAAGTGTGGCTAGTGAGATGAGGAAGTGATAATGTAGAGAGGGATGGGTGGAGGTGCAAGGTAAGTTGGTGTGAGTAAGGATGTTGCAGGGGTAAGGTAGGGAAGGCAGAGTGATGGGGATGTGATGAGAGGCACAGCAGGATGAGGTTGAGTGTGGCTTTGCAGTAACGTTTTGTGATCTACTGAAATCATTGAAAGGTTTGCGCCACTGCAGCCTGGTCCTCCTGACGATATCCCTGCTTGTGCCCTCCTGTGCAATGTGCAACCAGGCTGCGTCGGTCTCTTGGGGAGGTCTCTTCCGCCCATTGGAAGGGAAGAGAACCTTCCCTGCGTGCTGTGACTCCCTCCATAAGCATATGGAGGGAGTCATGGGAGAGCCTGGGTGCAGCCCTGCACCTCTGTGCAGTGTTTGCAGCACCTCAATGCTGTAGAGTCCAAAAATGTGCGGGTTAGGTTGATTTGGCTATGATAAATTGACCCTTAGTGTTAGGGGGGGATTAAATATGTGGGGTTACAGGGATAGGATGGGATATGTTAGGGGGAATTAAATACGTGGGGTTACGGGGATAGGGTGGGATATGTGTCAGTGCAGGCTCGATGGGCCGAAATGGCCTCTATCTGTACTGTGGGGATTCTGTGTGAGAAAGCAGGGACAGGGTACTGGATTTGGATGCTCAGCCATGATCGTATTGAATGGTGGAGCAGGCTCGACGGGCCGAATGGCCTACTCCTGCTCTTATCTTCTATGTTTCTATGATAGCACAAATGTCAAAGTAAAGTCGGCTGTGGTCCCTTTAAGGAAACCGGCTGCTGATGTGTCATCAGACCTGCTTCCTCTAATTGGCCGGGAAGCCTGCAGGGCGGGCTTAATGAGCCCAATCAAGGGAAATTCATATCAGAAAGCGGGCTGGAGACAGCAGCGGGGTTGGGACCCACCACCCACCGCCATCGCCTGCCACCGACCCGCCAAGGTCAGCAAAATCCCGGCCATTGTCTTGTCGGAAGTGTTCCCTACAATCGTTCCCCTCCCCGGAGATTAACTACGAGGAGTCCATGATAGAGCAAGTTTTAAATTCTCTGTTCAGTGTTGCCAACGCTTGCAATCCACTCAAGTCCCTCAATTTGCATAATCTCTTTTAATGCACCTGGTACACTTGGGAATTTAAACACGTGGAAAGCTACCTTCCAATTTCCTGTCTGAATCGTGACCGTTCAAAAAATAATGTACACTGTGTGAATGATTAGTGCTGGCAGGAGCTACATGGTCTGCTCCCAATCCATACTTGATGTCCAGGTACGTTCCACCCATCCTGGTTAGACAGTCAACATCTTGGGGAATCCACCATTGGTGGCTGTGCCTTCAGCTACCGAGGCCCTGAGCTCTGGAATTCCCTCCCTAAACCTCTCCGCCTCTTTACCTCACTTTCCTCCTTTAAGACACTCCTTAAAACCAACCTCTTTAACCAAGCTTTTGGTCACCTGTCCTAATATCTCCTTATATGGCTCGGTGTCAAATTTAGTTTGAGAATGCTCTTGTGAAGCACCTTTGGATGTTTTACTACGTTAAAGGCGCTATATAAATGCAAGTTGTTGTTGAATCAGTCGTGTCTGTAGTTGCTGATGAAAGTTAGCCCGGGTCCCTCCATTCCCCCTTGGCCCGTTTTAACTGGTTCCCAGAGTTACTGTGACTGCTGGGTACTTTTGGAAGACCTTCATCTCTCGGGGTTGTGCTGGGGCATGTTTCATGGATGTCAGCAGCTCTCCCGTCATGTTCGTTAATGGGCAGACTGATTCAAATGACGGAAATATGCCATCCAATAATTTCCATCATGTGACCCTTGATTTTTTTGGTTCTGGCCTTTGTGAAGCAATTAGGGACATTTTTCTACAATTAAAATGTAAACGCACGTTATTGTTATAAGAGCACTGGGCGTAGAGGATGCCGATTTGGTCCGTGGCATCTGGTGTTGCGAAAGGACCGTTTAAGGTGTACACGGCCCAGAAACGTAAGCAATTGATTGCCGACTGACTGACTGCACAGGCTTTGCCACCAAGCTGAAATGGATTTATACCCACGGTAGTACCGAGACGGTCAGCAACGCTGCGTGGCGGCAAGCCTCCATTCTCCTACCCCAATACAAGTGGGCTCCCCGATCTCTTGACGGCGGGGGGGGGGGGGGAACCCAGCAAAATGGTCTCGAGGCCGGCGCATGGGTTGAGTTTGCAGGTGCCTGGCTGAAGTCCCGCTTCCCGGTAGATGCCCCCCATTCCGCAGTGGCAGAAATCCTGCCCTTTGGTGATCAGCCATGGCGGTGGGAGGGACGAGGACGAATCGGCCGAACGAGACACTCTGCTCGCCCAACGTCCATACATGGGCAGGAGTCGTGGGGTAGCAGAAAGAAACGGGAACTCTGGCTGATGTTGGTTCCCTCCCTGGTCCAGAAAGCTGCTGTTTCCTTATAAAGTATATCATTACCAGCTCCCTTCTCATCCAGTTTTAAAAGGCAGCTGAAAAAGCTGCCATCATCCATCACCATCAAGAGGAATAAATTCCATTGGTCTGTCTTTTATTGCTGTGTTACCCTGAACACAGACGTTCTCTCCATCTGTTTCTGTATTTGATTATTTTTGGCCAATTTAAAACTGCTACTGTGGGCTGTATTGCCACGGTCACTAAAACCTTTAAGGGTATTTATTATTGCTGCAGGGCTCCGTATAGAGTTGGCAGAGATTGCTGTGTCTATTACATTTTCCAGCGTGTCTGGCGAATAGCAAGTACACATCACAATCAGTTGACAGCAGTGGTCTTGTTCAGTGTACTGTGAGTGCTTCCACGGCCTATTGGAGGCTTTTAACCTCCATTTTGATACTGTCCTCTCCATGCCCCCTCCCCTTGAAGCTGTGTGGCTGACCCATTGGGGGTGGGGGTGAGGGAGGGAGGGAGAGAGAACACAGCAACAAGTTTGACATGAGCACCTTCAACCGGGTTTATTCATTTTTTTAATCAATTTTAAAAATTAAACTAAACTAATGCTCAGATTGAAAATTAGGTTGAATTTAGACTTTGCAGTAAGTGAATCCGTTTTTGATTTTCATAGTCAGGCTCTGTGCGAGGCAAAGTTGCCATCCGTAAAGAAAGGCGTAAAAATGTGCATTTCTATAGCGCCTTTCACGACCTCCGGATGTCCCAAAGTGCTTCACAGCTAATGAAGTACTTTTGAAGTGTAGTCGCTGTTGTCCGCATGCCCAATGTGAAACTCCCAAAACAAGCGCTCTACTCGGAGCTCTGACACAGCAAGAGAGCCCCAGGTGGGCAGAGGAAACGTTTCAAGGACACCCTCAAAGCCTCCTTGGGAAAAAGTGCAACATCCCCACCGACACCTGGGAATCCCTGGCCCAAGACCGCACAAAGTGGAGGAGAAGCATCCGGGAAGGGGCCAAACACCTCGAGTCTCTTTGCCGGGAGCAAGCGGAAGCCAAGCGCAAGGAGCGCACATCAAGCCAAGCACCCCACCCCTTCAACCACCGTCTGCCCCACCTCTGACAGAGACTGTAGGTCCCGCATTGGACTCATCAATCACCTGTGAGCTCCTTTTTAATGTGGAAGCAAGTCATCCTCGGTTCAGAGGGACTGCCTAAGAAGAAGACTGTTGTAATGGAAACACTGCAGCCAATTTTCAGAGTCTCTGGAGCGGGGCTTGAACCCACAACCTTCTGACTCCGAGGCAAGAGTGCTACCCACTGAGCCCCGGCTGACCCCGAAAACGGGTGCTAAAACTGAAACCTACCGTTACCACAACAGAACCACGATCGACTTTTATCGGTAGGGAGCAGGCACGCCACTCTCGCTGAGCCGGCAGGGACAAGACCCACGGCATCACCAGCAGTAAGTTGTTTGACCTTGCCCCTTTCAAGCCTGCCTGTGAAGGCGAAGTAGAGCCGGCCAAGAGTTCAACAGTTGTGCGGTGCTCGGGACAGAATGAGTTTGACTCGGAGGCAGGGTGTGTAGTCTACAGCGCACTGTGCCGTGCAGTGGTGGTGACACATTTCCAATCCGAGAAGGCAGGCAGACAATCTCCTGCCACACCTCTGCAACTGAAGCCCGGGTGTGGCCCAGTTTGACTCGTGTTCTGATTTTTTTGCATTCCACTCCATGTGAAGGCATTTGGGCTTCACTCAAGCATTCCACCATTCGGGTTTTCCATGGTTTCCCAGACAACAGTCTGGGTCAGTTGTAGTTTATAGATTGAATGCCAGGATTAGTCAGCAACTCCATTATCATTGTATCGTGCGACTACCAGGATGGTAGAAGGCAAACCAGGTGGACCTTGGTCATTTTTTTTGTCCAACATGATGATGTGACCATCCCTAATAGAAGTGTGTTACTGTCACTGTGTGTTGTAGACGACACATCCTGCTTTCTATTCTAGCTCATTCTTTCCCCAGGGCCTCATACCCATTGAACTCCTGCCTGCTTCACATTTTCCTTCCTCTTGCAATTCACAGGCTTTTAAAACCCAAGTGTGGTCTCAAAGTAATTACCATCTCCAGATGTATCTCCTCATCCCTTTTACCTTGACGCTGCCCTGCATTATGGGCCCTTCTGGATAGGAACGGCCAGATCCACTGTGCCAACCTCAGGCTCGTGCTCAGGGCTCTAAACACGTACTGCACGCACGTCAGCATCATTCCTGATCACCAAGGTTGGCACAATGATTTATCAGAATGCTAATTGTTGTTGTGTAGTGGACTTAATCATATGTTACCTCAGCTATTCGATTCCCCTGTTGACTGACAGCTTCTAAGAAATGAATGTTGTCATTGGAAACCTTTGCGTCTTATTAATTTTGCTGAAAGTCATCTTCCTGTCATGGTCTGCAACTTGCAGTCACACAGAAGCTGACAAACTATTGACATCATCAATTATTGGGTAAAATTACTGAGCGCAAGTGAAAATAATCTGAAAATTAGCAGTGACAGAAAAGAAATATTGCCATAATTATTAAACTCAATTCAAAACATCGCAACCGCTCTCCCAAAACAACAACAAAATGCTCCAATTTACTTCATTTTTTACTTTGTCCATATTGTCCTTTGTAGTAAGGAATCACTTTAAGGCGAGTACATTGGTATTTAAGCACACATTGAAACGGGTCAAAGAGTGCAAATCTGTGTTCATTTGGACAACTGTGCCTCTACACCTCAACCAGCAGTCGTAGGAGCTGTGTCGTCTCTAGGGCCGGGCTGTCAATGTGCCTTATGCGTTTATCAGTTGCCCTTCCCCAACATTTTTGCTTCATGTCTAAGGCTTTTCTCTTGGTGATCAGGTTTTTGCTGAGGTGACATGCGTCCTTTCCACCCAGGGTCCTTCCTGTTTCCTTCTCCAACTATTGTTTATAGTGTGTTGCACTTGCAACAACTTGCGCCTTTAACGTAATAAGTCCCAGGAACGTAATCGGGCAAAATTTGATGCTATGCCACATGAGATATTAGTTCAAGTGACCCAAAATTTGGTTAAAGAGGTAGGATTTAAGGAGCATCTTGAAGGAGGAGAGAGGCGGAGAGGTTTAAGGAGGGAATTCCAGAGCTTGGAGCCCAGGCAGCTGAAGGCATAGCCGCCAAAGGTGTGGCGATGAAAATTGGGGATTCACGAGACCAGAGTTGGAGGAGCGCATATTTACTTGCATTCCTATTTGTAGTTTGAAACTCATCATTTGATGATGATGCATTATTTTCAATAAAATTCTTAGTATGAAAAAGAAACAGAATTTCTGAAGCTGAAGGACTAGGCCAGTAGCATCGAGTCCGGTCATTGAGATCATAAAAATAACCTGCTAAATTGTCCCCACCCATCTGCCTTGATACTGAGCCTGTACTGTGGTATTCCATTGAGTCAGGAACCTGTGCATTTCTTGTTTCAGTGCTTTATCCGAGCCCTCACCTGTTGGCTTGTAGCAAGGCCTGGTGTAGGTATAAGATCAAATGGATATTTATGGCACAATGTAGACATTCCGTCAAGAAGTAAAGAGACTGTAGCAAAAACTGCATTTCTTTTAAACTAAAGAGTACAATTCAAAGGGGGTGCATGAACAGAGAGATGCATGTGTGCACAAATCGTTTGAAGGTGGCAGGACAGGTTGAGAAAGCAGTTTAAAAAAGCATACAGGGTCCTGGGCTTCGTAAATAGCGGCATAGAGTACAAAAGCAAGGAAGTTATGATGAACCTTTTCTAAAACACTGGTTCAGCCTCAACTGGAGTATTGTGTCCAATTCTGGGCACTTTAGGAAGGATGTGAAGGCCTTCGAGAGGGTGTAGAAAAGATTTACAAGAATGGTTCCAGGGATGAGGGACTTCAGTTACGTGGATAGACTGGGGAAGCTGGGGGTATTTTCTCCTTGGAGCAGAGAAGGTTGAGAGGAGATTTGATAGAGGAGTTCAAAATCATGAGGGGTCTGGACAGAGTAGATAGTGAAACTGTTCCCATTGGCGGAAGGGTCGAGAACCAGAGGACACAGATTTAAGGTGATTGGCAGAAGAACCAAAGGCGACATGAGGAAAAACTTTTTTACGCAGCGAGTGGTTATGATCTGGAATGCACTGCCTGAAAGGGTGGTGGAGGCAGACTCAATTGTGGCTTTCAAAAGGGAATTGGGATAAGTACCTGAAGGAAAAAAATTTGCAGGGCTATAGGGAAAGGGTGGGGGAGTGGGACTAGCTGAAGTGCTCTTGCAGAGAGCCGGCGCGGGCTGAATGGCCGCCTTCCGTACTGTTACCATTCTATGATTCCTGGGATGAGCAGACAAAAAAAAGTAAAATGAGAAAAAAAGGGACATGACAAATCTAATAATAGATCAGAAAATCTAGCAAAGTGTAGAAATTATAGAGGAGAAGCACAAAAGATTCGAAAGCTTGAGCGGGTATGAAGAAAAACTGGCAGGTGGCATGAAAGGAAATAATAATCGATTTTTATCAACACATCGTGAAAGAATAATGAATGTAGAGCCCATTAAAAATGAAAAAGGAAAGCTTCTTATGGTAGATGAAGGAATGGCAGATACTAAATGAGTCTTTGCCTTGGTTTCTACAGAAAATGTGGCAGTGGGAATGAAAAGATACAAATGGAGGAGGGGGAGCTATTAGATAGGGTTAGTGTTCAATAGTGTAACTATAGATACGAAAGCAGTGGAGAAGGCGGGGGGGGGGGGGGGGAGTGGAGTTTAACTGGGAGCGGGTTTCAGACAGGCAGGTGGGCAGGGTGAGTGTCCTCCCCTCCCCACTGACTGCACCAACAGCAACAACTACAGGTTGAGCGTCCAAAATCCGGACTCCGGGACGATTGGTGGCAGGGTCATCCGCAATCCGTAAAATGTTCCGGAATCCGGAACTCCGGATTTTGGACGCTCAGCCTGTACTTCAAAAAGCCATTAACTTTTGTTGTGTTTTTTTTTTGAAAAATGCGAGTGATGCAATAAAACTTTAGTGTTGTTGTGTTTTATCCTCCTTAATCTGCACAGCTCCACTAAGTGTTTCCGCCAGGCTGCGGCCACGGCACCACGCCGCCCTGGTGGCCTAGTGTGGGCCATCGGATGCTCTGCAGACCTCGCAGCGTCCCTCCCCTTTAACAGAAGGGGAGGGGCGGAGAAACGCGTCAGCGCTACGCGGAGCGGCCCAGGCATTTCCGGACTCGGAACGGGTTTCTGAAGTCCGGAAACGCCCGAGCCCAGGTTGTGATATTTCCGGACTTCGGACATCAGAAACACGTTCCGAAGTCCGGGAAAACCGGCTCGGCCTCGGTCCCTAGATTGCCGGATTCAGGACGCTCAACCTGTACTTGCATTTGTATAGCGTCTTTAACGTAGTAAAATGTAGTAAAAAGGGCAACACGGTGGCATAGTGGTTAGCACTGGTGCCTCACAGCGCCAGGGACCCAGGTTCGAATCTGGCCTCGGGTGACTGTCTGTGTGGAGTTTGCACATTCTCCCCGTGTCTGCGTGGGTTTCCTCCGGGTGCTCCGGTTTCCTCCCACAGTCCAAAAATGTGCGGGTTAGGTTGATTTGGCTATGATAAATTGACCCTTAGTGTTAGGGGGGGATTAAATATGTGGGGTTATGGGGATAGGATGGGATATGTTAGGGGGAATTAAATACGTGGGGTTACGGGGATAGGGTGGGATATGTGTCGGTGCAGGCTCGATGGGGATTCTGTGTAAGAAAGCAGGGACAGGGTACTGGATTTGGATGATCAGCCATGATCGTATTGAATGGTGGAGCAGGCTCGACGGGCCGAATGGCCTACTCCTGTTCTATGTTTCTATGCGCTTCACAGGAGCGTTATCGAACAAAATTTGACACCGAGCCACATAAGGTGATGTTAGGGCAGATGAAGAGGTAGGTTTTAAGGAGCGACCTAAAGGAGGAAAGAGGGGTGGAGAGGTTTAGGGAGGGGATTCCAGAGCGTAGGGCCTAGGCAGCAGAAGGCATGGCCACCAATGGTGGAGCAATTAAAATCGGGGATGTGCAAGAGACCACAACTGGAGGAGTGCAGAGATCTCTGAGGGTTGTGGGGCTGGAGGAGATTACACAGATGAGGTGGGGTGAGGCCATGAGGGATTTGAAAACCAGAAACGTTGCTCAACTGGGAGCTAAAGTAGGTCAGCGAGCACAGGGGTGATGGGTGAACGGGACTCACTCCAAACAAGGTTGGTGAGATGAGAATGATGGCTTGGCGATTCCCTGAAAGGGTTACAGGCACTGGCCGATTGGGGGGGGGAAAGGATCTGAGTCATATTTTAGCAAAAATGAGAAGTCGCACAACACCAGGTTATAGTCCAACAGATTTATTTAATTTTACAAGCTTTCGGAGCTGTTGCTCCTTCTTCAGGTAGGGTAGCTGTGAGAGAATCTCCCAGAATTCACAATATAAACACAGAAAAAATGTATTCAAATCTTTCCCTACATCAAAGACACACTAAGAGCACAGCCAAGACAATGAGATGTGTCCCAGGGGGTCCAACGTGTCAAAACACCTGCTGGCTGCATATCCTCTCCATTTGTGTTGGTTCTTGTGTTAGTTTTTTTTTAAAAAAAACCTGGAAAGACCGGCCATGATGTCAAGTCACGTTCTGTATCGTGACATGAACCCGATATCGCGATTGAGGCCATCCTCATGAGTGCGGAACTTGGCTATCAGTTTCTGCTCTATGATTTTGAGCTGTCGTGTATCCCGAAGGCCGCCTTGGAGAACGCTTACCCGCAGATCCGAGGCTGAATGCCCCTGACTGCTGAAGTGTTCCCCGACTGGGAGGCAACCCTCCTGCCTGGCGATTGTTGCACGGTGTCCGTTCATACGTTGTCTCAGTGTCTGCATGGTCTCGCCGATGTACCATGCTCTGGGGCATCCTTTACTGCAACGTATCAGGTAGACAACGTTGGCTGAGTCACATGAGTATGTACCATGTACCTGATGGGTAGTGTCCTCACGTGTGATGATGGTATCTGTGTCCATGATCTGGCATGTCTTGCAGAGGTTGCCGTGGCAGGGTTGTGTGGTGTCGTGGTAGCAAGGCAAGGCTCGTTCGTGTGGAGAGCAGAGCGGACAATCGGTGCAGAGGTCTTAGTGCGCAGTTCATGTCCCTGATCAGAAACCAGGAACGCCGCGAATCCGGCAGGCTGAACTCCACACCCAATTCTTCGATCGGTGCTCCCTCTGGGCAAGGCTCTGTGCTCGGAGCGTCGCAAAGTCCCGTCCCGTCGTCGTCGTCTCCCCCCCCCCCCCACCCCGGCTGATTTTGATTATAATCCTGGGTGTTACAAGTCTCCCACCATTGTTTGCCCCCTCACTCATGATGTGGCCAAATCTCCGGCCCGTACAGTTACATGCAGGGTAACGGAGCTTGACTGCAGCCTCCGGACTCGACGGGCGCAATTCTCCCAGATTCTCTGGATTGGGAGACCTCCTCTTCAGGTTTTTTTACTCATGTTCCCTATTTTCAGCATTTGTACAGCTAACCTCACCGTTGCCATTCACCCACCCAGTTGCTAAAGTGCTGCAGGCCTTTCCTGGGTGGCCTGAGGCATTTTAACTTCAGTGGCCCCATTGAGATCACCTTTAAACATCGTGAGCAGCAAGGTTCTCCAGGCCTGAAATACAAACAGAAAATTCCGGAAATGCGCAGCACCTGAAAGAAAAGACAGACTTGCATTTCTACAGAGGCTTTCATGGCCTCGGGGCGTCCCCAAGTGCTTTGCAGGAAATTAAGTACTTTTTGAAGTGTTGTAACGTCTGAAACACAGCAGCCAATTTGCACACAGCAAGCTCCCACAAAGAGCAATGTGACAATGACCAGATACAGGAAACTTTCGTTTATCCGGCACCCAAATATCCGGAATTCTCGCTTAACCGGCAAAAATCATCCTCCGAAAACTCCTCTCAAATAACCGGCAATGTTGCCGAGTTGCAGTCGAGTCTCCGCGAACGCCGATTTAGTCAGTAGGGGTACTTTTCAAAAGTGCCACTACTCGGCCTCCTGGCGCTGTCGGAAGTCCGAAACACTGCAGTAGCAGGAGTTGATTCTCCCGCGCTGCCTGGAGTCTCTTTGTTAAAAATAGCCTCGGTAGATATAACTCTCCGTTATCCGGTACTTTCGATAAACCGGCACCACGCCGGTCCCGTCGATGCCGGATAAACGAAAGTTTCCTGTAGTCTGCTTTAGGTCAAAAGCAAAAATGCTGGAAATCTGAAATGAAAGCAGAAAATGCTGGAGACACTCGGCAGGTCAGGCAGCATCCGTGGAGTGAGAAACAGAGTCAACGTTTCAGGTCGATGACCTTTCATCAGAGTCTGTTTTAGGTGTTGGTTGAGGGATAAATGGTTGGCCAGGACACTGGGGAGAACTCCTCTGCCCTTCCAATAGTGCCGTGGGATCTTTTACAATCACCTGAGAGGGCAGTTTAACATCTCCTCTGAAAGATGACACCTCCGACAGTGCAGCACTCCCTCAGTACTGTACTGGCAGTGTCAGCCTAGATTATGTGCTGAAGTCTCTGGAGTGGGTCTTGAACACACAGCCTTCTGACTCGAAGGTAAGAGTGCTACCCACAGCCCCGGCTGACACCACATTCTGGATTTATCAAAGCTGTAAATTGCAGCATTTCGGATGGTTACAAACTGAATTTTAATTTAACATTTGCACTAGGGTTCACAACCTCGAGTGATTCAATTCCGGGATCGCCGTCGGTCCAATCGTTTCTAATAAATACTTCATTTTTTTTTTAAACGATCTGCAGACCTCACTTGCTCGTGAGTCGGATGTTGCAGGACGTGCTGGGCTATAGAGGTGGGGGGGAGAGTTGTACATCGCTGTCACTGGTCAGGATTTTGTCGCCATTTTTCTACGAGAGAGACTTGGCACAAAGCGATGACTTCGGTATGTATTTCGGGCAGAGACTTGCCGGAGAGGGAGCTGTTCCCCCACTCGCCCCCATGCTGGGCTGTCCATCCACAGGCAGACCAGAGGTGATTGAAATGCAGTTGTTTTGCACAAATGCTAAACAATGGCCCATTCATTTATGCTGTCTGCTCATTCAGGAGACATCTGGCATCTTGCTGCTGACAAATTCCTTTGATCTCGGCTAGGCTTTGAAGGGAGGCTTTTTAAGAATCAACACAGACACCAGAGATCAGTCAGCCAAGGTAGCAGAAAGGCTGAGGGAGAAATAACAGCCTCCACACTGTCGGTGGAACAGATAGCAGAGTAAATTTATCTTTCAATGTTACGTAAGATTCCCCAGGGAGTGCGTGTTCTTTATTTTTGAAATGGGTATGCTGCTGGACTAGTAATCCAGAGTTCAAATCCCACCACTGCAGTTTGAGAACTTGAATTCCATTTAAATAAAACTGTTTCCATTTAAATAAAACTGTAAATGAAAAGCTGGTATCAGTAAGAAAAAATAAATAAATGACCAGGACTCTGTTGGATTGTCGTTAAAAATCTAACCGGTTCACTAATGTTCTTTAGGGAAAGAAATCTGCCGTCCTTACCCGGTCCGGTCTATATGTGATCCAGTCCCACGCCAACATGGTTGACTCTTAACTGCCCTCTGAAGTGGCCTAGCAAGCCTCGCGGTCAGGTCAGCTAGGGATGGGCAATGCCAGACTTGCCAGCGAGAGACACACCCCAAGAATGAATTTGGGGAAAAAAAAACTTGAAGTCTCTGGAGTGGGACTTGAAGCCACGGCCGTCTGGCTACCAACTGAGCCGTGGCTGCCTGTTCCCAGGCCCCACAGTGCTGAATAGAACCTGTTTAAATTGACTCAATGGTCTAAAATGACAGGGCCCTTTCCCATCCAGGGAGGGCTACAAGTGCACTCCAACTTGTGTGTGGGTAAATAAACATGCATCATGCAGCCAGGTAGTGTAAGGATGTTTTTCAGGCTCACTTTTCCAAATATGAATGCAGCAACTGTTCCAGTTTGAAGTTGCAACGATAGTCTTCTCTGCTGCAGGCCATGCATGTAAAGAAGTGTTTTCTGAGGGGTTAGTTACACTCTCATATTACCACTTCAGCACGAGGACCATTTCGACAATGCAACTTCAATCCTAATGATGCTTGGAAAGCGGAATAGACTTCAAGAAGTCATGAACAAAGACCCGACACGGAAGATCCTTGGCTTTGATCTTCAGTGAAGCTCATGGGCAACCCTAATCTGTATCCGCACAAACTATGGCAGATGCAGATACTGGATGCACAAATGGAGAATTAAAAACTCTTCAGTGTGTGACTGTGGTCACCCAGAACAGACCATATAACAACTCGATGCCCGACTCTCTCATATGAAGGAGGCATCACAGCAATACACTCCGCTGCTCCTGACACAATTATCTGGCGCTTAACCACCTAAATGTAAAATTATAGTTGCTGCTCTGCATCTACATCAGCCGTACAAAGTAGTAGCACTGGGATCAGAAGATCAGCCCAAGAGAGTTTCCTGTGAAGTTGGGTAAGCTTTACTTCCCATAATATCTTTGGAGTACGGTCTGACGAGAATGGAAACACACTTCTCCCATTGTTTGGCTGAGATGTTAAACCGAGGCCCTCCTGTTGATGGGCTTGCATGCAACAAGGCCATAATGTGCTATGTAAAGTCCTTTCTTTCAGTGGCTTGGCACATGTGAAAGATGCGGAGATGCCGGTGTTGGACTGGGGTGGACAAAATTGAGAGGTTGCACAACACCAGGTTATAGTCCAACAGTTTTATTTGAAATCACAAGCTTTCGGAGCTATCGATTGCTGAAAGAGACAGGGGCTTGGGAGAACATGCAATTAGTACAGTACAGAGGATACTTTTCTAAAATCCACCAGTGACACCAAGCAAATAGGCTTGTGACTAGTGAAAGGGACGATTGGTAGGATTCAGAGGGTTGTGGATAAACTCGGTAAGAACCTAAGAACATAAGACGTAGGAGCAGGAGTAGGTCATTTGGCCCCTCGACCGTCAGTGGTGGGAGACAACAGAAAATGCAGGCTTCCGTTGCTATTGGACCTTCAATGGGCCCAATAGGGACTTGCAGCACATTGCAAGGGAAACTGATGAGAGCAATATACGTGGGTCTCTACTTGAGCATCATTTCACTGGCATCAACAATATAAAAACTACATCACCAAAACCAGCCCCATGTTAATCACGGCTAACTATGAATCCGCAGTCTCTGATTGGAGCGTCACCTGTTGGGAACGCAGACCCCTCGTGTCTAACTGATATCAACCCCATCCAGCTTTCCCTTGATCCATCATTTCAGGAACAATATTCTATGCAAAAAGACAATACAAATAATCACTAAGGATGAGGAAAATGAATCACTAATCTTTGCTTTAATCCCTGTCTCCCCAAAAATACAGCTGATCTGGCTCCCCCTTTTGACCACTCTTCTATCCTTACACTCTCGCAGTTGTTTTGTAAATCTCTTTTTTTTAATTTCTTCATCCTCTTAATATGACAGTGAGCTGGAAAATTGGATGTGATAACGAGCAGTATCGTAAAATAGCTTTCATCATCTGGTGAACATGGAGCTGGACCATTGATGGCTTCTTCAGATCTACCTGCTGCTTCATTTACACCACGAGCAGTATTCGGATCTCGGGGACTAAAGGCTACCCTCGATTATCAAACACACTCGGCAGCAACTTTAAGTGCTGGCAGATTCAGCTCGCTTGGCAAGCACCCTCCTCCTTGCCCCCATCCAACACATTCTGCGTCTCTTTAACAAAAAGGGCCATGTAGCTGATTGAAAGCACCACGATCTTGCTGAACGCTGGCCAATTTTAGAGGTGAAATCTGTATTACACACACTTTGCTTTGAACATATTAAGCAAGCTTCCTGTAAGGTCTCATTTACAAGTATCTGTTGAAATGATGCAGGTGAAAGCAACTTTTATCCTGAGTTTTTCCTCCGCTCCCCTCGAGCCTGTTTCTCTCCTGAGATCTTTCCACAGCGAAGAACAGGGGAATGTGCAGTAGTGTGTTAGAATATGGGATCTGGGTAGTCTGCGTAGTTGAAAGTATTTACATGTGATGGTGAAGCTCCTTTTGGGGAAAAAAAAAATAAGAAATGTAAGATGCACATTATGTGGGACCAAAGTGAGAGTTGGAGGGTCGACAGACTTAAGTCAGCCTTGAATGAGGAGACACAAGGTTGCTCCTTGTCCTGCGCTCCAGCCTTGCAGTGCATTTGTAATGCTAACCCTTCACCTCTGACATCTGAGCTCGGGTAGAAGGGACTGAAGGTCTCAGCTCGCTAATGGAGCGCTGGGTGGTAGTGAAGTG
Organism: Squalus acanthias; assembly: GCA_030390025.1. Classification (NCBI taxonomy): domain Eukaryota; kingdom Metazoa; phylum Chordata; class Chondrichthyes; order Squaliformes; family Squalidae; genus Squalus; species Squalus acanthias. Next base: position 62,978,653 of record CM059435.1, read on the forward strand.
TAGACAGAAACACCCTTTTTCGGTTAGCCAGCTATCCTGACGTGCGGAAACGGTCTCCCCTGTTTGAGGGGGATAGTAGCAAGTTGGTTATTGGACAGCTGGCTAGCATGGATTTGAGCCCCCCCCCCCCGCCCAACCAGGCAAAGAGCAGATACCACGAATTCCCCCCTAGCAGCACAGCTCACCTTAAGAGCCATGAGTCTATGGTCACTATGTTCCTTTAACATGCACCATACCCCATCAACCAGTGGTTCCTCCTGTTGGAGGTACAGAGTTTATGCTAGCTGCTGGACATTAGATAAATGAGCACATGTATACGTTGGTCTGGCCTCCAGGCAATGCGATCCAGCAACTGTCACGTGCAGCTTCAGAGTTTTCTCGCTAGCCATTTTACGGGCATCTAGAACTTAGGCAGCTTGATGTTCTAGACATCCAGGTCTACTGGATTTCCTTGCCCCATACTTGCTGACCCAGGTTGTTCTACTTGGCGGGCTTTGACAGAGAGGCATGCCCACTGTGAGGCTGACCTCCGCTGCCAAACAGGTCGATGTAGGCCAAAGCCCAGTTTCCTTGCAACCGAAAGAGGAAGTGCTATAAAGTGAATGAATTTCGGCAGCCTGGAATATGTGTTTGACCCGGGAAGTGTCGTACTCGACCCTGTTGCTGGAGAGATTGTCACTGCGTTCCTGCGATTAGTTCCTGTAACCCATGGTTCACGCAGTTGAGTCTGTTCAGCTGCTTTGCGGGTGTGTTTGACGTCCGCTGAACATCTCCGACATGCCTGGGGGAAAAATAAGTGAATGTGAATTGGCAACACGAGCTTCACCCCTCCCCCACCCCAAGCGACAACCTACTTAACCTACAATGTGTCGGAGGGGTGGCATTCAGGTCAACCTTGGGTGGGAGTGCAGTTTTCTGTAAATCAGGCAATTTTTATTCCGCCTTCGGAATCTTGCGCCACATTGCTGTTTTTCTTAGAAGAGCTTTTTATTAATGTTGGGATGCCCTGTTGAAACGAAACAGTTGAGCACTAGGCCCAGACACGGACTCTTCTGGAAGTGAGTTCCGTTTTCATTACAGCCTGTTCCAGCTCGATTGGAAAAACGTGGGGGGGGAAAAAGAGAATAATCCTCCCCTCCCCTTAGTCAGAGTACTTTTGGTGAAGAAATCCTTGCGTGGAGTGAAGATCGCTTGCTCCTCATGCCACTATAGCCCAAAATCTGGTTTAAAAAAAAAAGCAATGAACAGTATTTTCTATCGAGGGGTTTGGGAGCTCGCAGTTGATACGGGCTAGATTTATCTTGTTCCCTTGATTTGTTCTGCCTCTTAGACTGAGGGAGTGCTTTACTGTCGGAGGTGCCGTCTTTCAGATGAGACGTTAAACCGAGGCCCCGTCTGCCCCCTCAGGTGGACTTAAAAGATCCCACGGCACTATTTGAAGAGCAGCAGGGGAGTTATCCCTGGTGTCCTGGCCAATATTTATCCCTCAACCAACATCACTAAAACAGATTATCCAGTCATTATCACATTGCTGATTGTGGGATCTTGCTGTGCGCAAATTGGCTGCCGCGTTTCCTACATTACAACAGTGACTCCGCTTCAAAGAAAAAAGTACTTGATTGGCTGTAAAGTGCTTTGGGACGTCCGGAGAGCGTGAAAGGCGCTATATAAATGCAAGTCTGTCTGTCTGACTTGTAGCAGCAGAACAACAATCGCTCAACTAATTGGGGGGAAAGAAATGGTAAGAAATTACCAAAATAGCTGCTCTTTTACTCCTGTGGCTGCCGTGGGATTTCATAGCTGTGCCCACGGTCAGCATTGGCATTTACCAGCTCGAGCACACACACACACACACCCTTCACAACCGAGCATCCAGAATCAGAAAGGATGCTAATCCACATTGCCCCTTAGGGCTGCTTACTGACTCATCCACCAGCTGATCCCTACCTAGTCTTTGCAGCTCTCCACAGAGAAGAGAACTATGCTGAATTTAAGCTGCTCTTCGCATGGTAGCAATGCTTTAAAATTATTTATTTTTCTTTACCTAAGTTGGCATAGGGGAGGGAGAGGTATTTGACAGTAAAAGTACTTCCCCTGCACAGCTTTGTGATTTTCTGGATGCCAGTTTCTGTGGTGTAGACCCAGCCCCACTAAGAATGGGATTGAGAATGCCCAAACTAATTTCACAAAGGATCCTTACAGCCAGCAGACACAGGAGACTTTCACCCCATCGGTCTGTGCTGCATTTCAACCCAAGACACAGGATTCAACCCACTGTACCGACCAGTCCTTTGCCCCCAAAGGTTGAAAGGACTGGCTGGCGCGGTGGGGTCGAAGACCTGGGTTCAAATGCACCCCAAACTGATGGGGTTAAAATTTCCTCTCTATATCTAACCACTGTACCACTCTGTCTTTTGGCCCCTGAGGAGAAAGATAGTTCCACTATCATTCATTCCTTCAATCTTCAACAAAAATCCCAAATATCTGCAATGAAAACCCACGGGTTACAGAGTTTCTTGCTCTGCGGATGCATCATCCCACGTGGTTTTCCTTAGAATCTGATAACATTCTCCCCACATTTTGCCAAAATTCCCACAGGTTTGTATTGAACCATGTGCGCCAGGCAGCAGAAAGCAGACATTTCACATGGAAGGTTCCCCATTCCGACCAGAACCATGGTTTTAGAGATTATCACACTACATGCAAATCACATTATTAAAACAATACAGCTGATCTGAGAGACACTTTATTTTGCTTGTTCCATTGATTAGTTCCATCTTTCAGCTGCAAATTCATTTGTAAACCCGTAAGTCTTTTAGCATTCAGCTTCCCCGCCGTTGTAATGAGTCAAGTGTGCAGAAGCATTCCCCGCTCTCGGAGGAGCACTGCCCTCGTCAAGATAGCTGTGTAATCAAAATGTTTACAAAACTGCGCTAGCAGACACTGCAAAAAAAAAAAAACTGCATTAACTCATCAAAATAGCAGGTTTCTTCTCAACAAAAAAAAAAGTTGTTTTCTGAATTTTGCGCTCATCAAGGTGAGGGATGTTGGTGTTGGGGAATGGAACACACTCCATTTCAGGCACTCTGAGTGAGGTCAGGTACAGCCCAGGTTCAATCTGTCCCAGTAACATGTCCCAAGCCCCAATCTCAGAAGAGCAGCTCCTACTGCATCAGCTGTGTATTTTTAGCATTTCCCCAACTGGCCATCCTGTGGCTTTTGTGAGACTGCCAGGTTGGTGCCAAAGTTGCGCGCCGTGGGGTCACGCCAACTGGGAACCCGATCTACGCTGGCCTAACTCATTGAACCTGTGATTTTTATTTTTGTTTGTTGGTCTGTTTGTGTATTAGGTGACACCTCCTCCTGGTACGCCAAAACACCCAGGAGTTTTAGATGCCACATTGGAAAATGGCGAGAATTGTTTTATTATATCATAGAAAAATATACGATTATTGCTTGATGGTTTATGTTCCACGTCTTATGGCCAATTAGTGTCAGTTTTGCGCCTTGTGGATTTTGATTGCTCAAACTCTTCATCTAATGGGTGGATTTTATCCATGAACACTCCCAGCTCTGCAACGGGAGAGCATTTTGGGAATTTGGTTGCAGCACACTCTGCTTGACCTCTCATCCATTAAAACATCATGGGTGTGTGAAATATTCACAATCTGGCCACTGAACTATAGCCTTGACCAGTGGAAGATATGTCATGGGTGCAAGGCCTTGGCTTTGAAGCTGTAACTCCCAGGTTTTACAGCAGTTTGATTTCAGATTGATTGAAGTCCATCCCACTTTAAACATTCACTCCCTCCACCACCGGCGCACCATGGCTGCAGTGTGTACTACCGACAAGATGCACGGCAGCAACTCGCCAAGGCTTCTTCAACAGCACCTCCCAACCCCGCGACCTCTACCACTTAGAAGGACAAGGGCACCAGGCACATGGTGTTGGCAGTCAATCTCCTTCCTTCTATGGTTCACAACAACAGGCTTCACACTTCGTACTGTAGTGTATAGAACAGACTGTATTGATACCTAGGATGAGGGATCAACGATACCTAGGTTGAGGGATTAACCCAACCTGAATCAGTGTGGCTTTTTGGTTTCAAGTTCTATCTTTCACGCCATCTGAAGAACTATTGAAAACCATGCACCTTTATACGCCATATTTTGCCTACGTCAAAGGTACATGTCATAAATAAGACCTCATGACGTATCTGTTCCCAAATCCTTTGAAGACAGACTATTCCTGGACAGTTGTAGTTGTTTACTCCAAATTACTTCCCTTAAATAAGACTTCCTGACCTATCTGTTCCCAAACTCTTTGAAGAACAGGTTTTATTAACCGTCCTCTTTCTATACTATAGGTAATGGATACCTCTACCTATGTTTATTGCCCTAGCCCCTAAAGTTGCACTTTAATCACTCATCGCTAACGTCATTACTGTCATGTACTTTTTTTTTTACACAAGCACTTTTCGTATCAGAAGACAAGCTATGCATTCTTCGCATGATGCTTCAAAGCCATCCTATTTATCTTGGAAAGCCTGTTGCTCCAAGATATAAAGAAGTTCGACTATTAACCCTTAACTCCCCAAGATGTCCAACATACATCTCCTCAGGATATCCAACACATGGGAACACCACCTCCAAGTCTCTCTCAATCCTGCCATGGACATATATCACCGTTCCTTAATCATTGCTGGATCAAAATCCCGCATGGACTGTAGCAGTTCAAGAAGAAGGCTGACGACTACCTTCTTGAGGGCAACTAGGGATGGACAATAAATGCTGGCCTTGCTAGCGCCGGCACATCCAGAGAATTAATTCAAAAAAAGTCAATGCTCCCAGCAGCAGTACAATTGTATATTTTGCACCTTCTGAATTAGTGTTGGGAAGAGTGCATGTTGACCTGTATAAACTAGGGTGCAGTGGGTTGCTGGGTTCTGGGGCTATACACATTGGTGGTAAGAGTGGGAATAATTTGGAGTGATGAATTGAAAGTGTGACGCAACATTTAAAGTGCACTGGTTTAAGTTTGATCTTTCCTACTCTGTATTAGTAATATTCTAAATAAGCGTAATAGCAAATCTTGGTGGGTATGTGAAGTTACAATTTACTTTGAAAGATCATTTGCATTGAAGTGTCACTCGAGTTTATGACGCCATTAAAATTAAATTACCCTTACAATCTACCAACTAGCCATAACTGTTCTTCTAAAGAGAGAACACCCCCATTCTATAACCGTGAGATTTATTTATTACATTGTACAGTCTGAACTGTATATAAACTGAGTTTAGATATGAGTTCGAACAACTGGTAGTCCATAAGTAACAAGTTAAAATCTTGACTTAGTTTTGTAGGGATGTTCCATCTTAGTTTAGCTATGTTTCTTCATGGGAGTCGGGGAAGCTATCACCGTGTTGTACCGAAATAATAATACATATGCTGGAGGAATGGATCTGATTGCTAACATAGAAGATACATCAGAGTTAGTACAAAGGGTCATGTAAATTTTAATAGTTGCTCTCAGCATCCCCTTAGTATCGATCCAAAAATCATTAAACAACCTCTAAAAGCTAGGAGTTACAGCTTCAAGATCAAGGCCACACTTGCCTTCCAAGGAACCTTCACTCATGACATACTGTTCTCTGGTCAAGGCTACAGCAGACGGGCTTATGTCCCTGACAGTCGCGAGAGTTACAGCCTCTAGAATCAGACTGTTGTGGGCCAGACTTTCTTTTTTTAAATTGAAAAATCAAGATGAAGAGCCAGGAGCCATAATACAGGACAATACCAAGGGTGAAAAGATTAGAAAGAAAGACAAAGTAAATGAGGAAGCGATGATTTAGCTGACTGCAAGCTTGGGTTTGAAAACCTTGATGATGTAGAACTCATTTGATGGCTCAGCAAGATTATACAGTGACTAGGTGAACCGATGATCTAAGGTATGTCCCAGATATGTGATGAAAGAGTTGATCTTAGCTGGAAAGGGGAGGGCGGGGTGTGTGCTGAAATGACATGCAACCCATTCTTAATAACTGAGCTTTATTATTTTGCTACATATTGCTTGGAGGGAACCTTTCCCACGGTGCCGCAGGTTAGGGTGGGCCTAGACTGCGAATGGTTGGCCAAGCAAGAAGACAACACAAATGACGCAGTGGTCTTCTGCTGGAAGCTGCCTGCGTGAATGTTGGGTCAGGAGTCACCGGAGAGCAGTCTGACTGGGAAGCCTGGCTGATTCCTGCCCTTCCAGCCCTGAGGCCAATTCTAACCCTCCAACTGCTAAAAGCCTACAGCTTACTACCCTGACGGTGCCTTTACGCGGGATCTCCAGCTAAGACTCCCTTGTTAAGGAGCAAGACGTTACCGCCTGCTGTAGTTGGAGATCTGGGGGGAAACACCACTAGACTTTCCATGCCATCGATAATTCAAGCACCCTCAACATTCGGCAGGCTAGTTTGAGGGGCAGTTGTGGATTGTGTTGGGTCAACCCTTGGGGTTTTCCATCTAACATCGCTGCGGGTTTGTTTTTTAAAGTATGAAGAACTGATACCAGGTTTGGAAGAACCCAGTGATAATGGTTCATTAGTCTGAGAAAAAGACTGAACTTCTGTCACATTTGTACTACGTCAATGTGTTCGTATAATCCGTGCACACCAACGTCGTATACTCTGAACGCCATTTTGTCCTTGACAAGCGTGCACTTTTCCAGATTTGCCCAGAGACCAAAGGCTTGGAGACATTCCAGCACTGATGCTGCTCTTCGTCGCAATCACTCCTCCAGTCATGACGATGTCCAGATACACGACACACCTCGAATTCCCTGTAACGTTTGATGAGTTGTTCACAGGCAGGCCACGGGAACATAGGAGCAGGAGGAGGCCATTCAGCCCCTCGGGCCTGCTCCACCATTCAGTTAGATCATGGCTGATCTGTATCTTAACTCCAGCTCTCCGCCTTGGTTCCATAACCGTTAATACCCTTACCCCCCAAAAAAAATTCAGTTTTAAGCTGGGCTGATGCAGTTTTGAACATCATTTAGTTTTTGTGGAACGACCGGGCTTGATGGGAGCAAGTGGCCTCTTCTCATTCCCTGGTTCCTTCCAAGTCGGTAAAAACCAGTTGTGGTTATCTACTGTCAAATATGACTTTTACAACAACGACTTGTATTTATATAGCGCCTTTAACCTAGTAAAACCTCCCAAGGCGCTTCACAGGAGTATTATAAGACAAAAAAAATGTTGACACCGCGCCGCAGATGAGAGGTAGGTTTTAAGGAGCGTCTTAAAGGAGGAAAGAGAGGTAGAAAGACGGAGAGGTTTAGGCAGGGAATTCCAGAGCTTGGGACCTAGGCAACAGAAGGCACGGCCACCAATGGTTGAGCGATTATAATCAGGGATGCTCAAGTGGGCAGAATTAGAGGAGTGCGGATATCTTGGGGAGGTTGTGGGGCTGAAGGAGATTAGAGATAGGGAGGGGGCAAGGCCATGGAGGGATTTGAAAACAAGGATGATGATTTTGAAATTGAGGCGTTGCTTATCCTCCGGCCCCCCCCCCTTGTTGGTATGTATGCATGTCATGGATCTATTTTACTTTATTACTGTCTACTAGCTAAAGGTGCCAGTACTCCGTTCCAACTGGTCAATTTGCAGCAGCAGGATATATTTTGGGTGCAAATCGATTCGAGCCACAAATACTGAATGTGTTATTAACTGGGGGGAAAAAAACACCGACAAACAAAACATCGCAAAACACACCCAAAAGATTCACTCTTGGGTTGCCAACCCTCCAGGATTGGCCTGGAGTCTCCAGGAATTGAAGATTAATCTCCTGACGCTGCTGCCAGCAACCCAGGAGAAAAATCATAGAGGCATTAAAAATAAATGGTGTGTTTTTTTCCACTTTCTTTGAACACTTTTGTTTATAGAAATATTGGAAATGGGGGACAAGGCTGCTTGACTGGGCGGGGCTGTTGGAGACAGAAGGTCATGTGATGAAACCTCCAGGTATATGTCCTGCCGGAGTTGGCAACCCGAATTCACTGCTGCGGTGTGCTTCTACAGTGAAAGTAGACGCAGTCTTCAACAACTGCAGACACTCGCTCACTCCAGGGTGCTATTAATTATTGAGTAGCCAGCTGGCCCACTAAATGGACATGGAGGGGCAGCAGTGGTGGCGGGGGTGAGGATTCTTCCTGCTTGGCTCCAGATAACCCTGTTAACTCATGCCTCGGTGGGTCGGCTGATCCTTTAGTTAAATAAAACCGTGAGAGCTGCACTAGTGCTGTGTGCTGTTGAGCTGTGTGGATTTACCTGGTTAAGCGCTGGCGCGACAGGGAAAGAGTGTACAGGGAGGGGGGCGTACACTCCATTTTAGGCAAATGGTGCCGACTTGTGTGGATTCCTCACTAGCTTGGTTTGGATTTTTGTTTTAAAAGTAGAACAGTGGGGTTTTTATGCCTGTCAGATATCCAGCTTCCAGGGAAGAAAGCTTGCGAGTGATTCAACAAATGTTCCTATTTTCACAATCGGTGCTGTTTTCTGTTACTTCAAAACCGTCACGCTCGTCGTCCGACTGTCTCCAGGGAATGTCTCCAAATAGTCATTGAATTTTTAGCCGTCTTGTTCAGAATTTTCAAGTGTCAGGCGGATCCTTACTGCAGTGGTCAGTTTTATTTTTCTCTCTTCACCCCTTCCCCCGCCCCCTCGTTAACTTTGGCTCGCTATCCCCACTACCCCTCTAGCTGTTCTACAACTTACAAGAGAAAAACACACACCGCGTGTGCAAAGCCGGTTTTCATTCTGCTTGAACTCTGAACTGGCAATACTAATTTGCATAAGTTGCAGCTGTTCTTAAAGGGGCATTCCTTATTTTCACAATGACGTTAGTGCTGTTGTGTGATTTCCTTACAGGAGCACATATTGAAACAGTATTGGCATAGTAATATAAACAGAAAATGCTGGATATATACAGCAGGTCAGACAGCATCTGTGGAGAGAAACAGAGTTAACGTTTCAGGTCGGTGATCGTTCATCATGAAAGGTCACAGACCTGAAACGTTAACTCTGTTTCCCTCTCGACAGATGCTGCCTGACCCGCTGAGTATTTCCAGCAATCTCTGTTTATATTTCAGATTTCCAGCATCCGCAGTAGTTTGCCTCTGTACTGGTATAGTAATGCCGGACACGATCAAGGTCTTCAGTTGGCAGTGATCATTTGGTGGGACGGGGCTTAGTCAGGCAGGGCTTAACAGCAGCCATATTAGATTGCCGTGGGCTGCTGTTGGGATTTGGTCGCCGTTCTTGTGGTACCAAGAGCGGATCACAGCGTGCTCCCATCCTCCATCGTTCCAACAGAGCAATGAATCCTGTTGGACTTCAGTGATGCATTGCATATGTTAACTCCAGGGGGATTGGTATTTGACGGGAATGCTTTGGATGTGACTGGAGGGAAAGAATGGGTCGTATTAAACTCTACTTCCTGCAAAATAAATTTTGTGAATGGTTTAGCAAGATTCAGGGCAGCCGTGCCTTCAGCTGTTTCGACCCTAAGCTCTGAAATTCCCTCCCTACACCTCTCTGCCTCGCTCTCCTTTAAGACGCTCCTTAAAACCTACCTCTTTGACCAAGCGTTTGGTCACCTGTCCTAATATCTCCTCGGTGTCAAATTTTGTCTGAAAGCTCCTGTGGCGCGCCTTGGGACATGTTACTACATTAAAGATGCTATATAAATGCAAGTTGTTGTTGTTGTGAGGCAACTAAATCAACTGCATGTGGAAAATACAGCTACTGCACGAACTGCATTGCCGCCCATCGCTAAATACAACATGGTGTGTGTAGCATAGGGTTGAAAAACAATGTTCCCTTTAAGCTGCGTGGCCACGCAGCGCTCCAGGGAACCTGCGCAGCCGGCTCTTCAATGCAAAAAACGCGTATTTTGAATGGGCCGCGCGGCGCCAAAAATAATTACAGGGAACATTGGTTGCCAACTCTCGCTGGATGTAATCCTGGAGGTTTGAGAGGGGATCTCATTGAAACGTGTAAAATTCTGACAGGGCTAGACAGACTGGATGCAAGGAGGATGTTTCCCCTGGCTGGGGGGGGGGTCTAGAACGAGGGGTCACAGTCTCAGGATACGGGGTAGGACATTTAGGACTGAGATGAGGAGAAATTTCTTCACTCAGAGGGTGGTGAACCTGTGGAATTCTCTACCACAGAAGGCTGTGGAGGCCAAGTCACTGAATATATTTAAGAAGGAGGGAGATAGATTTCTAGACACAAAAGGCATCAAGGGGGATGGGGAGAGAGCAGGAATATGGTATTGAGATAGAGGATCAGCCATGATATTGAATGGCGGAGCAGGCTCGAAGGGCCAAATGGCCTACTCCTGCTCCTATGTTTCATCATATGACCTATTCCCTCCCACTGGCCGCCCAACATGTCCATTCTCACGGGGCAACGCCTTCCCATACCAATTGGAAAGCGAAAAGAATTTTCATTATCCGATTGACTGTCAGTCAAGCAGCCTTTTCTTTTCCAACTCCCAACATTTTTATAACTAATTAACAAGTGTTTAAAGAAAGTGATTTTTTTTTTAAGGCCCCTATGATTTTTATTTCCCAGGTTGTTCCCTGCAGTGTCCTGGAGATTAATCTTCAATTCCTGAAGAGTTGGCAACCCTAATGCAGCATCATTAGTTACTGGATCCGCCACTGCTGAATTCACCGTTGCCTTTTAAACAATGGGATTGGACTAAACAGCAGACTGAGTGACAGGGTACCCACTGCGTCAGATGATGGCCTTCCATTCGGTTTTATTTTTCAGTTTTCTCCTCCTCTCCCGAAGGCACGGACTCTCGCTGGGGGACGGTTCCACAGGTGCTGGGGGGAGGGGACCCTCTTGTACCTCGCCAAACTGTCCCATTTCTGTGGGAGAATTACTGGATAGAATCATGGAGTATTGAAGCACGAAAATAGGTCATTCAGCCCATTAAATCTGTGCCAGTGTTTTTCTGCACTTGAGTCACGGAGTCTAATTCCACTCTTCTGCTCGCTCCCCACTAGGGTGGCCAGCTCTAGTTGGACGTATTCTGGGAGGTTTCATCACATGACCTCCCGCCTTCAACCAGCCCGCCCGATCAAACAGCCACCTTTTCCCATCTCCAATATTTTTATAACGAATAAACAAAAGTGTTAGAAAATGAAAAATACACTTTTTTTAAATATCCCTATGATTTCCACCCCCCTCCCCCAGCTTGCTCATTGCAGTGTTAACCTTTAATTCCTGGAGATTCAAACAATTATTTTAATTCCCTCTTGAAAGTATTTATGGGGCTTTGCTTCAACAATGGTTTGCGGCAGGGAATTCAACTACCCATTGTGTAAATGTTTTTTCTCTCTCTCCTCCTAATTCCTTTTGTGATAATCTTAAACTTGTGCCTTCTTGTTACAGTTTCACTGACCAATGAAAACAATCTATCACTATTTACCCGATCATAACCCCTCATAATCCGAAAGCCCTTTATTGGCCCCTCCTCGCAACCTTTCCAGCCCTAACTTCTCAAGTCTCTCCATGACTAACCCCTTTATTCCCAGTAATAATCTAGTGAATCTACTCTGCATCTTTCCATTGCTTTTGTATCCGCCCTACAATGGGGTAGTCAGCACTAGATACAGCACCTCAACAGAGGCCAAAAGACTTGTACAAGATCCACATTATCTCCTTGCTTTTGTATTCTATGTCTCCAGGTATAAAACCAGGGACTCCCTTTGTTTTTAAAAAGCCTTGCGTACTTGCTTTGTCACCTTTAATGACTCCTGTATCTTCATGCCAAGGTGCCGCAGCTCCTCTCCTCATTCGCAGTCTTACCATTTGAGATATTTCTTCCTTTCCCTGGAGACTTTCAAATGTTTTACGTCATATTTCTCTACAGTGAATTGATCTACCACCTATCTTCCCACCCTGTGAGCCGACCGATGCTCTCCTGAGATCTTTCACCACCTTGTTACAATTTACCATACTAGGGGTGATCCGCAAATGTTGATATTCCCTTCCCCTTAGCATAGGGGAATCGGGGCTGATTGTAGTGCCTCGACTATTGCCCTGCCCGAGACCAGCTAACTCAGCACTGATAAGGTGGTTAAGAAGGCATATGGGATACTTTCCTTTATTAGCTGAGGCATAGAATATAAGAGCAGGGAGGTTATGCTTGAACTGTATAAAACACTAGTTAGGCCACAGCTAGAATACTGTGTACAGTTCTGGTCACCACATTACAGGAAGGATGTGATTGCACTAGAGGGGGTGCAGAGGAGATTTACGAGGATGTTGCCAGGGCTGGAGAATTTTAGCTATGAGGAAAGATTGGATAGGCTGGGGTTGTTTTCTTTGGAACAGAGGAGGCTGAGGGGAGACTTAATTGAGGTGTATAGAATTATGAGGGGCCTAGATAGAGTGGATAGGAAAGACCTATTTCCCCAGCAGAGCGGTCAATAATCAGGGGGCATAGATTTAAAGTAATTGGTAGAAGGATCAAAGGGGAGTTCAGGAGAACTTTTTTCACCCAGAGGGTTGTGGGGGTCTGGAACTCCCTGCCCGACAGGGTGGTAGAGGCAGAAACCCTCATCACATTTAAAAAGTACTTGGATATGCACTTGAAGTGCCGTAACCTACAAGGCTACGGACCAAGAGCTAGAAAGTAGGATTACCACAATCTTACCATTTGAGGTATTTCTTCCTTTCCCCGGTGACTTCCAAATGTATTAACTCATTTCTCTACAGTGAATTGATCTACCACCTATCTTCCCATTTAAAATGTCTCGAGGGACTGGATTTGATTTCAGCACCAGACGTATTATAGTCTCCCTGCTGTATAATAAAAGGCTCATGTTAAAGCGAGCCCAACATCAAAAGGGTGTTCATATAAGTTCTCCAGGAAACGAGCAGCCAAATGTATTGAGTTTTCTCTAACAAGTTGTAACTGCCCGTTTTTCGGCCGGCACAGACACGATGGGCCGAATGACGACTTTCTGTGCGGTAAATTTCTATGATTCTATGGCCAAGGATCAAACTTGGCTGTCTGGCCTGTATGACTCGGTACCACACTGGTGCTGCTTGTCCCCACTAGGCCAGTTAGCCCCCTGTTTTCCTCCTTCATTGAAGGCTTGCATTTCTTGTTTATCTTTTTCAGCCTGAGCCTCAAAGTAGACACAAATCTGAGGCGATCTGCCTGGGAGCACTTCCACTGCCCAAACTGAATCTTTTCAAAATTAAATTATGTTGGAAATTAATTTGTAAACTTTTCTTCTGATCGCATAACCCATTGCCGAATTCAGTTATCAATTTCTCAATTTAATAATTCATTTGAAAAGATGTACGTTAATTCTAGAAGGTAATTGTGAAATCAATTTTGCTGATTAATTCACATTTTTTTCTTAAATTGAGAAGTATATTTGTCTGATGATTTTGAAATATAACACATTAAGGACTTTTTAAAATTAACACTTAATTTTTTTTAGTGAAAGAGGTATTAAAAAGCATTGTGCATCAGAGCGTCTCGAGAGACTGGATTTGATTTCAGCATCAGACGACATTATAGTCTCCCTGCTGTATAATAAAAGGCTCGTGTTACAGCGAGGCCAACATTAAAAGGGCGTTCATATAAGTTCTCCAGGAAACAAGCAGCCAAATGTATTGAGTATTCTCTAACAAGTTGTAACGTTCCCCCCTTCCTCCTTGACCGCCACCACCATGGGTAAGACCATGAATACAAGAAGGTTCCAGATTCGATGCCAACCTGTGTTGAGTCAGCTGATCTCAGCTGGCAAAGCAATGCGGGTGCTATAGTTGGCCTCAAAACCCGTGGGCCACGCAAGGGAAAAGTCATCCAGGGTTCCTGTCCTTGATTGGTAGGTTTTAAGGGGCGTCTTAAAGAAGCAGAGAGAGGTGAAGAGGTTTAGGGAGGGAATTCCAGAGCTTCGGGCCTAGACCGTGGAAGACACGACCGCCAATGGTGGGGCGAAGGAAGGAGGAGGGGATGGACAAGAGGCCAGAATTGGAGGAGCGCAGATATCTCGGAGGGTTGTAGGGCTGGAGGAGGTTACAGAGATAGGGAGGGGCGAGGGGCCATGGAAGGATTTGAAAACAAGGATGAGAATTTTAAACTCTGGATTTGTGGACGTTGGGTGAGAACGGACTCGAGCTGAGCCCCCCACCTTGGCAGAATAGCCGACCCAAACTTTCTGAGCTGAAGTCGCAGAGGGCTGTAGACTTGGCAAAAGACGGCCCTTTCCGGAGAGGAGAGACAACAAATTGGAAAGGCAAAATAAAATAGCTGATAATCTCTCAGCAAGCAATATTTAATCAGCAGTCTGCGATCTTTACTTTTGAACGACTTGTGTTATGCGAGAGGTTGTGATACATCAGAGGGTGTTGTGGTGAAAGATGTGTCCATGACAAACTGTTTTAATTGGATTTTATTTACTGATGAGAGAGCTGTAAGCAGTTTGTGTAATATCATAGATTGCGGAGCTGCAGAGAGGCACTCATAGTTTTATATGGTCTCGATTAGTGAAGAGTCATAAATAATGTGCGTCCTATTGGGAGTTATTTTTAAAATGATACTATGAGGATTTATTGGATGTGTGTGACGCTGCTACAGTTCCCACAAAATAGATTTCCAAGAAAAACTTTTCAGAGAAAACAGAAATGATACCGTGAATCCTGCACTCTGAGTTGGAAAAAACAAAGGAAATACTGGAAATGCAGAAAGCCATTGCCATGTTAGAGAGAGGCGTGTAATGTGCAGAAAGAATCTTCATCTTGGATTTCACACCTTTTTCAGGTTCCCTGGCGTGAGCCCAACTGGCTAACCAGCAGCTGTTAGGAAGGAGGATGTTAGCGAGAACAGTGAATATCTCACACTCCAGATAGGCTTCAGATTGGAGGATGTTAACGAGGACAGTGAATATCACACACCAGATAGGCTTCAGATTGGAGGATGTTAACGAGAACAGTGAATATCACACACTCCAGATAGGCTTCAGATTGGAGGATGTTAACGAGGACAGTGAATATCACACACCAGATAGGCTTCAGATTGGAGGATGTTAACGAGAACAGTGAATATCACACACCAGATAGGCTTCAGATTGGAGGATGTTAACGAGGACAGTGAATATCTCACGCTCCAGATAGGCTTCAGATTGGAGTTGGGGATGCAACACCAGTGGCTGCAAATCTGTATTTGGGCTGATTGTATGTGGGGCAGAGTGATGAACCTGTTATTTATTTTAGAGCGTGCGTTGCTCTGTTGTTTTGTCCCTTGTTTCTTTGTGCTATCCTCATACCATCCACCTCCTCGGGCCAAGGGAGCAGATGGCAGAGCTGCTCTCCGGGCTCCATCAGTCTATTATTTCTTACATATTTTTTCTTTGTAATCGTGCCCCATCTCTTTGGCCCTCGTGAACTGCACTGGTTTTTTTTTTTGGCGGTTTGTCCGCTGATGTGGTTCAGTTGGTTAATGTGCCGCGTGGTCTGGTACTGAGGCTTACAAACCCAGCAGGTGCCAGATTTAATCTGCGTGTGCGCATTGGTCAATCTCAGTCAGGGTATCGAGAGCCTTCAGTGTGTCAGGACAGGGAAGAGCAGGAATTTAGCCAGCCTTCCCGAACCTGGTCGCTATCCAGTGACTTCTGCTGGAAACACATGCGTGTAAATGTTGCACGAGGGCAAGGTCAGTCTTGATGCTGATGCTTCCGCCACTCTGAGTGCTTAACGGGAACTCTGGTGCATGCCCTATTTAAAAAGACAAAAATCTACCCCTGAATTGACACTCTGAGGAAAATGGAGAAAGGTGACACCGGTGCGGTAGGGTGTGCTCTTCTGAGATCAGGCCTGCGATATATTGTTGTGGCAGTGTAAAGGGAGCTTTAATCTGTACTATAGTGTGCTGTTACCTGGCTAAGGAGTATTTAATGTTGACACTGAGAGCCAGAAATAGAAAGTTCCATTCACCATCACTGGTGGACCATCTGGCTCTTCTCTCTCCAAATCCCTTTCTTTCCTGACCCTTTGGGTACGCTTTCACGGGCGCCCTCTGCTACCTGGTCAAAGTGGTCGCCATTTCTGTGTGAGCCTTGGCAGTTAGTTTTGACAGGCCATTCTACTTTGGGGGGAGGGGGCATCACACACAAGCGTAATCCTGTCTTCACATGACAGAGAAAAAGACTTGGATTTATATAGTGCCTTTCACGACCACTGGACGTCTCAAAGCGCTTTACATTCAATGAAGTCCTTTTGGAGTGTAGTCACTGTTGTAATGTAGGAAACGCGGCAGCCAATTTGCACACAGCAAGCTCCCACAAACAATAATGTGATAACAAAAACAGATTATCTGGTCATTATGTTGATTGAGGGATAAATATTGGCCAGGACACCGGGGAGAACTCCCCTGCTCTTCTTCGAAATAGTGCCATGGGATCTTTTATGTCCACTCGAGAGAGCAGACGGGGCCTCGGTTTAATGTCTCATCTGAAAGACGGAAAGAAGGCTTTCCTTTGGTCCATGCCCAATATCCAGCACCAAGCTGTGTGATAGATCTGTGGCTAAAATGGGATGGTTGCAGGGAGGAAGGGTTCCAGTCTACATGGAGGGGAGGGGGGGGGGGGGGGGGGCAATGGAATGAGCCTCATCATGAGCCTGGCAATTTGCCAATGCCTGAAACAAGCCTGGAATGCAGCATTGGAATTGACATCTACAGCAACAGTGGTTGGCACATCATAAACGGTCCTGCATAGGTTCTTCCATCAAGCTGAAGGCAGATGTCCGTTGTATAGTTGATGAGGAAGCTCTTGAGAGCGGGCACAACGGCTGTTGGAAGGCATTACCTGGATCAGATATTTGAACACGTGCTCTTATACCCATGGTTCGATGCCTATGGGATTGGGTTGCCTCAATCCCATCATCCCAGGAATCGGTCTAGTGAACCTTTGTTGCACTCCCTCAAAGGCAAGAAGTATATCCTTCCTTAGGTAAGGAGACCAAAACTGAACACACTACTCCAGGTGTGGTCTCACCAAGGCCCTATATAATTGCAGTAAGAGTTCTTTACTCTTGTACTCCAATCCCTTTGTAATAAAGGCTAACATACTATTTGCTTTCCTAACTGCTTGCTGTACCTACATGTTAACTTTCTGTGATTCATATACAAGGACACCCAAGTCTCTCTAAATACCAACATTTCCAATCTCTCACCATTAAAAAAAATTCTGCTTTTCTATTTTTCCTACCAAATTGGATAACTTCACACTCCTCCACATTACATTCCATCTGCCGTGTTCTTGCCCACTCACGTAACCTGCCTATATCCCTTTTGCAGCCTCTTTGCATCCTCCTCACAACTTACATTCTCACCTATCTTTGTATCATCAGCAAACTTGGATACAGTACACTCGGTCCCCTCATCTAAGTCATTAATATAGATTGTGAATAGCTGAGGCCCAAGCACTGATCCTTGCGGCACCCCACTAGTTACAGCCTGCCAACCTAACTCCAAATGTCACTCCTGACTATAGGAGATTGGAACAAAGTCAAACCCTCTGACTGCCTTGATATTCCAATCCCTGAGCCATTCATCGCTGCAGTCCTTCTAGGCACTGTTGGTGATTACATAAAATTATATAGAATGTACAGCACAGAAACAGGATAAGTGGGTGTGTCCATATAGCGAGAGAATATGAACTCCCATGTCAGGCAAATAGACACTACCTGTGTTAGATTTCTCAGTAAGGAAACAAAGCTTGCATTTCTATAGTACCTTATCATGTTGTTGCTTTGTATCGTGCGACTACCAGGATGGTAGAAGGCGAATTACATGGACCTTGGGTCTTTTTTCATCTCGCAATTCCTATGTTCTGAAGTGCTTCACAAACAATGAATTTTGAAGGGCAGTCACTGTTATGTAGACAAATGTGGCCGCCAGTTCTGAGCTCAGCAAGGCCGCACAAACAGCAAATGAGATGTATGTGCAGTTATTCTGATTGTTTGGTGCTGTTGGTCAGTTGGAGACTGAGCATGGCATGTGTCGCATGGACCTCTCTCAAAAATTCCAGCTTGGATCGGGATTAGGATCCTCAGCCAATTTGCCAGATTCATTCCTTCAAGAAAGAAAGAACGTGCATTTATATAGCACCGTTCACATCCTCCGGACGTTCCAAAGCGCATCCAGCCAACCAAGTACTGTGGAAGTGTAGTCACTGTCGTAATGTAGCATAAGTAGTAGCCAATTTGGGTTCAGCAAGGTCCCACAAGCAGCAATGAGATAAATGACCAGATCATCTGTTTTTAGGTGTCGGTTGAGGATTAAACGTTGGCCACGACACCAGAGAGGACTGGCGGGGCCTCGGTTTAATGTCTCATTCCAAAGCTGTCACCTCCGACAGTACAGCACCCCCTCAGTATTGTATTGACGTGTCAGGCTGGCACTTGGCTCAGTGCTGGCACTCCCAGCTGAGAGTCAGACGGCTGGGGCTTCAAGCCTCGCTGCAGAGATGGATCCTGAGAACTTCCTGGCTTGACCTGTGTAGCGTAGCCACTGACGAGACAAGCTTGTCAAGTTATAAAGGAGATCGAGTTGAATTCTCCCCCCCCCCCCCACCCCCCACTTTTCCACATGTGGTGCTCCTCCAGGTGAGGGACATCAGTGCTGGGAATGGAACTGCCCTGCCTCAGGCACCCATTGTCAGCATCGTCCACTCCGTGCCAAGTATAGCCTAGCTCAGCACAGAGTGAAGCTCGAGCAAAATACTGCAGATGCTGGGAAAGCTCCTGGAGTGCTCTTCCAACAACATGTCTCGGCCCCAGCCATAGACGTGTTTTCCATTCCCCACACCACCGTTCTGAGATTGCCAATTAGTGGAGGTTTTATGCTGTCGGCCTTTATTAAAAAAAAAAAAATTTTTTTTAATTAATTAATTCTCTGGAATCTTGGCATCCTGGTCATTATTGCCCTTCCCTAGTTGCCCTGAGCAGGGGGTGTTGAGCCGCCGCCTTGAACCCATTGGTAGTGGTTTGATACAATTGAGGGGCTTGCTAGGCCATTTCACAGAACACTTGAGAGTCAACCACCTTGGGCTGGGACTGGAGTCACGTGTAGGTAAGACCGGGTAAGGATGGCAGCAAATGTGAAGGGCATTAGTGAACCAGGTTTTTTTTATGACAATCCAGCAGCTTCATGATCACTTGTACTGCTACCAGACAAATTCAGATTCTCAAAATGCCCTGGTGGGATTTGAACTCTCGTGCCACTAGATTTATCAGTCCAGTGATGCAACCACTGCGCTACCGTGCCTGTGCCCACTCCGAATTGGATTGAGACTGCTCAAACTTAGTTCACACAGAAGCCAGCAGACAGAGTGATCTTTCACCTCATTAGCCTGGGCAGGACTTGAAGTGAAAGGTCAGTATCGCACCCAGTGCCCACTCCAGTTGGCTCAAGTTATGATGGTGCAGATATATTTTTAGCAAGATTTTGTTTGTCGGTTCAGTTTCAGTGGACGGAATGAGATGATGTTGCATCTTCTGTGCCTGGTTACCCGAGGGGTTTAGCATAACAAAGAATATTGTAGATATGTTAGTAGTGTATTAAAGTAGAGCAACACTATGGCAGTTTGCTACTTCAGCAGGTATATTTATGGCACATTGGAACATCATAATTATAAATTCTGTTGCAAGCAGCCTTTATTCGGGTTTCACTAGCAGTACAGCCTCTACAACAATTCAGGGATAGTTGCTTCTGACAAGATTGCCATAACATTGAGGAAAATCCACCTTGTAATCAGTCTTATCTGCATATGTAAACTAGGCTGAATTAGCATAATTCATTAGTATTTTCTCCCTTTCAGTGTGTGATGGTTATAATTTCTAAATTTTATCAAGACAGGACTTGCGGTTTTTGAATTATAGGGTAGAATCTGTTTTGTAATCAACTTATAATTTATGTATATGTAAATTAATTTCAAAGCGTATAATTGGTGTGCTCTCCTGTGCAGCTCAATGACTTTCACCAAGCCAGTGAAAACTGCTTATACATGGCTGCTTGTTTCGTTCGGATTTCAGGAGATCAATGTCTATGTGACCGATCGTTAGATCTGGCTCCTCTATCCCAGCAACAGAATTGTAGATCCATTCAATCCTGGATCTCCAACTCTGCCATCAGGATAAGGGAACTGGATGTTGTAGAGTAAACTCAAGGAGGCGACTCTTGGATGTCAGTTTCCCAGTATCCGCCAGTCTAAAAGAGGCTAAAAGATTGTAATGATAGCGTAGCTACTGGGCTATTATTCAAAGTGTAGAAGCACCATGCAATTGCTGTCTGTCCCCCTCCTTTCCTTCACCCACTTTCCCCTCCTTCCTTTCCCTCGCCACTTTATCATCCTCCTTCTTAACCTCGCCACTTATCATTCTCCTTCTTAACCTCAACTACTTTCTCCTCTTCCTCCTTTTAACTTGCTCACTTTGTCCTCTTCCTCGTTTACTTTACAAGATCATAAGATAACTTTGGATGAGGAAGGCCATTTGGCCCACCTTAATTCATCCATCGACAAATCCTAACATCCCCCATTGTAATATCTAATTGTTTCTTCCAAGGTTTTGTCTCCATTGCTTCATCTGGAAGATCACTCACTTCCTTCTCTTCCTCCTGTATGCTACTTACTTTCTGTTGGAGATTAGGATTTAGAAATAGTTAAGAAATCCATTTTATGTGAAAGAATCACTTGTGTTGCTTTCATTTTATTAGTTCTGTAGTTAAAATTTTAGAATTAAAAAACCTTCAAATGTAGCGGACAGGCAACCTCTGTAGAATGTCAACATATTGTCACATAACAGAGCCGTGGATTGTTCTCATGTTCTCATGGACACATCGCTATGTTTATTCTTTTCTGTGGAGTAAATAGATCAGGTAGTTTACGTTATGTCCCGTGCAGTGGAGCCTTTTTGAGTCTTGGTGTGTTGAGCTGATCATTCTTGGCTTTACATTAGCTATTAAGGTAATGGAATGGCCTTTGAGCTGAGCTTAAAAGCAAGACCACTGTAATGTGAGGTTGGGAGATGAAGGGAGTGCTGAGATCACCCAACTGTCATAAGAACATAAGAAATAGGAGCAGGAGTCAGCCATTTGGCCCCTCGAGCCTGCTCCACCATTCAATAAGATCATGGCTGATCATCTACCTCAACTTCACTTTCCTGCACTATCCCCATATCCCTTGATTCCCTTAATATCCAAAAATCCATCGATCTCTGTCTTGAATATACTCAACGACTGAGCCTCCACAGCTCTCTGGGGTAGAGAATTCCAAAGATTCACAACCCTTTGAGTGAAGAATTTTCTCCTCATCTCAGTCCTAAATGGCCGACCCCTTATTCTGAGACTATGACCCCTGGTTCTAGACTCCCCAACCAGGGGAAACAACCTCCCTGCATCTGAGATCACCTCTCATTCTTCTAAACTCCAGAGAATATAGGCATAGCCTACTCAATTTCTCCTCCTAGGACAATCCCCCCATCCCAGGAACCAGTCTGGTGAACCTTCGTTGCACTCCCTCTATGGCAAGTATATCCTTCCTTGGGTAAGGAGACCAAAACTGTGCACAATACTCCAGGTGTGGTCTCACCAGGGCCCTATATAATTGCAGTAAGACGTCTTTACTCTTGTACTCAAATCCTCTTGTAATAAAGGCCAACATACCATTTGCTTTCCTACTTACTTGCTGTACCTGCATGTTAACTTTCAGTGATTTGTGTACAAGGACACCACCAGGTCCCCCTCAACACCAATATTTCCCAATCTGTCACCATTTAAAAAAAATACTCTGCTTTTCTATTTTTCCTACCAAAGTGGATAACTTCACATTTCTCCACATTATATTCCATTTGCCATGTTCTTGCCCACTCACTTAGCCTGTCTATATCCCCTTGAAGCCTTTTGCATCTTCCTCACAACTTACATTTCCACCTAGCTTTGCATCATCAGCAAACTTGGATATACAGGAAACTCTTTATTAACCGGGACCGGCAGGACCGGCGTGGTGCCGGTTGATCAAAAAGTCCGGATTACAGAGAGGTATACTTACCAAGGTACGAGAGCCCCGTACACGGCCACAGGTGCAGGAGCCCCGGTTACATGGCCACAGATCCAGGCGTCCCTGGTGCACGGCCACAGGTGTAGGAACCCCGGTTACATGGCCACAGATCCAGGAATCCCTGGTGCACGGCCACAGGTGCAGGAACCCTGGTTACATGGCCACAGATCCAGGAGTCCCTGGTGCACGGCCACAGGTGCAGGAACCCCGGTTACACGGCCACTAATATATAGTAAAACTTACCTGAACCTACTCCTGAATTTTGCCGGTTAAGAGAGATTTCCGGATATTTAGGTGTCGGTTAAAAGAGAGTTTCCTGTATAACATTTTGTCCCCTCATCCAAATCATTGACGTAGATTGTGAATAGCTGAGGCCCAAGCACTGATTCTTGCGGTACCCCACTAGTTACAGCCTGCCAACCCGAAAATGACCCGTTTATTCCTACTTTCTGTTTTCTGCCCGTTAACCAATCCTCAATCCATGCTAGTATATTACCCCCAATCCCATGAGTCCTAATTTTATTTAATAACCTCTTGTGTGGCACCTTATCGAATGCCTTCTGAAAATCCAAATACACCACATCCACTGGTTCCCCCTTATCTATTCTGCTAGTTACAACCTCAAAAAACTCTAACAGATTTGTCAAACATGATTTCCCTTTCATAAATAGTGTTGACTCTGCCCAATCCTAGTAGTATTTTCTAAGTGCCCTGTGAGTATCTTCTGCGGCAAAGCATCCTTTGTAATCTCGGTTTTGGCCATGAGCGTGTAACATTTAACTTTTAATAAACTACAAGTGTTTGACTCTGGCCAATAATCCATCCTTGGCATTTAGGCCATATAGTATTACAAAATGTTAATTCCCCTTCCCAACCCGCCCTGTGAGTATCTTCTGCGGCAAAGCATCCTTTGTAATCTCGGTTTTGGCCATGAGCGTGTAACATTTAACTTTTAATAAACTACAAGTGTTTGACTCTGGCCAATAATCCATCCTTGGCATATAGGCCATATAGTATTACAAAATGTTAATTCCCCTTCCCAACCCTAGCTCACTATTCCATGTTGCTGCTTCTTCCCACACTTTATCCATTTTGCCTTCTCCGTTCTACACTTGGTGTACTTTACCCTAAATCTTGTTTACCTTTCCTACTGACACAACTCCATCTCCACCATGGCATTGCACGCTTACTCCTACTCCCATCTTCAGCTGTGTTACTGAGGCAAATGAGAGTGAGAGTGAGAGCAAGAGTGCCATTTTACTTCAGCAGATTAGAAGGTTACAGCTGTAGGATTTGTCTAATGTGATGAGTCAACTGCCTAATAAAATTTTATTTGGCTTTTAAATTGTACTTTAGTGTGTCATACACCAAGGGGAGTTAGGGCCAATTTACTGCACCACTATGCACAACGCCTCGGATCATCAAAGGAGAATATGCAGCAGATGGAAGTAGCGGAAAGGCGAATCTGGATCAACTCATAAAGATGGAAAGGAAACTCCCGGCAATGTGGGAAGGAGAATCCATATCAATTATTAACAGTGTGCTTTACCCCATCGTCAGATGGCCAGCTGGTTGGTGGACCATGCCAAGTGGACCTGCCAGTTAGCCTCTGATTATCACTTTCTCTTCATGGGGTAGCTCTGTGCCTCGCCTGATGACAAGGCCGAGATGTGGGACTAGCAAAATAGCAGCGCATTTTAACACGTTTGAATGCACAGTGTGTGAAGCGAATCGGGTTTCGACAAAGAGAAAAGCGTTGAACAATTGTGGAAATTTTCTGCAGGAAATAGCTAGATTGTCAGCACACACACTGTTTGTAGGTGGGTGATCTGTACTGAACCCTGCCATCTTTTTCCAACAAGAACTTTTTTAAAAACTCGCCTGTTGAGCTTCATTTTTATAAGGTTAACACGAGGATACTTCAAACACATCACACATTATTAAAAAGATATGTGACTGCGGAGGCTTTGCTTTCAGAAATAATTGCATTGTGCTTTACCCCGTTGTCAAATGGCCAGCTGCTTGGTGTGCTCATTGATGATAACTCCCTGGAGTGGGACTTCAACCCACAACCTTCTGACTCCGAGGCGAGTGTGCTACTTGCTGAGCCACAGCTGACACTACATTTAAATGTAAAACCTAGGATCATTGTTCCCTCTAACTTTTTTTGTGTGGGGTTCGCAGCCCCTTCAAACTTCCGCGCATATGCGGTTTTCCATTGAGACACTGGCAAGCGGTCTGTGCGGGAGCTTCAGACAGCTGGGCTGCACGGCTAAACGGGAACGTTGCCTCGGAGGACATTCTGGTGCAGTACTGAGGAAGTGCTTCACTGCCAGAAGTGCTGCCTTTCAGATGAGACGTTAAACCGAGGTGCCACTCGCCTGCTTAGGCGGATGTAAAAGATCCCGTGGCACAATTTGAGGATCCAGTGTTTATCCCTCAACCAACATCACTAATACAAATGATCAGATCATCTATCTGTCTGTTTGTGGGACTTGTGTGCAAATTAGCTGCCACGTTTCTTTACATTGCCAGAGTGACTACACTTCACCAGTATACATTGGCTGAAGTGCTTTGGGACATCCTGAGTTTATGAAGAGGTCCTGGAAGTTTGTTTGTTCCCTTCTTTCTATATCCCCATAAACTTGAGAAGTCGCACAACACCAGGTTATAGTCCAACAGTTTTATTTGAAATCACAAGCTTTCGGAGTTACTGCTCCTTCGTCAGGTGAAGTAAAGAGATACAGAATCGCCAAAGCATATATAGATAGAGAACAATGCATGTGTACCTTACAATGGCAGACAACTAAATTTAATCATCCTGACTGTTTATCTGCCGAGGTGTGACAAAAGGCAATCAGGTCAGCCAGGAACTTACCACATCAAAGACATAGCAAGATACAACTGAGACAATGAGGTGGAGTCACAGGGGGTCTAACGTGTCAAAAGCTGCAGTCTGTATGTAAAACGATAAACTTTAAAATTTTTACTTTTTTACTGGGAATCACATCTGTGAACAAGCCAACGACGACTCGAGTCCGGATCACGTCATGTATCGTGACATAAACCCAAGATCCCGGTTGAGACCGTCCTCATGAGTGCGGAACTTGGCTATCAGTTTCTGCTCGATGATTTTGCGTTGTCGTGTGTTCCTAAGGCCGCCTTGGAGAACGCTTACCCGCAGATCCGAGGCTGAATGTCCTCGACTGCTGAAGTGTTCCCCGACTGGGAGGGAACACTCCTGCCTGGTGATTGTTGCGCGGTGTCCGTTCATACGTTGTCTCAGTGTCTGCATGGTCTCGCCGATGTACCATGCCGCGGTGCATTCTTTTCTGCAACGTATGAGGTAGACAACGTTGGCCGAGTCACATGAGTATGTACCATGTACCTGGTGGGTAGTGTCCTCACGTGTGATGATGGTATCTGTGTTGATGATCTGGCATGTCTTGCAGAGGTTGCCGTGGCAGGGTTGTGTGGTGTCGTGGTCGCTGTTATCCTGAAAGCTGGGTAATTTGCTGCGAACGATGGTACTTCTGAGGTTAGGCGGCTGTTTGAAGGCAAGTAGTGGAGGCGTGGGGATGGCCTTAGCGAGGTGTTCATCGTCATCGATGACATGTTGAAGGCTGCGAAGAACATGGCGTAGTTTCTCCGCTCCGGGGAAGTACTGGACGACGTAGGGTACCCTGTTGGTTGTGTCCCGTGTTTGCCTTCTGAGGAGGTCTATGCGATTTTTTGCTGTGGCCTGTCGGAACTGTCGATCGATGAGTCGAGCGTCATATCCCGTTCTTACGAGGGCGTTTTTCAGCGTCCGTAGGTGTCCATCGCGTTCCTCCTTGTCTGAGCAGATCCTGTGTATTCGCAGGGCTTGTCCATAGGGGATGGCTTCTTTAACGTGGTTAGGGTGGAAGCTGGAGAAGTGGAGCATCGTGAGGTTGTCCGTGGGCTTGCGGTAGTGAAGTGCTGAGGTGTCCGTCTTTGATGGAGATTCGTGTGTCCAGGAATGAAACCGATTCTGAGGAGTAGTCCATGGTGAGTTTGATGGTGGGATGGAACTTGTTTATGTTATCGTGTAGTCTTTTCAGTGATCCTTCGCCATGGGTCCAAAGGAAGAAAATGTCGTCGATGTATCTGGTGTACAGCGTTGGCTGGAGGTCCTGTGCAGCGAAGAAGTCTTGCTCGAACTTGTGCATTAAGATGATGGCCTATTGGGGTGCGAATTTGGTCCCCATGGCTGTTCCGTGTGTTTGGGTAAAAAAATGGTTGTCGAAGGTGAAGACATTGTGGTCAAGGATGAAGCGGATGAGTTGTAGGATGGCGTCTGGAGATTGGCTGTTGTTGGTGTTGAGTACTGAGGCTGTCGCAGCGATGCCGTCATCGTGGGGGATACTGGTGTAGAGTGCCGATACGTCCATCGTGGCGAGGAGTGTTCCTGGTTCAACTGGTCCGTGGGTGCTGAGTTTCTGTAAGAAGTCTGTAGTGTCGCGACAGAAGCTGGGGGTTCCCTGTACGATGGGTTTCAGAATGCCCTCGACGTATCCAGAGAGGTTCTCACACAGGGTTCCGTTGCCTGATACGATAGGACGTCCGGGTGTGTTGGCTTTGTGTATCTTTGGGAGGTAGTAGAAGTCTCCCACGCGGGGAGTACGTGGGATGAGAGCGCGTAGGATGTTTTGAAGGTCTGGATCGAAGGTCTTGATCAGTCTATTGAGTTGACGGGTGTGTTCTTTGGTCGGATCTGCGGGTAGCTGTCTGTAGTGTTCCTGGTTGTCCAGTTGTCGGTATGCTTCTTTACAATAGTCCATTCTGTTCTGTATGACGATGGCTCCTCCTTTGTCCGCTGGTTTGATGACGATGTTGCGGTTGGTTTTGAGAGCATGGATGGCGTTGCGTTGTGCTCGGGTGACATTCTGGACTGTCTTGTGAGTGCGGCTGATGAATCATGACCCATGGCGAAGGATCACTGAAAAGACTACACGATAACAAACAAGTTCCATCCCACCATCAAACTCACCATGGACTACTCCTCAGAATCGGTTTCATTCCTGGCCCCACGAATCTCCATCAAAGACGGACGCCTCAGCACCGCAAGCCCACGGACAACCTCACGATGCTCCACTTCTCCAGCTTCCACCCTAACCACGTTAAAGAAGCCATCCCCTATGGACAAGCCCTGCGAATACACAGGATCTGCTCAGACGAGGAGGAACGCGATGGACACCTACGGATGCTGAAAAACGCCATTGTAAGAACGGGATATGACGCTCGACTCATCGATCGACAGTTCCGACGGGCCACAGCAAAAAATCGCATAGACCTCCTCAGAAGGCAAACACGGGACACAACCAACAGGGTACCCTACGTCGTCCAGTACTTCCCCGGAGCGGAGAAACTACGCCATGTTCTTCGCAACCTTCAACATGTCATCGATGACGACGAACACCTCGCTAAGGCCATCCCCACGCCTCCACTACTTGCCTTCAAACAGCCGCCTAACCTCAGAAGCAGCAAATTACCCAGCTTTCAGGATAACAGCGACCAGGACACCACACAACCCTGCCACGGCAACCTCTGCAAGACATGCCAGATCATCAACACAGATACCATCATCACACGTGAGGACACTACCCACCAGGTACATGGTACATACTGATGTGACTCGGCCAACGTTGTCTACCTCGTACGTTGCAGAAAAGAATGCACCGCGGCATGGTATATCGGCGAGACCATGCAGACACTGAGACAACGTATGAACGGACACCGTGCAACAATCACCAGGCAGGAGTGTTCCCTCCCAGTCGGGGAACACTTCAGCAGTCGAGGACATTCAGCCTCGGATCTGCGGGTAAGCGTTCTCCAAGGCGGCCTTAGGAACACACGACAACGCAAAATCATCGAGCAGAAACTGATAGCCAAGTTCCGCACTCATGAGGACGGTCTCAACCGGGATCTTGGGTTTATGTCACGATACATGACGTGATCCGGACTCGAGTCGTCGTTGGCTTGTTCACAGATGTGATTCCCAGTAAAAAAGTAAAAATTTTAAAGTTTATCGTTTTACATACAGACTGCAGCTTTTGACACGTTAGACCCCCCTGTGACTCCACCTCATTGTCTCAGTTGTATCTTGCTATGTCTTTGATGTGGTAAGTTCCTGGCTGACCTGATTGTTTATCTGCCGAGGTGTGACAAAAGGCAGTCAGGATGATTAAATTTAGTTGTCTGCCATTGTAAGGTACACATGCATTGTTCTCTATCTATATATGCTTTGGCGATTCTGTATCTCTTTACTTCACCCGACGAAGGAGCAGTAACTCCGAAAGCTTGTGATTTCAAATAAAACTGTTGGACTATAACCTGGTGTTGTGCGACTTCTCAATTTTGTCCACCCCAGTCCAACACCGGCATCTCCGCATCATGCCCATAAACTTCTCAGTGAAAGAAGCACAATTTTTTTGTAATTTATCGTTCCTGGTATAATTCTAGTGAGCCTTTTTCATGGCTCTGATATAATTGGATTCCCCCGTGGCCATGCTCGTGGTTCGTGGTCGGAAGTGATGTGCCTTTTATCTTGTGCCTGCTGTAGCAGGCTGAGAAGTTATAGCACCACCTCTGGAGCAGGCAGGAACAGCAGGTATTCTTGTTCGATTTTAAGTTTTTCAGCTGTTGCAGCAGCACCTCCTGGAGAAAGTTGGCAAGGTGTTACTGCTGCAACATTACCCATTGATTTCAGTGGGCCTTGGGCATGACACCATTACCATCTCAAACATATGTATAATTGTTTAAGTTAAATTGGAGTCCCACTCTAGAGACTTGAGCACATAATCTAGGCTGACACGCCAGTGCAGTACTGAGGGAGTGCTGCACTGTCGGAGGTGCCGTCTTTCAGATGAGACGTTAAACCGAGGCCCCGCCTACCCCCTCAGGTGAATATAAAAGATCCCACGGCACTATTTCGAAGAAGAGCAGGGGAGTTCTCCCCGTGTCCTGGCCAATATTTATCCCTTAATCAATACCTAAAACAGATTATCTGGTCATTATCACATTGCTGTTTGTGGGAGCTTGCTGTGCGCAAAATGGTGCTGCGTTTCCCACATTACAACAGTGACTACACTTGAAAATACTTCATTGGCTGTAAAACACTTTGAGACATCCTGAGATCGTAAAAGGCGCTATAGAAATGCAAGCTCTTTCTTTCTCTTAAGTGGTAGAACTGATCTGACTGAATATAACAAGCTTTCAGCTCGATGCTTAAATCTTACGGAAAAAAAATTGGACATTGAGGATGAAATTGTAAGGAGATGCTATAAAAAGGATTCAGCCCCGTTGATGTCCATGGAATCTCTCTTGTAGAATGAGATGAGGTAAGTAGAATGTATCCTGAGGCAATCTATCAGCATTAACGATCGGTGTCTGGAACTAAAGTTGTGAGGCTTAAAGTGGCAGTACGTCAATCCCTATCTCGGGACAGACCTTGAGAAAGTTTGAGTTACTGATGGCGGAAAGGAGGAAATAAATATGTTTTATGGGTTTGGCCGTGTGAGTCGTGCACACCTCGTTACAGATAATACACTGACGAATGAGTGCACATCATCTGTGGGCACATAGAAATCTGTCGCGAGCGTCTGTGGAAGTAGGCTGGGATCCTCACTCGGCCCCCTTCTGATGCAGCATTATCAGATAAGGTACGGTCAGCTTTTTTTCTGGCAGTCATTCAGATCTTGAGTTACTGCACCCGACATTGGGATGTGACCTTGCTCGTTGAGGCTGCGGCAGTTGCGTCTCCAGTTTGAAAGTCTTGAATATGGTTCTTCCGAGACCAATTGTGCAGATTTCTGGAGAGCGGCAAAGACGGTCAGTGACTTAAAGCCATTGATGTGCAAAGCCATTTTCGGGATGTTTTGTCTTTGATGCCTCGCCCTTTCAGACTGCCTCGCCAAGCTACTTTCAATGCATTTTTCTTGAGGCCACGAGCAATCGAGATTAAAAACAGAAAGGTTGCTGGTAAGATTCTTTCTGTCTCTTTGATTGGAGAAGTTTAACCGGACTGCCTCTGTAAATCACATTGCGACAAATCTTGCATCACGTGGCGTACTTTTCCCCGCACCCTTCAGCTCTCAAATCTTTTGCCCCACAAATTGCCAGGAGTGCGAGCTGATAACGGCGCAGGTAACGGGGCATCTGGGACCCCGGTGAACGACGGGACCAACAGTCTATCTCCTTAACCAAAGAGATTTAAGGATTGAGAAACAAATAGAGGAACAACGGAGAAGGAAATAGGATGGATGAATTAGAGTCAATTCACATGCAGAAAGAGAAGAAAGATTGGATTAAGAGAGAGAGGAAAAAAAAGAGACAAAGGGAAAGCAAGAAAATGTTTTTAAATTTTAAATCTCTAAGCAGAATTTGCTACCTGTAGGAATGAGACTGAACAGTTTAAAAGTTCCCTTTCTGGGCGAGAGAGTTTGATTGGCATTGCATTAACAATTACACGTCGTTTATAAGGGTACTTACGCTCAATTACCAGCCCTAACTTTCAACAGCGAGTTCAGTAGGCAATTAATGTGCAAATCCAGCAAGTTCTTAATAACGGGGAGGCTAAGGCCGAGATTCCATTTGTGTGAAGCAAACGGCAGAGCGATGTAAATCGAGCAGCAAGTTCCAGAGATTCGTAACTCACGGCGTATCTCTTCATCCCCTGAACTTGCTGGCCGATTTGCACACTAATAACAGCGTGCATCATTAACACACCGTTATTTTTCCAGCAAGATTTGGCACGTTATCTTTGGGACTGCTGTTACGAGATGGCCACCCAAACTTTCCCTCTTGACTGCTATCATTGGGGTAATTTGATGAGTTTGATTTATGGTCCTGCTCCTTCTTGAACCTAAATTCTACCCATATCTCGGATACTAGAATATCTTTGCTGGAATTAACCGTGCGTTTTCGTCACCCACAAAGCCTGATCAAGTGGGTTCTCATTTTATGGCCTATTGTGGACCTTAGACTGGATCTGATCTAGTCCTGTGGTTCCTGACCTAAAGCTGCTCCACCTCCGAGCCCCTAAGGTTGTTCCATTGGCTATGCTGTAGACTGTAAGATCCCACGGCACTGTTTGCAGAAAAGCAGAGAGCTCTCCTGGTGCCCTGGCCAATATTCAAACAACATCTCCAAAAATAATCAACTGGTCATTCATCTCATTTGTTGTTTGTGAAACCTTGCTGTGTGTAAAAATTGGCTGCAGTGTTTGCTTACATGCCAACTGTGACTGCACTGCAAAAGTAATTTATTGCTTATTAAGTGCTTTGGGACGTCCTGAGGATGTGATAAGGTACTATATTATATCTATAAAACTGGATAATCTAAGTGATTTAAGGACTATCAATCTAACTAGTTTTTTCTGAAACCACAGTATTGAAAGTGACTTGTTTTAGGGTTTATTTTATTTGGAAAAGAGACAGAGATGATCTAATTGAAGCTTTTAAGGTTATGAAGGAGATTAAAGTTGATTCGGATAAATTGCTCACTAGGGTTTAAATATTAGGATAGAAGTTAAAATGAGTAATTTAGGAGGAAGAAGGGAAGACACCAGATCTTTATTGCCCAAAGGAATATTCCATCGAATTTACAGCACAGAAACAGGCCATTCAGCCAAATTTGTCTCTGCTGGTGTTTATGCTCCACATGAGCCTCCTCCTACCCTACCTCACCTCACCCTACCCTATCATCATAGCCTTCTATTCCTTTCTCCCTCGTGTGTTTATCCAGCTTCCCCATAAATGCATTTATGGTATTTGCATCAACTACTCTGTGGTAGCAAATTCCACATTCTAATCACTCTGGGTAGAGAAGTTTCTCTTGAATTCCTTGTTGGTTGCTACTGAATTCCTTATTGTTTTATAGAATTGCAGAATAAGTTACCAGAAAAGGATATTGAAGCAGGCAGTGTGAATGGGCCCAGGACCACTGATGTGTCACTATAGAAAGCTGAGGGGTATGGTTAAAAGGCAGGTTGGTGTAATGGATCTTTGAAAACGCTAGTTAGACCTAATGGCATTTTTCCTATAGATTCTTATGTTCAGGTATGTAAAAAACATATCCAAAATGGATCACTATAAAGGTTACGATGTATCCTGTACAAGGTCCACGCTAAGTGCGGATTATATTACCTCCATAGTGGTCTGTGCTAAATTTGGCATGGGCCTAATTTATTACAGCCCGTTATAGTTAGTGAGTCACTCAACAGCCCAAGATATTCCTAGCAGCTCATATATGGTTGACCTATGTATGTGTTTGTGAAGCAATGGAGATGTTTGAGAATTACAATAAGATTCCAAGTGAGTTCTGACTAGTGTATTTATAAAGTCTCAATATCATCTCTAGGCTTGTACCCCACTGTTCTGGGGATATATCCGAATGTTTTATTTGCTTTTTTTAAATTGGTTTGTCACATTTGCTTGACATTGAAAATGTTGAATTTCTCATCATTCGCAGCCCCCTTTGTTGGTACAATGTGCAATACTAAAGTGTCAGCTGTGGCTCAGTGGGTAGCAATCTCGCCCGAGTCAAAAGGTTGTGGATTCAAGATCCACTCCAGAGACTTGAGCACAAGATCCAGGCTGACACCCCAGTGCAGTGCTGAGGGAGTGCTGCACTGTCGGAGGTGCCGTCTTTCAGTTGAGACGTTAAACTGAGGCCCCGTCTGCCCTCTTGAGCGGGCATAAAAGATCCCATGGCACCATTCGAAGACGACCTGGGGAGTCCTCCCCGGTGTCCCGGCCAATATGTAGCCCTCAACCAACATCACTGGAAAAATAAGATTATCTGGTCATTATCACATTACTGTTTGTGGGAGCTTGCTGTGCGCGAACTGGCTGCTGCGTTTCCTACATTACAACAGTGACTACACTTCTTTCGTTTTTTTTCTTTCTTGTTGCAAAACTGATCTAATTCCTTCTGCAAATCTTTAACCGCCTCCTGCGCTTCCTATTTAAGCATCTGTAACTTGTTGAACTTAGTTGAGTGCATTTGATGACTTCTCACACAGCTGCTAATGTTGAGGGTGAAGTGGAAGATGAACAGGGACTTCCGTAACGCTCCACTTTGAATTGAGAGAGTCGATGCTGGTGCATTCCTGAACTACTCGGGCCGAACCAGATCATGTGAAACCTGTTCAACCCCAGAGCTGTGCTTCACGCCCCACCTCCTATCCAGTATCAAAACCACTTGCTTCCACCTCTGCAATACGGCCGATCTCCACCCCCCGGCCTCAGCCAATGCGATTGATACCCTCCTCTGTACCTTTTCACCTCTACATTCGATTTCTCCACGGGCCTCCTTGCTGACCCCTTCTCCTCCATCCTCCACAAAGTCCAAGTTGTTCAAAACTCAGCTGTCTGTCTCTTGTCGCGCTTGCCCATCCTCACTAACCTACGTTGGGGGTCCTTGTTCCCCAGCGCAGTAAATTTAAAATCTTCAACCTGGTATTCAAATTTCTCTAGAGCCTAGTGCCACCTCACTTCTGCAATCAACGGAAATAAAAATGAGGAGATATGCAAAAGGGGGCTGCTGACTCGCTATCTCCCGCTTCACACTATCGCACAAAGTGTCTGTTCCCACCTGCCAGCCAGGAGTTGGCAAGTTTATGAGCTGATGCCAAGAGGAGAAAATAGTCTTTTTAAAAAAAAACCATAAATAAAACTGTAGTAGGTCTGCTTTATTTGTGTGCATTCTTCAACAGAATGATACAATCAATATTGCACTCGGGCTTTGTCACAAACCTCTTGGTTTGCAGGAGGGGGGGAAAGAAATTGTATTGACATGGAGTATGTTTCACAGAACACAAGGGAATCCAAGATAGTGACTGAACAGCACATTATTTTCAATGGCTCCTGCCAGCTGAATGTACAATGCCAATAAAACTGCTTGGATCATAACAGACAGTTTGGGTTTGTATTCAGCGGAGAGGCCTGTACCGCACAGTGGACTCTGCAGGTCAACATAATGGTGCTTTTACGTTGCAATTGACTGCAGGTGCACAGTTGTCCCACAGTTGGCTGCGTTCTCCAGTCTAAATATTGAGAGCTGCGGGGGACAGGCAGCAGCAGGGACCCGTGAAAACGAGGGGGGCTACGATTCTGCTGACCGCTTAAAGGCAACCTGTTCCAGGTCGATAACGGTGAGGGGCCGCTCCCATACATTGCCACTCTGGGACTACCCACAACACAGCCCAGAGCCCCATCATACCTCTACAGTACAGACTTTTTCCCAAACAAGGGCAAGAAGGTTCAGTAATTGTAAACGTGCCTTAAATCCACACCACAGCCCTAGGAAACGAGAAGGTGTACATTTAATCGAGGGCTCCGCACCGTAATCTTTACT
The DNA here is from genome assembly GCA_030390025.1 of Squalus acanthias. Taxonomy (NCBI): domain Eukaryota; kingdom Metazoa; phylum Chordata; class Chondrichthyes; order Squaliformes; family Squalidae; genus Squalus; species Squalus acanthias. The sequence continues at coordinate 63,013,172 of CM059435.1, forward strand.
TTGAGACCAGGTTGGATTCATCAGGAAAGGCTATTTAATCAGGAGGCTGCCCTTTTCTTGATGGGCCTTCATCTCATGATGTGTGGCAAAGTAAGAGGAAGGTGAGTTAATTGCTGAAATGTTTGTGCTAATTGAAGTTACAAACATACAAGTGTTAATATAAGTGTCTGCCTGGCTTAGTTTGGTCACACTGTCACCTCGAGTTAGAAAGTTGTGGGTTCGAGCCCCACTCTGGCACATAATATAGGCTGGCACTGCTCAGGTGGGCATAAAAGATCTCCACGGCACTACATTTGAGGAAGAGCAAGGAGTTCTCCTGGTGTCCCAGCCGACATTCCTCACCTTGACCAACACTACCAATAAAGCAAATTAACTCGCCATTCCTCTCATTTGCTGTTCATGGGTCCCTGCTGTGTGTAAATTGGCTGCAACGCTTGCCACATAACAATAGTGACTGCACTTCAAGTGTAATTCATTGGCTATGAAGCACTTAGCTGATCCTGAGCATGTGATGAGGTGTTATATAAATGTGGATTCTTGAAATGAAGGAAGCTCATTGTAGTAGATGCAAATCAATGAAAAGGGGTATGATTGCCAAATGTCTTGGCTGACGATTGTTTGTTTTGATGCAAGGCATCGACCAGCCTGTGCAGGATTGAATGTTAATTGATTGACTTCACATGCATGGATCTACTGCTGAAGAAAGAACTTGCATTTCTACAGCGCCTTCCCGACCCTCAGGACGTCCTAAAGCACTTTACAGCCAATGAAGTACTTTTTTGAAGTGTTGCCACTGTTGTAATGTCGGAAAAGTGGCAGCCAATTTGTGCACCGCAAGCTCCCACAGACAGCAACGTGATAATAAGCAGATCATTTTTTAAATTTAGTTATCTTGGTTGAAGGATAAATATTGGCCAGGACACCAGGGAGAACTCCCCTGCCCTCCTTCGAATAGTGCCATGGGATCTTTTACGTCCACCTGAGAGAGCAGACGGGGGTTATCCGAAAGACGACCCCTCCGACAGAGCAGCACTCCCTCAGCACTGCACTGGGAGCGTCAGCCTAGATTTTTGTGCTCAAGTCTCTGGAGTGGGGCTTGAACCCACAACCTTCTGACTCTGCGTTGAGAGTGCTACCCACTGAGCCACAGCTGACTATTCTACTTTCACTTGTGCTGAATAACTCGTACGAACTCTCGACTCATTTTTCTCCCCATCTCTTTTTTGAAGGTGCTGGCTCACGCCTGGGGTGCAGTTCCACAATCACCAGCTGCCATTGGCACCCGATCCCATCGACGTCCCAATGGGCGGGTTAGGTTAAAATTGCCCCCAATTACTTCAATGGTACGGATAAAAAGGACAGAGAAACCAGAAAGGTTAGGATGGAGAGGCAGGTTGCACACTAGAGGTGTGAAGGGAGTGATCACCAAGATAACAAGCTTTCAGCTGTATCCTGTCAAGGAATGTGAGCGAGGTGCTGGAAGAGCCTCCCTAGATTTAGGCACAAAGAAAGAGAACTTGCATTTATACATTTCTGCAGCTCCTTTCCTCAGGATGTCCCAAATCATTTCACAACCAATAATCACTCTTTTGAAGTACCACTGTTAGGTAGGAAGACACAGCAGCTGATTTGTACACAGCAAGGTCCCACAAACTGCAAATGTGATAAATGACCAGATAATCTGTTTTGGTAGTGTTGGTTGAAGGATTTGTTGTTTTGGTGGTGTTGGTTGGCCAGGACACTTGGAGAGCTCCCTGCTCCTCTTCAAATAGTGCTATGGGATATTTTACGTCCACTTGAACAAGACATCAGGACCTTGGTTTAATGTCTCATCCAAAAGACAGTGCAGCACTTCCTCAGTACTGAAGTGTCAACCTGGATTAAGAAAGAAGAGAGAGAGAGAGAGAGAGAGAGAGACCAGGAAATGATGGACCTGTTAGTCTAACATCAGTTGTGGGGAAGTTATAGATTGTGGAATCTATAATTAACGAGTGACTGAGCACTTAGAGAAATTTGAGCTGATTAGAGAAACCAACATGGATTTGCAAAGCGTTGGTCATGTCTAACAAACCTAATTGAATTTATTGAGGGAGTAACTAAAGTATTGGACAGGGGAATGTCTATGGATGCAGTTTATATGGACTTTCAGAAGGTATTTGATAAGGTTCCACATAAGAGACTGTTAGCTAAAATTAAAGCTCATGGAATTGAAGGCAAATTATTGACCTGATTGGTTAGGCGGCAGAAGACAGACAGTAGGGATAATGGGTATGCACTCAAATTGGAAGGAAGTGACTAGTGATGTCCCACAAGAATCTGTGCTGGGGCCTCAACTATTCACTATATTTATTAATGACTTAGATAACACAATAGAGAGCCATATTTGCCGATGACACAAGATTGGTAGCAAAGTAAGTAGTGTAGACGGGAGCATAAAATTACAGAGACACATTGATCGATTAAGTGGGTAAGAAAAACTGGCAGATGGATTTCAATGCCGCTAAGTGTGAAGTCATCCATTTTGGACCAAAAAAGGATAGATCCGCATATTTTTAAATGGTGAAAAGCTAGGAACAGCGGAGGTTCAAAGAGATTTAGTGGTCCATGTACACAGATCACTAAAATGTTGTGGTCAGGTACAAAAAAATAATCAAAAAGGCTAATGGAATGTTAGCCTTTATATCTAGAATATAAAGGGGAGGAAGTTTTGCTACAGCTGTACAAAGCCCTGGTTAGACCACATCTGGAGTACTGTGTATAGTTCTGGGCACCACACCTTAGAAAGGATGTATTGGCCTTGGACGGAGTGTAGTGCAGATCAGATTCACCAGAATGTTGCCAGGGCATCAACGGTTAGATTATGAGGAGAGATTACATAAACTAGGCTTGTATTCCCTGCAATATAGAAGGCTAAGAGGTGATTTGATTGAGGTTTTTAGTATTTTGAAGTGAATTGATAGGGTAGATAGAGAGAAACTTTTTCCGCTGGTGGGGGAGTCTGGGACATAACCTTAAAATCAGAGCCAGGCCATTCAGGAGAGAAGTTAGGAAACAGTTCCTCACAAAGGGTGGTAGAAGTGTGGAATTCTCTCCTACAAAAAGCTGTAGATGCCAGCTCAATTAATAATTTTAAATTGGAGATTGATAGATTTTTGCTGGCCAAGGGTATTAAGGGATATGGAGCCATGGTGGGTGGATGGAGTTAGGATACAAATCAGTCATGATCTCATTGAATGGCAGAACAGGCTCGAGGGGCTGAATGGCCTCCTGTTCCTACGGTTATGAGCTCAAGTCTCTGGTGTGGGGCTTGAACCCACAACCTTCTTTCTCAGAGGCACGAGTGCTACCACTGAGCCAAGGCTGACATTGATTTCAGTCTTGGGCTGAGTGGGCTTTTTAGAGAAGTAAAATTGAAACCAATGTGTAAATTAAGGGAAAAATAGGTAATGACATAAACCAGATACACTGGAGAACAAACGGACTCTCCTGCCTCATACTTGAGTTGCATTTTATTCACTTTGTGCTATTCACCATATTTGTCGTACAATCCATTTATACATAGAATTACGAAGAGTCTGCAGCACAGAAAGAGGACATAGCAAAATACTGCGGATTCTGGAACTCTGAAATGACAACAGAAAATGCTGGAAACACTCAGCAGGTCAGGCAGCATCTGTGGAAGGCAGGAGTGGTTAAATGTTGCAAATGGGGATGGCAGAATCATCAACAGCTGCCGCCTGAAAAAATAGGGGCAGGGATTATAGTCTGAAATTGTTGCAACATTTAACCACTCCTGCCTTCCACCCTAGCACGGACTGTCCCTTCTATTCCTTCCTCCCTCTTTCCCTGCCTCTGCACCTGCTTAAAACCTGTTGCATCACTAACTTTTTCCAGTTCTGACGAAGGGTCACAGACCTGAGACACTGGGGGCGATTTTCCCACTGGAGGTGAGATGGAGGCAGGTTTCAGTTTGGGTGGGTTTGAAACTCACCTCCACTGATAGGTTTCAAAAATTTGCTATTTTCCATGATTGGCCACTTGATTTTAGAGGTGTTTCAGAGGCCTTTGGTCAATTAGTGTTTTGGGACTGAAACTCGCCTCTGTTGACAGCACTTTTCCAGTCTGATTTTATGGCTTCTTGCTCCCTTGGCTCATTCCACAGCATTTCTGTGTCTCCTGCACCACCTCCAACATCTTTTGAGAAACCACTATGTCCAATTCCAAGGCAAGGGCCTCCCCGAGGCTCTTGGATGAGGCACTGCAAATGTTGTTGGAGGGGGTGACAGCTAGCATGGAGGTGCTCTTCCACTCATCTCGGAGGAAGAGGCCTGCCAAAGAAACCAAGGCGCTGTGGCTACAGCTGGCAAGGGATATAACCTCCAGATCTGTGTGCAGATTGGGAGACTGTTTCTGTGTATCGATGAAATGCCATCCCTGTTGGAAAGCATTAAAAATGATTTGAAGCCAAAATGTTGCCGTTATACCATTTGTTACAGGTTGGTGGCCTGAGTGAAAGGAGGCCAGAGAGTCATGTCCATTGTCAATGATGGAGCCAAGGACATGTGCCAACTTGGGCAACCTATGCAAATCTGGCCATGATAAGTTCATCCCTTGCATCCCGGGCAGCCATGTGCTCGCGTGCTGCCACTGGTCAATACACCGGCGCTCTGACCCCCTCCTCCTGCTCCTCCTCCAGATCCTCCTCCTACTCCTCATCCTCATCTGAGGTCCATGCAGAAAGAAAATGAATGGTTCCCATGCTGCTTGTAGATGCCTCCTTTGGGGAAGCGCTCATTGCAAGCGGGGAGAGGGTCTTCCAAGGAGGTCCCACAGTTGATGGAGTCAAGCTGCAGCACCTCCAACTTCGGAAGGCCTTCTAAAAGTGCTCGGAGACCTTTTTAAAGCCAAGGTCTGGCACCTGCAAGTAATCCTTGCTGCAATAAACGATGTCTTGTTAGACCTGCCGCAGTGAGGAGGCCACCCACGAGTCAACCCGCCAGGTTTACCTGGCGTGGTTCAGGAGTTGCGTGGAGCACGCCGAAAAGCTGGAAAAATCACGAGAGCCTCTCAAAATAGGCTTCGAGAGGCCCTTAACGAGCATTTAAGGATCTTTAATAGCGCAATAGCCAGCTGGAGGCGGGAGCGTTTCCCGACCTTAAAAACTAGCACCGGCAAAATCCTGCGGAGGCGGGTTCCGAACCTGACCTCTTCGATTCTGATTTTTCCCGCCTCCTCCGACGTCAGAAAATCGCCCCCGTTAACTCTGTTTCTCTCTCCACAGATGCTGCCGGACCTGCTGAGTGTTTCCAGCATTCTCTGTTGTTGTTACAGAAAGCTGCCATTTGGCTCAATTGGTGTGCGCTGGTGTTTATACACCACACGAGCCTCCTCCCAATCCAACCACCTCTTCCTACTCTGACCCCGTGTCCCTCTGTTCCCTTCTCTCTCACCTTGCATCAAGCCTCCCTTTGATGGGCTGCTAGCTGCTTCAGTCACTCAAAGCTAAAACAGAGAACTTTAAAGCCCATCATTTTTTGCTGTCCTTTTCTTCAAACATTTGTGTTCAGGCAGCCAGTGAAGATGTCGCCTGCCTGATCCGAGCTGGGCAGGGGGTATTTGTTGAGCCTGGCAATGTGAGCGCGCTGAATTGACATCACAGTTGAAGTGGGAAGATCACTGAGGCATCCTTGGTTTCAGGGTTGCATAATCCAATAATTGATATCCCTTGCACTACCAGGCTCAATATCTCCTCCCAACCTGTCCTATGCCCCCCCCCCCCGCCCACCGTCCTAAGATCAGCAATCACCATCAAAAATGAAAGGATTTCAAAATGATTCTAAATTTTACTTCAAACATAGTACGAATTCCTTCTTCGGAGATCTGGACGAAGCATACACGCAATCAGATGTGCCTGAAGTAGTTCCAGGTGTGCGTGAACTGCCTGCTTTATCTCTGCACTGCGCATTAAACTAGGCTCTGATAACTCAGATTCTGTGGCTCACTGAGAATGTTGTACTGAGCACAGTTGATGGACAAAGTTCCATAATAAGGACTGATGCCTTTGTCAGTGCAAAGATTGGCACTGGACTGTGTGTATATTATGTATACAGTAATCTCATTTGATTTGTGCTTTGCAACCCTCTTCATTCCAGAATAGAGTGGATGGATAAACAGACATAGCGCCAGTAACTGGGCCAATCAACATCTGACAGAGAATGACGGAATGTCCCAGCGCTGAAACAGGCACATCTCATCCCTGCCAGTGTTTTTCTCCCACTCAGTCTCCTCCCACTCTCCTGCTCGCTCACCACATCGCTTCATAATTTTTTTAAACAGCTGTCTGAATTCCCTTTTAAAAAGTACAACAGTTTGTGGCAGAGAATTTCACATTTTAACTATCTTCTGTCTAAAGAATGCTTTTCTAGCTTCCTGTTTTTAATTTTTGTGATCATCTTAAATCTGTGCCCTCTCATTACTGTCTAGCCAAAAAACAATCAATATTTAATCTATTGTAATCCTGAAGATCTCTACCAGGCCACACCTCAACCTTCTCGGCTGCAGTGAAAAGAAGCCCTAAATTCTTCAGCCTCACTTCCGAGCTATAACTCTCCATCCTTGGTTAAATCCTCACGAATCTAGGCTGCAACTTTCCCATTACTTTTATATCCTTCCTGTAATGTGGTGCTCAAAACCGCCCACGGTATCTCTGTTACATGTGAGACTTACTCTGAAGGCCCAAGCTAGACCCCCTTTGGCACTTTTCATCACGGAATGCCTGTTGCAATCTTGTATATTAGAAAGAGAGAACGTGAGTTTATATACTGCCTTAGGATGTGTGATCGCGCTGGGCAGTCAACAAGTTGCTGTTGAAGTGTAGTAACAAGTTGGTCTGTAAGCAAATGTGGCAGCAAGTTTGAGCGCAGCAAGGCCCCACAAAAACAGCAAATGAACAAAAGATGAGAGAATGTTTTTGGTGGTGTGACTTGTGGGCAAAATGCCAGCCAGGCCATTTGTGGCATTCCCTGCTCAAATTCTTTTATGTACACTGAGCAAGCAGATGGAGCCTTGGCTTAATGTCTTGACGGTACTCCGACAGTGCCATGACCTCTACCACCAAGGACAGGAGCAGCAATATTATGGGAATACTATTGCTTTCAAGTTTCCCTCCAAGTCACACACCCTCATGGCTTGGGATATATCTTCCAACTCCTTTGTCATCACTGGGTTACCCAGAATTTCCCTCACTTGAAACCATTGTGGGAACACCATCACCACACGGACTGTAGCAGTTTCAGAAGGCCCACCTTCACCTTCTCAGGGCAACTAGGGATGGGCAATAAATATGGCTTTGCCTGCAATGCCCACATTCCGTCAGCACTTTTTTTTTTTAAACAAAAACACACCGTCCAACAGTGCCGCACACTCTGTCATGCACTGAAGCGTCAACCTAGATCATAGAATGGTTACAGCACAGAAGGAGGCCATTCGGCCCGTTGAGCCCGTGCCAGCTCTCTGCAAGAGCACTTCAGCTAGTCCTACTCCCCTGCCCTTTCCCCGTAGCCCTGCAAATTTTTTTCCTTCAGGTACTTATCCAACTCCCTTTTGAAGGCCACGATTGAATCTGCCTCCACCACCCTTTCAGGCAGTGCATTCCAGATCCTAACCACTCGTCCCACTGCAGACCTGATGTGCTCCAGTCTGCGGTGGGACTTGAGCTCACAACCTTCTGACTCGGGTGAGAGTGCTACGAACTGAGCCAAGCTGCAACTCGACAGTTCCATATTAACCATGTGCGAACTCTTACTGCAGAAGACTGGAGAGTAAATTTAAGCATAATATATTTCAGAAATATTTCTGCCTGTCCCTCAGTGGATTAACAGGAACCTAATGTACTGCCACCAAATTGACGAGTCATTTTTTCTTCTCTAATATATGCAGAATGTTTTGGATAATGAACATGCATGTTACTTTTATTTAGATACCTGCTCCGCCAGTATCGTGTTTATATTCACTCGGGATGTAGACCATTTGGCTTTTTCTTTTCTACAGGAAAAAGTCAAACAAAAAAAATCTGCGTCTTTACAAATGTCATTCAGGGCAAGTTCTGATCAGCCTGTTTTGGTTTTTCCTACAATCTCTTCCTCTTTTTCCCCCGCTTGCCTTTCCCATTCTGTCCCCCCCGTTTCCCCCCCCCCCCCCCCCATTCTGTCATCCTTCTCTACCCCCCCCTCCCCCCTCCACCCCCAGCCATTCTCTTCCTCATTCTCTCTGGCTCCTATTTTATTTTAATTTTTACTAGTAGAGATCTCATGCCATTGTGGATGGAAATAATTTTAAAAATTGTGACCCCCTCCCCCAAAAGGCTGTGGATTCTTTGGAACTTTCAAGACTGAGATAGATCCATTTTTAATTAGGGAAGGGTGTCAAGAGCAACAATAGGTAAACAGAGTTGAAGTGTTGATCAGCCATGATCTAATTGAATGATGGAGAAGGGGCTGAATGGCCTCCTTATGTTCCTAACCATCTCTCCATTTCTATCTGTCACTATCCCTTTATCTCTTTTTCCTACATTTTTAAAATCTGTCTTTCTGTATGCTTCTCATTGACTTTGTCTTGTTACCGTCTCTGTGTAAGACTTATTATTTATTGTTTTGCTTATAGCTGTCTACAGTGATCCATCTATTATAAGCCCATTTCTCCAAACCAAAAATCATCTTTAAAACGTTTGCTGAAAATGGTCCAAAGCATAAATCAGCCTATCTTAAACCCAGATTGAAACCTGGGTTTAAACCCGGAAGGTCTCCTGCTGGGCAGCAGACCTCAATGGCTGCCCCAAGAACTTGATCACGCCTGCATGAGAGTCTTGCTCTGTGTGCTCACGGTTAATTCCAGGAAGTACATTTAGCTTGGGAGTTATTAAATATCCAGTATGTGTTACACATGTACGCTCTCCTGGCAGCGTAATACCTAAAGCCCTCCCTCTTCAGACAGCCGGCACAGGGACGGTGGGCTGAGTGGCCTCCTTCTGTGCTGTACGATTCTATGAAAGGAGTTAATCAGCGCCGTATTAACTGATTTTGATGGGAGGCTGAATATATTGGGGGAAAAAAAGAATTTCCGAGTTGCTCGAAACTTGCCAATATTGAACTCCTGTGTCCTCTGATCATAGCTTAAATGTAATATCCCACTTATATCTGTATTACCTGCGGATCATCTGCACTCGGACAGGAATTACATCTTCTCTCAATTTTCTTCTTTCCAAAGAAAATGAGTTCAATTCTTTGAAGATTTCCTCCATAATTCGTGGTTTCAAGTTCCAGAATCATTCTTGCCCGAACCCCCTCCAATACATTTATGTCCATTTGAAAGGAGGATGCCCAAAATCATAGAGATTGTTGCAAATGTTGCCTTCCCGATGAGCTACAGTGGTAGAAATGCCCAACTCTATTCGCCTTTAAATGCACTCAAGATAACATCTCAGTAGGTGAGCAGCCTTGTTGATAACTTCACATTGATGGACAGGACAATAATCGATCCCAAATCTCTCTTCCCATGTGTGCCCATGGGGCACCATTCACTACATCAATGTTTGCTGCTTTCTGTATCCAAGTTCCAAGTACCCACATAACAGTCACTACAGTCCAAGAGAGATTCATTGTGTGTAGTGCTCTGAGTCATTTCAAAGTGATGAGGCTCTATACAAGTACAAATTATATTATTTTGTATATACACTCTGGAATTTCACACCCCCTGTTCCTCAGCCCCCACACATTGTCTGCCCAGATTGCTTCGAATGCCCTTGCGAGAATTGCCCTCCTCCGTATTGTGTATGGGCAGCAGAGGGCCCAGAACGGACCACCGTGGAACACTCAGCTCTGCAATTGTTCCAGTTTTTATCCTGCTGAGCTTTCTGACACTTGGCTAAGTGGGATGAGCATCCTCAACTTGCCCCTAATCACAGGAGCCTTCATCTTCTTTCAAATTCTTGCATGCCAAAGTATATCGAAAACACATTCAGAAAATCCAAATAACAAGATATTCACTGGACAGGCGGCATCTGTTGTTTTAGTTACTTTTTCAAAGAATCCCAGTAAATTTGTGAGATATTGTTTCCAGTGATGTGCTGGTTTCCATTTTTGCAATGATCTTGATGCCTTGCTTGCTGTCCTCCTCCTCCATAACTGCCCTCACCTTCATCTTTAATGGTATTGTCCTGTTAGATCTCAAACAGTCTATTATGGGACAGCAGCTATCTCCATGGCCTCAAATCCCTAGGCCTGACCCTTGAATGTACATGGTGTGAAATTGGCCTGGTATATCACCACCGGCTTTGGCTTAATACCTGACAATTGACTGCTGTTTCCTGTCCTCCCTGACTCAATCCACCTACTGCTCCAAAATTATGTTGGTGAGTAGAAGCAACTTCAGATTGTTATTATGCACTAACAACCATCTCCTCGCCCAATCCTCTGCTCCTCCAAGTATAAGGAACTTATGGATCTCCATTTCAAAAATTGAGGTAATCTGTAACAGCACCTGTGACTCTGCACCTTCAACTCCAATCTCTTGTTCCTTCACTATTTCAAAATCTTGGCTGCATCCCACTCCCTTCCATTCCCCCTCCAGAGACTTGAGCACAACATCTAGGCTGACACTCCAGTGCAGTACTGAGGGAGTGCTGCACTATTGGAGGTGCCGTCTTTTGGATGAGATGTTCAACCCAGGCCCCGTCTGCTCTCTCAAGTGGACATAAAAGATTTCATGGCATTATTCGAAGAGGAGCATGGGAGTTCTCCCAGTGTCCTGGCCAATATTTATCCCTCTGAGGCCATCCTTTTCAGCTGCTACAGCCTCTGCATTCATCAAGCTCCCTGACTTCCACATCAGGGGAAGCCTTGTGGTATGGTATCTTGGCAGCTTGCTCAATCCAAAGCCCACATTGGTTTGGCACAAAGACCACCACCTTCAACCTTCACCGTATCGCCTGTCTGCACCAATATTTCTCCCCGACTGTTGCTGAGACTTTATCACTTCGAGGTTCAATGTTGCCCATGCTTTGAGTCAGCTTTCCTGCTTCCACCGTGCACACACTGCTACTTATTCAAAATGCTGCTGCCTGTGTTCCTATCCACTGAAAGCTTCATACATTCATCGCCCTGATCTTCACCAGGATGCCCTTTGCTCCAGATGTTTGTCCTTGCCTTCAAATACCTCCTCCGCCTTGCCCCAGCCTGCCTCGGTGACTTTTTTCCAGCCCTGTGTCCCTGCTTGTACCTTTCATTCCTCTTGACACCGGTCTACTCCTTATTCCCCATCCTTGGAAATCCATCACTTGTGACCACTCTCGCATCCATCATGCCTTGCTGTCTCAAACTACCTCCCTGCTTTCAAAAACCGGAGAGAGACTTTTTCCTTTCAACCACTCTGAGACCTGCAACACCATTTTCCCTGGTTTTATCTTCCTGCTTGGTATTCATGTTCTTCTCTCTGCAAAGCTCCACCAGACGTCTTTCTGTCGTGAGGAGCAAGTTGTTGTCATTAGCATCTTGAAAATACTAACACCTGAAAAATGCTTAAAAAAAAATTCCACTGCCAATGCTAATTGGTCAATATTTGGGCGTGTGTCTCTGTGCGTCTCTCTCTGCCTCTCTCTTTCACCTGCCAGCGCATACTCGGAAAATTGTGTCTCCAGGTCTAAATTCAGGATGTATTTTTATCCAGCAGTCCTTTCCTCATTCAAATAATAGTACACTCCCTCCAGGAATTCGCTCTCAAGTCAACTATCTCTCTGCTGTTCATGTTTTTATGCTCTCTCTTACACACACGTACAGATAAATGAAAAATTCAACTCTTCCCCTACCACTCGGGACCTATTACAAAATAAACAAACCTTGCAAAATTTCAAATGTAAAGTTTCCCTTTGTTATACACACAAGCCAAAAAAATGACCTTTTTATTAATGCATCCTTTGCCATCCATTGTTCTGGGCATTTGATGGGAAACAGCTGGTGACAAAAGGGTCAATAAGAAGACAATTTTATCAGTGGGTTTTTAATTGCCTTCATTGATGGGATTTTATGAAGACTTTAAAAGATATAATAGAGAAACTCATAAACTGGTAATTAGAAATCTGCCTCAGTAGTTCTGTGTTTTGCAGTCTGCTGGAATAGTTTGTTGTTTTGGGCATTCATTCCTGGCCTGTAAAATTGTTGTGTGTTTAATTGTGGGTATTAGTGAGCAGACATTAATCATCGGGTGGTAAACTCAAATAAAAGCATCTTATTTCATCCTTTCATTGAAGCTCTTGCCCCACTTGAGTTGTTCAATCGAAACAATATTTTTTTTATTTGTCAAAACATACAATTTCCAATCCATTTTATTTGCTCCTTCTGTCTTTAATTATTTTTTATTTCCTCCTCCCTTTCTGCCAACACTCATTGTTGCCCAGCCGGGACAGTGAACAACTCCAGTGGGGCAAGAGGTTCAATGTGCTAAACCTATTTCTAGGCCGTCCATTCCGCTGTGGCCAGAGGCCCCAAGACCAGCGCCATCTTGATGTGTCTTCTTGCATTGCTTATTTGTTGATTTGCTTTACTTTCTGCGGAGAAACTTCTTGAGAGGTCAAGGTTCATAATGTAGGACACCACCATGTGACGTCAGGCTTGTGTTTCAGCAGTCTGAAGATCGGTGGAGGAAGGGAAGATTGAGGGAGGTGAGATCCTGGGGAAGAATGAGTTTGAGAAGCAGATTGTGCGTTGAGTCCTCAATTTAACGCAGTGAGGATGTAGGGAAGAGGAAGAACATGTTGGATGAGGTCATTACGGAAAATGAAAGAAAGGTTCAGAGAAACATTGACCAAACTAGTACTAATATAGTAGAGACCAGAAAGATTGCAACAGTGACAGGAAGATTAGGGATGAAAGATGAGTAAAAAATAGCTTATCAAGCAGTAAAATCCTTCTTGCATACGATCCAGGAAGTCTTAGAAGGGCCTAACCAGCCTTGTAACCACTGTCCAACCGTGTGAGGTATAGAACATTAAGAGCTGCAAGAAATGTTTGATATGAATTCGGATAGTTAGCAATGGAGGGCTGGTAGCGGATTGCCTATATCACACAAATTTTAATGACCGAACTTGAATTTATATAGTGTCTGTCATGGCCTCACAGCCAATGAAGTGCTTTTCAAGTGTAATCACTATTGTAATGTAGGGAAACGCGGCAGCCAATTTGCGCAAAGGAAGGCCTCACAAATAGCAATGAGGTAAATAACCAGATAACCTATTTTAGTGCTGTCGGTGAGGAATATATCTTGGTCAGGACACGGGGGAAGAACACCCCTGCTCTTCTTCAAATAGTGCCTTGGGATCTTTTACATCCATTGAGAGGGCAGGCTCACCCGATAGACGGCACCTCTGACAGTGCAGCACTCCCTCAGCACTCCACTGGAGTGTCGGCTTGGATTATGTGCTGAAGTCTCTGGAGTGGGGCTTGAACCCACAACCTTCTGACTCCGAGGCGAAGGTGCTACCCACTGAGCCAAGGCTGACACCGTTGACTCGTAATGACTCCGTTGTAATGACTCCGTTGTAAAAACAATCACTCAAGACAAAGGCCCTACACCTTTTCTGTGGCAACTCCAGCTTCTTGGGCAACTGGGGATAGGCAATAAATGTATCGTGCCAGAATCGCCTGCATCCTAAGGACAATTAAAAAAAAAGACCCAGTCTGTCATTAACTGTCGTGTTAGTGTTGTATTCATTCTGTTCAGTCCGAGGCCACACCAGGATAGTGGGACATGTACCAATTGCGTGCAATCAGAGAAGCCAAATTGTTCACAAATTGCAGGAGTACAGCTCCAGTTTGATCTATTTATGGATAGAATAATGGGCTTGTAGGAGGGAATTGCGAGGCAGCTGCACAAAGGGTTTAGATGACGTCACGAGCGACAAGAACCTTAAGCAATTAGTCTTGTTGTGTGAGCTGCTGTAGCCCTTGATTCCCTCCCAGCTGTCTATTATTTATTCAACTTGTGGACTATATAAAAGTTTCTTTCTAAAGTGGTTGCAAGTTGAAAAATCCTGTGGCCTCAGAACCAGCTCCATTGTTTGTGTCAAGCAGCTGAAAAATGTCCCCAAGTTCCGACTGGGGCATTGTACCTAAATTGCGAGACTCCGGGCCCTGCACTGGGCAGAATGTCGTCTGAAGAGGTCCATTTGTCGTGAGAGCGCGGGCGTCCTGCTACCTTGTGCATAATTGGCAATCGCTCAATTGTTTTTAAATTGCTCAGATTCAGGGTATCACTTTACATCCCTGCTCCTAACGCCCATCTGTGTCCAAAACAGAGAGAGCCTGGACTCGGAGGAGTAGCTGCAGAATGCCTTCAGTGTCTTAAAGCTCCGACTAGTTTGCAAATAGTGCGTTCAAATTCACGTTCCGTGCAAGTTACATGTGGAACAGCAGGCAGTCCGTGTGTTCCAAGGCAATAACGTGTGCTGGCTTGAGGAGTTACATTCCACTTCAGGGGAGCGAGGCAGCAAAATTGTGTGTGCTCGCTCTTTGATAGCCAGTGCTATGGGATAGAGCATTCAGCTATGTAGAGAGATTTTTGTGCACATAGTGCAAGGACAAAAACAATTGAGACCACTGAGATGGAGAGGGTTAGGGAGGGACTTCCAGGGCGGCTGAAAACACAACCGTCAGTGGTGGGGCGATGGAAGTGGGATGCACAAGGTAGGCCAGAGTTGGAGGAATGTAGAGATCTCGGAGGGTTGTCGGGCTGGAGGAGGTTACAGAGATTGGGAGGGGCGAGGCCATGAAGGGATTTGAACAAAAGGGTACGAATGAATTTATTTAATTTGATGTGTGAATGATGGCCGTGTGTGTGTGATGTCTAACACCTAACTCGCTGGTTCTTCGAACTGATTCCCTTAGAGGAAGGAGTGCGTGTAATAGGCTGGCTGTGCTAGCAGTGTGCTGGGATCTCCTCGCATTGCGAGGGCCCTGAATGTGAGTCAGGTCTCGGTGGCTGGCTGGTGTTGCCTGATTCAAACGAACTACTCTGGGATCTAGCTTTGAATCTGGCCAAGAGTCTCCTCTAACTGTTGGTTGTAAGGGTCCTACAGGATATTTGTGGACCGTCTCTGTCAAGTTCCTTGTGTGTATGGGCTCACGTTAAACCGCCCCCCCCCCTCAATTTACAGGTTTTCAATCCGGCCTCGCTGGCATTTGGTAGGAGGGTGGGGCTCTTGAGAGGATCTCGGGGCGATCACAAAGTCATCGGGTTTCTGTCTGTCTAGTGTAAGGTTTCGGTATTCATTGACTTCCTGGCTCATTATTTCTCTTCCTGTACATTAATACAAAAGATTTTCTTCAATCATAGCGCAGTTTTGCTTTGGATAGCTGATAGTTTCTTCTGGCAGTTATGACACAAGGTTCCCGGAAGTGTCAGTGTTTACATAGGACCCCTGGACATGTGTTACTGTTTAAAGGGGTCACCAAAAGTGGGTCACTGAACGGAAAAGTTTTTTTTATGCACTGTCCAAATTCAGCACCAATTGAAAATAAATTGCCGAGCTCACTCAAGGTCTGAGATAGGCTGGTGTGGGAAATGGGGAAAATGCCACACTGGTGCACTAGGGGGTGCGCCCCTGTGATTGGGACTGAGGCTCACTGTTGGGGCAGCGTAGAGGGGGCTTTACCTTGCGTCTGTCTGTGCTGTACCTAACCTGGGAGTGCTCGATGCTGACATCAGGAAGGGTTCCAATCCCTAGCACTAACATCCTTCACCTTTTCAGAAGCCCAAAAACACTCATGCATTGTAAAAAAAAAAATAAAAAAAAAAATTGACGCGCCACCATGCAATCTGACAGAGTAACATCGAGATTTATAAAAAGAAAAAAGAAAGACTTGCACATATATATAGCGCCTTTCACAACCTCAGGACATCCCACATGCGCTTCATAGCCAATGGAGTACTTTTTTTTGGAGTGTAGTCACTGTTGTATGTGGGAAACGTGGCAGCCAATTTGCACACAGCAAGCTCCCACCAACAGCAATGTGATAATGACCAGATCGTCTGTTTTTGTGATGTTGGTTAAGGGATAAATATTTCTTAGTGGACAAGGAAGAACTCCCCTGTAACTAAAGGACACAGAGGAAGATATCAGCCTGTGCAGACAAGTTAGACTAAAGGCTGCTGGCTGTTGGATATCACTGGAAAGTGGAAAGAATTGCAATGCCCAAAAAATCTATGAATCCAGTGTAATAAAAATGGAATTTGACTCGTCCTTTTACATAAATCAGTGCTTCTGATTATGGAGAATAGCAGCCTTTCTGTACATTAAAGCAATGCCCCTGGTTTCCCCATTTAAATGCAAGAAGGCCCCGAATCGTGGATACGATCTCCAATAGAGTAACAAAAATCCCAAGAATTCGGTCGGATACAAACCGAATTGGACTGATTCTGTGACGGTTAACCAGTGGGCCTGGTGATTATTGCCATGGAAAGCCTGGAAACACCAGCACTGGCCGATTCAGCAGGCCGTAGGTGAAGAGACTGGACTCACACTTGCCAATTAACAGGCTCGCTCGCACTGCCAATTTACACTCGTCATTGGCAAGCAATGCCTTACAAAATGAATTTGTTATCCTGCTCAATGTGATTTCAAATAAAACTATTGGACTATAGCCTGGTGTTGTGCGACTTCTCACTTTTGTCCACCCCAGTCCAACAGCGGCATCTCCGCATCATGGTCACAAAGTGAAGACAGCGAGGCATGAACACAAACTCTTTTTTGCTGTTTTATCATTTCTTGAAGCGTTTTGTCAGTATGGTTTCTTTTTAAACACTCTCAGCAATTTTGCCACTTGTTAAGGCAGAGATGGAACACTTCCATTTTAAAGAACGCTCATTATTCAGCATCAAGCACTCCTTAGGTCAGCTTTTAGTGCAGGTTAAATTCAGAGTAAAGCTTCTTCTGTTCTGCTCTAACAGCATGCCTTAAATCTGACCTTGGGAGAAAGAGACTTGCATTTCTGCCGGTCATGACGTCTAAACGACAGCCAAATTAAGTACTTTTTGAAGTGTTGCCACTGTTGTAATGTAGGAAATGCAGCAGCCAATTTGCACACAGCAAGCTCCCACAAACAGCAATGTGATAATGACCAGAAAAACTGCTTTAGTGCTGTTGATTGAGGGATAAATATTGGCCAGGACACCGGGAGATCTCCCCTGCTCCTCTTCTATACAAGTGCCATGTGATCTTTGAAGTCTGCCTGAGAGGGCCTCGGTTTAACGTCTCATCCGAAAGACGGCACCTCCGACAGTGCAGTACTGCACTGGGAGTGCCAGCCTAGATTTTGTGCTCAAGTCTCTCGAGTGGGACTTGAACCCACAACCTTCTGACTCAGGCGCGAGAGTGCTACCCACTGAGCCACGGCTGACCGTGAGTAGTTCCACAGTGATGGTTTTTCAATTTTCCAAATTAACCATCTATTACCTTTCTCAGTGAGCATGTCAAGTCAGTACCAATTTGAACCTGAGCATTTGAATGAAACACTTCTGTAAGATTGAGCAGGATAGCAACGCCTTTAAACGCTACCACACGACTTCAGTAATGGAAAAAAAAAGTGTTCCTCACTGAAGTAACGTCCCAGGTTAACCCGCTAGGTTTTTGTGACGATGGTTTGGTTGGTTGTCGGGCAGTTTGCTTGAGGAAGCCAAGCCTCTCATTCCAAGTACAGACGACTCATTCAGATACTTATACAAAAAGAAAATACTGCAGATGCTGGAAATCTGAAATAAAAACCGAAAATGCTGGAAATACTCAGCAGGTCAGGCAGCATCTGTGAAGAGAGAAACAGAGTTAACGGTTCAGGTCGATGACCTTTCATCATCTCCCCTGACGAAGGGTCATCGACCTGAACCGTTAACTCTGTTTCTCTCTTCACAGATGCTGCCTGACCTGCTGAGTATTTCCAGCATTTTCGGTTTTTATTTCATTCAGATACTTGTCTGACCACAGCATCTTTATTGAATTGAACAACTTGTTCTTTAAATTCATGAAGCTCCGGTTACTATTTTGCAGCAATTTATCAGCCTGCACTTTTCAAATCGATGAGCTTTATTTGGAGCCTTCAAGGAATGCGTGTCTGGAACTACCAAAGGGAGGTAGAAAATTCCGCAGCTGACACAAAAAAATATCAAAAAATGAGTCACTAAAATATATTTTGTAGTTTTCGCACTAGAGTTACAAACTATTATTTTCTACCATGTGGAGCTAGCAAAGTATAGCCATTACTATATAGAATAGTAGGTAATGTAATGGTTATGTTACCCACTGGGCTCCCATGTAGACGAGAAGGGCTCAGATTCAGTCGCCACTCTGTGCCAGGTTAACTGATCTGAGCTGTGGCACTACACTTGGCCTCCATGCCCTTGGAGTATGAAGGGGGTAAAGTCAGTCAGAGTTCCTGATTTTGCACGTTGTCCCGTGACTCTTGTTGGAAGTTGCGGTGTACGGATGTCGGGCGAGGTTACGACTGGACTAGGATATGATGCCTCCATATGTTGAACAGCCTGGCTTTCAGTTTCTAGGCCGACTCATGAAGAGCGAGCAGCTGGGCGCGAGATACTGGAGGGCCTGCAGGCATTGGTCAGGAGAGTGGGCGGGGGGGGGGGGGTGAGATACTGGAGGGCCTGCAGGCATTGGTCGGGGGGGGGGTTTAGATACTGGAGGGCCGCAGGCATTGGTCAGGAGTGGGGGGGGGGGGGGGGGGGGGGGGGGTGAGATACTGGAGGGCCTGCAGGCATGGGTCGGGTGGGGGGGTGAGACGTGCCACATGCAAAATTAGGGGGTAACTTTAACCTAACCCGGTGGGTGAGAAGAAGGATGGTTCAGGGCTGAAGCCCACTTTAAACCTCGCCTTATTTTATTCTCCATTGAAATCAACGGAGCGTCAAATCAAGAAGGTTGTCAAACGGGACTCTGACCCAAACCTGCCCCTTTCCGCTGGGCAGGTTAGTTACACTGACCCTCTTGGGGATTTGTTTCCATTCAGTCCGTTCCGCCATTAGTCAGCGGAACAGTCAACATTGTCAGAGCCACACTAAATAACACCAATGGTGGAATCTTGAGACAAGGTGGAAAACGGCATTGGAAGGTGTGGATTTCTGTCGTATTCTGGTTGCTGATCTTTTCCTTACACTGGACCTCCACATTAGTTCTGATCTCCATATTACAAAAAGGTTATAGAGGCACTGGAAAAGGTACAAAAAAGATTTAAAAGGATGCTACCAGAACTGAGAGGTTACAACTATCAGGAAAGACTGAACGGGCTGGGGCTCTTTTCTCTAGAAAACAGAAGGCTTTAAAATTATGAAGGGGTTCAATAGTGTCGACATAGTGAAGATGTTTCTACTTGTGGAGGAGACCAGAACTAGGAGTCAAATATAAAACAGTCACCAATAAATCCAACAGGGAATTCAGGAGAATCTTCTTTACCCAGAGAGTGGTTAGAATGTGGAACTCGCTGCCACAGGGAGTGGTTCAGGTGAATAGCATAAATGTATTTAAGGGGAAGCTAGATAAACACTTAAGGGAGCAAGGAATAGAAGGAAATGTTGATGGGATGAGATGAAGATGGGTGGGAGGAGGTTCGTGTGGAGAATAAACACCAGCTTGGAGCTGTTGGGCCGAATGGCCTGTTTCTGTGCAGTAAATACTATGTAAAGGATAGGGTGAGATGAAGTAGGGTGGGAGGAGGCTCGTATGGAGCCTTCCTGAACCCCGACACCTCTGCTCCCTCCCTCCCTAAATCCCTGCTCCTCTCTGCCCCTCCCTCTCTGAATCCCTGTTCCTCTCTGCCCCCCCCTCTGAATCCCTGTTCCTCGCTGCCCCTCCCTCTGAATCCCTGTTCCTCTCTGCCCCTCCCTCTCTGAATCCCTGTTCCTCTCTGCCCCCCCCCTCTGAATCCCTGTTCCTCGCTGCCCCTCCCTCTGAATCCCTGTTCCTCTCTGCCCCTCCCTCTCTGAATCCCTGTTCCTCTCTGCCCCCCCCCTCTGAATCCCTGTTCCTCTCTGCCCCCCCCTCTGAATCCCTGTTCCTCTCTGCCCCCC
Organism: Squalus acanthias; assembly: GCA_030390025.1. Lineage (NCBI taxonomy): Eukaryota > Metazoa > Chordata > Chondrichthyes > Squaliformes > Squalidae > Squalus > Squalus acanthias. Next base: position 63,033,290 of record CM059435.1, read on the forward strand.
CCCTCTGAATCCCTGTTCCTCGCTGCCCCTCCCTCTGAATCCCTGTTCCTCGCTGCCCCTCCCTCTCTGAATCCCTGTTCCTCTCTGCCCCCCCCCTCTGAATCCCTGTTCCTCGCTGCCCCTCCCTCTCAATCCCTGTTCCTCTCTGCCCCCCCCCTCTGAATCCCTGTTCCTCGCTGCCCCTCCCTCTCAATCCCTGTTCCTCTCTGCCCCTCCCTCTCTGAATCCCTGTTCCTCTCCGCCCCCCCCTCTGAATCCCTGTTCCTCGCTGCCCCTCCCTCTCAATCCCTGTTCCTCTCTGCCCCCCCCCTCTGAATCCCTGTTCCTCGCTGCCCCTCCCTCTCAATCCCTGTTCCTCTCTGCCCCTCCCTCTCAATCCCTGTTCCTCTCTGCCCCCCCTCTGAATCCCTGTTCCTCTCTGCCCCCTCTCTCTGAATCCCTGTTCCTCTCTGCCCCTCTCTCTGAATCCCTGTTCCTCTCTGCCCCTCCCTCTCAATCCCTGTTCCTCTCTGCCCCCCCTCTGAATCCCTGTTCCTCTCTGCCCCCTCTCTCTGAATCCCTGTTCCTCTCTGTCCCCCCCTCTCTAAATCCCTGTTCCTCTCTGTCCCTCCCTCTCTAAATCCCTGTTCCTCTCTGCCCCTCCCTCTCAATCCCTGTTCCTCTCTGCCCCCCTCTGAATCCCTGTTCCTCTCTGCCCCATCCTCTCTAAATCCCTGTTCCTCTCTGCCCCGCCCTAAATCCCTGTTCCTCTCTGCCACCCCCTCTGAATCCCTGTTCCTCTCTGCCCCCCCTCTGAATCCCTGTTCCTCTCTGCCCCTCCCTCTCTAAATCCCTGCTCCTCTCTGCCCCGCCCTCTCTAAATCCCTGCTCCTCTGTGCCCCTCCCTCTCTAAATCCCTGTTCCTCTCTGCTCCCTCCCTCTCTAAATCCCTGTTCCTCTCTGCCCCTCCCTCTCTAAATCCCTGTTCCTCTCTGCCACCCCCTCTGAATCCCTGTTCCTCTCTGCCCCCCCTCTGAATCCCTGTTCCTCTCTGCCCCTCCCTCTCTAAATCCCTGCTCCTCTCTGCCCCGCCCTCTCTAAATCCCTGCTCCTCTGTGTCCCTCCCTCTCTAAATCCCTGTTCCTCTCTGCTCCCTCCCTCTCTAAATCCCTGTTCCTCTCTGCCCCTCCCTCTCTAAATCCCTGCTCCTCTCTGCCCCTCCCTCTCTAAATCCCTGTTCCCCTCTCTAAATCCCTGTTCCCCTCTCTAAATCCCTGTTCCCCTCTCTCAATCCCTGTTCCCCTCTCTCAATCCCTGTTCCCCTCTCTCAATCCCTGTTCCCCTCTCTCAATCCCTGTTCCCCTCTCTCAATCCCTGCTCCTCTCTACTTCTCTCCAACTTCAGAAATGTTCTCAAAGCACATCTTTTCACCCAAGGCTTTAGTCATCCTTTTAAACTCTGCCCTCGCTGGGGTTTCTATTCGTTGCGCTGTGTCGCTGTAAAGAGCCGTGGGACATTCTGAATGTTAACAGTGCGATATTGCTTCTGATGGATCTTTCCCTTTGACTCACCAATTATGGAGGTTAGCTGGCTTAGCTAATTCTCTCTAGGTATCAAACAGACTCTCTTCAAAAGCAGTTTGAGAACTTGAACTCTGTTTGAAAAGATTTGGAAATAAAAAGGTAGATAGATTCTTGCCTCTTTGAAAGCCTTTTACTGATTCTTGGGATGTGGGCATCACTGGCAAGGCCACCATTTATTGCCCATTGTTTCCTAGGCCTCTTCAGGAGGCAGTTAAAAGTCAACCACATTGAGGTGGGACTGGAGTCACTTCTAGGCCAGACCAGGTAAGGACGGCAGGTTTCTTCCCTGAAGGACGTTGGTGAACCAGTTGGATTTTTACGACAATCCGACAGCTTCAGGGCCACTTACTTTCACCAGCTTTTTATTTCCAGATTTTTTTCAAACTGAGTTCGATTTCTCAAACTGCCACGGTGGGATTTGAACTCCCCGTCCTCTGGATTATTCGTTACCCATATCCGGAGAATCAATTAAAGTGGAAGTGGAAGTGGAAGTGGAAGAGCCTCCGGGGGTTGAAGATTCCTCCCCTGGAGTCTCCGGGGGTTGAAGATTCCTCCCCTGGAGTCTCCGGGGGTTGAAGATTCCTCCCCTGGAGTCTCCGGGGGTTGAAGACTCCTCCCCTGGAGTCTCCGGGGGTTGAAGATTCCTCCCCTGGCGCCTGTGCGAGCAACTCGAGAGAAAAATCATAGGGGCATTTAAAAAAAAATGTTTCTTTCATGGAATCAGTTTCTCCTTTATTTACTCTGTTGAAACTATTCATGATTTTGATCACAGCTATCAAATCGCCCCTTAACCTTCTCTTCTCTGAGAGGAGGGTTGGCAACCCTATTTGCCCTGGGTTAGAGAGGAGAGGAGAGGGGGAAAAAATCAGTTGGAGTGCCCACTGTCAAATACTGTTGTGAGTTTCATTAGTTATAGAAATATTGGAGATGGGGGAAAAAAAAAATGCTGTTTGACTGGGCAGGGCCATTGGAGGCGGCAGGTCACGTGATGAAACCTCCAGGAATACATCCACAGTTGGCAACTCCAAAGGCAAATGGCAGCAAGCCAACTGCTCCTCTGACTGAGATCAGCTAACTGACCGACCAGGAATCGCGACGAGTCCTCCTGTTCCGTACGGATTATATTACACTGGGTGATACCCGCAGGGATCTCGACAATGGCGGGAAATTTCCTCGGAGCTGCTCCTGCTCCACCACTGGAACTGCGGCCGACACCCCGTGTCAACGGGGATTCCACCGCGCCTCTGGCCAGGTATAACAGCGAGGAAGTTATAAAATCACTGGCTAGGCCTCAACTGGAGTATTGTGTCCAATTCCAGGCACCACACTTTAGGAAGGATGTCAAGGCCTTGGAGAGGGTGCAGAGGAGATTTACTAGAATGGTGCCAGGGATGAGGGACTTCAGTTACATGGATAGATTGAAGAAGCTGGGATTGTTCTCCTTTAGAGAAGAGAAGGTTAAGGGGATTTTTAATAGCTGTGTTCAAAATCATGAATGGTTTTGATAGAGTAAATAAGGAGAAACTGATTCTACTGGTAGGGTGGTCAGTAACCAGGCGACACAGAATTAAGATAATTGGCAAAAGAACCAGAAGGGAGACGAGGACAATTTTTTTTAACGCAGAGAGTTGTTGTGATCTGGATTTCGCTGCCTGAAAGGATGGTTGAAGCAGATTCAGTGGTAGCTTTCAAAAGAGAATTGAATATAAAGTTGAAAAGGAAAAATTTGCAGGGCTATAGGGAAAGAGCGGGGGAGTGGGTCTAATTGGAGAGCTCTTTCATCGAGCCAGCAATGGCCTCCTTCTGTGCTGTAAGATTCTATGATTCTACAAAGTCACGGCAGAGGAGTGAGAGCAATCTCTGAGGACATTCGCAGCCAATGGTTTTCAAGAAAAATGTATTGGCTGATATTTGCCTCCCTTTCCCTGGGCTAACCTTCCAAGGTGAAGTGACTCAGCAACTGAAGAAAACACAGGGGTGGGGGGGAGGAAAAAAAGGATCTTTCTTTTCTGTTTAGTTAGATTGATTTAGATGATTTACAAGTACGATGCGCTTCCTATGCTTTTATGAGTGTATAACTGAGTCTGATAATAGCTATGATATATCTCCTTTATGGACAACATTTAGTCAGTCAAATACAAATAAGAAGAATCTGAGTTTGAATTTCACTGAACAGTTTTTGATTACTGGAGTATATAAAACTTGTTTTCACGGACCCTGGTATGATCACACAAGTTAAAATAAGGACGATGAAGAGCAATTTCCCCATCCATCTAGAAAAGCCTCTCGGCTCCCTATCCCTCATCACAGCATCTTACTAACTCTCTTCATTACAGGTGTAATGTAGAAAAACCAATTCAAAGATGCAGCCTCCAAGATATCGCTAGATTAACGGCATGAAGTCGTGATATCATTAACTCAACAGTGTGACTGCCCCGATCCATTGCGTCAGTTTTATTTGTAGCGATGGTTATCTCAAGGTTGTATTTTTTTTTGGTCAATGCCTGCCAGACTATGCAGGGTGAAATTTAATCGGCCACTATCGCCCTGCTCACTAGCACAGCTTTGTGCTGCTCGTTGGAGCACCTCGCCCATTAGGGCATTGGTTTACCGCGGCCAAGCGGGAAAATTCCCAGCCCCCAAGGACAGGCAAAGAAAAAAAGCTGGTGACGGTTGTGGAGTGCCATGGATTTAGCTTTGTCACCGTAATTGAGTAGATTGAGCCTATACTCGCTGGAGTTTAGAAGACGGAGAGGTGATCTCATTGAAACATATCAGAATCTGAGAGGGTTTGTCAGGGTAGATACAGGGAGACTGTTTACCCTGGTTGGGGAGTCTAGAACCAGGGGTCACAGTCTCCGAATAAGGGGTCGGCCATTTAGGACTGAGATGAGGAGAAATTTCTTCACTCCGAGGGTTGTGAATCTTTGTAATTCTCTACCCCAGGGAGTTGTGGATGCTGAGTCGTTGAGTTTATTCAAGGCTGAGATTGATAGATTTTTGGACTCTAAGGGAATCAAGGGATAAGAAATAGGAGCAGGAATAGGCCACTTGGCCCCTCGAGCCTGCTCCGCCATTCAATAAGATCATGGCTGATCTAGGGCTCAAAGCCACTTCCCAGCCCGCTCCCCATTACCCTTCACTCCCTTATCTTGCAAAAATTTGTCTATCTCCATTTTAAATGTATTTAATGATCCAGCCCCCACAGCTCTCTGGGGCAGAGAATTCCACAAATTTACGACCCTCTGAGCGAAGACGTTCCTCCTCATCTCAGTTCTAAAAGGGCGACCCTTTATTCTGAGACTGTGCCCCCGAGTTCTAGATTTCCCCATGAGGGGAAACATTCTCTCTGCATCTACCCTGTCGAACCCCCTCAGTATCTTATATGTTTCGATAAGATCACCTCTCATTCTTCTAAATTCCAATGAGTATAGGCCCAGCCTGCTCAACCTTTCTTCATATGTCAAACCCCTCATCTCTGGAATTAACCGTGTGAATCGTCTCTGAACTGCCTCCAATGCAAGTATATCCTTCCTTAAATAAGGAGACCAAAATTGTACGCAGTACTCAAGGTGTGGTCTCACCAATACCTTGTACAGTTGTAGCAGGACTTCCCTGCTTTTATACTCCAACCCCCTTGAAATAAAGGCCAACATTCCATTTGCCTTTTTGATTACTTGCTGTACCTGCATGCTAACTTTTTGTGTTTCATGCACAAGGACCCCCAGGTCCCTCTGAACTGTAGCATTTTGTAATCTCTCCATTTAAATAATAGTTTGCTTTTTTATTTTTCCTGCCAAAGTGTGTAACCTCGCACTTTCCCACATTATACTCCATCTGCCAATGTTTGCCCACTCACCTAGCCTGTCTATATCCCTTTGCAGATTCTTTGAGTCCTCTGCACAACTTGCTTCCCCACCCATCTTTGTATCATCCGCAAACTTGGCTACATTACACTCGGTCCCTTCATCCAAGTCATTAATGTAGATTGTAAATAGTTGGGGCCCCAGCACCGATCCTTGTGGCACCTCACTAGTTACTGTTTGCCAACCAGAAAATGGCCCATTTATCCCGACTCTCTGCTTTCTGTTAGTTAGCCAATTCTCTATCCATGCTAATATATTACCCCCAACTCCGTGAGCTCTTATCTTATGCAGTAACTTTTTATGTGGCACCTTATCGAATGCCTTCTGGAAATCCAAATACAGGGGATAGTGCGGGAAGATGGAGTTGAGGTCGAAGATCAGCCATGATCTTATTAAATGGTGGAGCAGGCTCTAGGGGCCGTATAGCCTACTCCTTCTATTTCTTATGTTCTTATGTAAAACAATGGGCCCTGCTCATAGGCCTGTGTTCAGGGCTGAGTTGTTGGGTTGTCATTTGAATTGTCATCTTTTTATTTGGAGTTGTTGTCAGCTTTTGTGAGTTTGCTAGGTTCTCATTTCCATGACACATTGTCCGTGGGCTTTGGTTCAAATGAATGTTGGAGTCACTCATCCCACACTGAGCCGTTTATAAAAAAAAAAGTCCAGATTTCTGGTCAGGAACATACCCAGCCCGAGTATGACTTTGTGTGAATATTGTACTTGTCCATCTTAAATTCATACTGGCTTGGCACATGTCCAACTCGGAATCAGTCCTTTGGATGACCTATCCCCTGTACACCGCAGGACCCAGTCTCCCTGCGTTTGTCCTTTAGGAAGGGGCTTTAATTTTATTTGCTGAGAGTTCCCACATCTTTCCCTCCTCACTTACTCTTTAGTGAAACAAACTGTAACAGTTATTAATCTCACTCAGAAAGGAGGGGTACACGGAATGCAAATGTCCTGGTAAAACGGTCTCCATTCAGATGGAAGGGTTTGCTCCTGTGACGTGCCCCTTCTCCATTTGAGTGTCACACTCTGCAAATCAGGCTTTGGAGATCAAACATCTGAGGAAGGTTGAGCGATTTGTTTTGGCGTTGCGTGATGTTCAATTTAATGAGCGATGGAAATCCTTCGATAATTAGCACTTCTGACTTGGCTCAAGGCCTTCCAACTCTTAAACATCTTGCGCGTGACGTCTGATTTGTCTTTCAGCAGCTCTCAGCTCCCTGTCTCTCTAATTGAAACTTGCCTGTCTCCCATAATTCGCCAGAACCAGGGGACTGTCGTGATCTTATCACTTCAGATGTGCTGTTTATTCTCCGGCTGCATCCTTTGCGGAATGCCAAATGCTTCTGTAAATAAGTTCAATGTTGTGTGTCGCACAAGTTAAATACACATGTGAGTTATCTGTTCTGCGAGCTGCAAGATTATTGATGGTGCTTACAGAATGCTACAACCACTACGTGTCTTACTCTTTAGTGAAACAATCGGTAACAGTTATTAATCTCACTCAGAAAGGAGAGGGGCATACAGAGCGCCAGGAATGCAAATGTCTGTTGTAAAGCAGTCTTCGTTCAGATGGAAGGGTTTGCTCCTGTGAAGCGGCCCTTCTCCAGTTGAGTGTGTGGAGCGCAACCTGCAAATCGGGCTTTGGAGATCAAACATCTGAGGAAGGTTGAGCGATTTGTTTTGGCATTGCGTGATGAAGAATTTAACGAGCAAAGGAAATCCTTCGATAACTGGCTTCAGTTTATCGCCCGCAGAGAAGTCCTCTCATGACCTTCATGGGGAGTGGAAGTGGCTGAGAAATCTTCTGCAGGACTCGCGAACCGTTGACGACAACAGCAAGTTGCATTCATACGGCGCCTTGAACACAGGAAAACATCCTGAAGCACATTTGCAGGGGTGCAGTCAAAAAATGGAGAAGCTTCAAACTCCTTTGATGACTACCTAATGAAATAGTGGGAAAGTGTGACTTGGGAAATGTGAGATCTTGCTAGTGCGTCATTCAGTACAAAGAAAAATAGAATTATCCTGTTTTTCAGTAAAAGAAAAACAAAACACACATTTCATTCAGCAGGATAACCATTCATCCCCGTATTGAACACAGCTGTGCATAAAAGAAATGCCTTTGGTTTCTGCTACTGAAGGACAAGATACTGTAAAGGGCCTGATTTTTCTGATAGGAATCCCTGCCGTCCAGACTCTCTGAGCTTGTTCTATATTGTTGGAAGCTCAATGCTCTTCAGTCGATAAGAGCATGACTCTGTAGGAGGGAGTGGGTGGTCTTCCCACTCGCTTGTACATTAGGAAGGCTCAAGGTTAATGAGCTTTCCCTGAATTGAAAGCCAGCACAGGGCCTGCTTAAAGTGCATTCAATCAAAAAATAAAGTGAACAAATGTAAATGAACTCTGAAGCTCTCTCTCTCTCTCTCTCTGGTTTTTCTTCTATAAATGTATGCATTGTGCATGTGTAATGCGTTTCTGTCCATTAAAGATGGCAGCTGGTCCAGAACATTCCATGCCGTGCCTGTTATGCCTGCAGGCGGTGCTGTGATGGACCATCTCGACGTTACAATGTCCTATCGGGGTTTTTGAAATATCTGTAAAAGTGGGTGTCCATGGGACACTGTCCCCACTGCGTTCAAACAGATTGAAGGCCATGGCTCCAGCCATTCAAACAGTTCCCAGGCCGGGCATCTAAACCCCTCACACACCTCGTCAAGCCCATCGCAGCCAAACAAGTCTAGTCTACGAGCTGATGACTTTCTTTTGGGAATTACCTCGGGTTGCCAACTTTAGTTGGGCGAATTCCTGGAAGGTTTCCATCACATGCCAACTGCCCCGCTCAGTCAAACAACATTTTTTGTCCCATCGCCAATATTTTTATAACTAATAACTGAAAGTGTTTAAAGAAAACAAAAGCAACACACACAATTCCTTTTAGGGCTCCTGTGATTTTTTTTTTTCTTTTTCTCCTGGTTCGCTCACAGCAGTGTCCAGGAGATTCATCTTTAATTCCCGGAGTGTCCAGGACAATCCTGGAGGGTTGGCAACTCTAGTATTACCCTGTGTGGCCTTGGCTTTAAACTATTTACCATCTACATTAATGACTTGGATGAAGGGATCGAGTGTAATGTAGCCAAGTTTGCGGATGGTACAAAGATGGGTGGGAAAGCAAGTTGCGCAGAGGACTCAAAGAATCTGCAAAGGGATATAGACAGGCTAAGTGAGTGGGCAAACATTTGGCAGATGGAGTATAATGTGGGAAAGTGCGAGGTTATACACTTTTTGGCAGGAAAAATAAAAAAGCAAACTATTATTTAAATGGAGAGAGATTACAAAATGCTACAGTTCAGAGGGACCTGGGGGTCCTTGTGCATGAAACACACAAAGTTAGCATGCAGGTACAGCAAGTAATCAAAAAGGCAAATGGAATGTTGGCCTTTATTTCAAAGGGGTTGGAGTATAAAAGCAGGGAAGTCCTGCTACAACTGTACAGGGTATTGGTGAGACCACACCTTGAGTACTGCGTACAGTTTTGGTCTCCTTATTTAAGGAAGGATATACTTGCATTGGAGGCAGTTCAGAGACGATTCACTAGGTTAATTCCAGAGATGAGGGGGTTGACTTATGAGGAAAGGTTGAGCAGGCTGGGCCTATACTCATTGGAATTTAGAAGAATGAGAGGTAATTTTATTGAAACATAAAAGATACTGAGGGGGCTCGACAAGGTAGATGCAGAGAGGATGTTTCCCCTCGTGGGGAAATCTAGAACGCGGGGGCATAGTTTCAGAATAAAGGGTCGCCCTTTTAGAACTGAGATGAGGAGGAACTTCTTCTCTCAGAGGGTTGTAAATCTGTGAAATTCTCTGCCCCAGAGAGCTGTGGAACTGGGTCATTAAATACATTTAAAGTGGAGATAGACAAATTTTTGCAAGATAAGGGAGTGAAGGGTTATGGGGAGTGGGCGGGGAAGTGGCTTTGAGCCCAAGATCAGCCATGATCTTATTGAATGGCGGAGCAGGCTCGAGGGGCCAAGTGGCCTATTCCTGCTCCTATTTCTTATGTTCTTTTGCTTCATTCTCGGGATGATCCACCATTTATTGCCCATCCCTTGTTGCCCTGAGCAGGTGGTGGTGGGCCGCCTTCTTGAACCACTGCAGAGCGGTTGATACAACTGCGTGGCTTGCTCGGCCAATTCAGAGGGACATTAATAGTCAATCATGTTGGTGTAAGACTGGAGTCACATATACACCAGACCGGGAAAGGACGGCAGGTTTCCTTCCCTAAAGGACACTAGTGAAGCAGTTGGGTTTTTGCGACAATCTGACAGCTTCATGGTCACTTTTACTGACACCAGCTTTTTATTAATTAAATTCAAATTCTTAAACTGTCACGGTGGGATTTGAATTCGCATTCACTGGGTGTTATTATCCCAGGCCTCTGGATTACTAGTCCAATAACATAACGTAACGCTGGGAGTGTCGGCCTGGATTTTGTACTCAAGTCATAACCACTACACTATTGTACCCAGTCATAAATGCTGATTGTAGCGATGCAAATTACAAGATTAAACATTTAACACAAACAAAAATCCTTTGGGATTTAATTTGTTGTGGTAGTGGCCTGCTCACTATATTCATATAAAATTCCTTCAACAACACAACAACAATTTGCATTTATGTGGCACCTTTTGTCCCAAGATGCTTTGCAAAGGCTTAATCAGGGGGGGGGGGAAAAGTATGTGGAGCCAAAGCAGGAGTTATTAGGAGGGGCACTCAAAAGCTTAGTCAAAGAGGTGGTCTTTAAAGAGGAGATAGAGGTGAAGAGACAGAGGGGTGTTTAGCGAGGGCATTCCAGAGTGTGGGACCTAGGTGGCTGAAGGCACAGCCGTCAATGCCAAATTTTAATAGTTGGTTGACCTAGTTATTTTTAATGATTTTAAAATGACACACACAGAGGCCAAGGTGTTAAGTGGTGTGCTACTGGAAGCAATTAAAGTGTCAGCTGTGGATTGCCTCGGAGTCAGAAGGTTGTGGGTTCAAGTCTCACTCCAGAGACTTGAGCACAAAATCCAGGCTGACACTCCCAGTGCAGTACTGAGGGAGCTGCATTACCTTTCGGATGAGACGTTAAACCGAGGCTCCGTCTGCCCCCTCAGGTGGACGTAAAAGATCCCATGACACTATTCAAAGAAAAACACGGCATGATGGGCCGAATTACCTCTTTCTGTGCTGTATCATTCTGTGATTCTCCCCGGTGTCCTGGCCAATATTTATCCCTCAACCAACAGACTAGCTCATCATGATCACAATGCTGTTTGTGGGGCCTTGCTGTGCGCAAATTAGCTGCCGCGATTCTTATATTTAAAAAAAAGTGTTCATTGGCTATAAAGCTCTTCGGGACGTCTTGAGGTTGTGACCTCTTTGACCAAAGCTCTTCCGTCTGGCCTCCCACCTTGCACCCTCTGTAAACTTGAGCTCATCCAAAACACTGCTGCTCGTATCCTAACTCGCACCAGGTCCCAGTCACCCATCACCCCTGTGCTCGCTGACCTACATTGGCTCCCGGTCCGGCAACGCCTCGATTTAAAAATTCCCATCCTTGTTTTCACATCCCTCCATGGCCTGGCCCCTCCCTATCTCTGTAACCTCCTCCAGCCCTACAACCCTCCAAGATCTCTGCGCTCCTCCAATTCTGGCCTCTTGTGGATCCTGCGCCTTCAGCTGCTTAGGCCCTAACTCTTTGGAATCCCCTCCGTGCCTCTACCCCTCTCTCCTCCTTTGAAATGCTCCTTAAAACCTACCTCTTTGACTAAGCTTTTGGTCACCTGGCCTAATCTCTCCTTGTGTTGCTCGGTGTCAGTTTATTTGCTAACGCTCGTGAAATGCCTTGGGACGATTTGACTGCGCTAAAGGCGCTATATAAATGCAAATTGTTGTATATAATTGTATATAAATGCAAGTCTTTCTTTTAAACAGTAATGTTTCTCAGAGGCAGCAAGGACAGCTAGTGACGGAAATATAAAACTGTCACGTATGCAGTTGGGGCAAGGAGCGCGAGTTTTATTCCGCACCTGAAAAGTCTTCTGTTCCGCAGCACAAAGTAACATCATATTGCTGAGCACAAACATTCACAAAGCAAAAGAGGAATCAAATTATCCATCTGGACTCTAGAATTATTTCATTAAGTGCATCTGGAGGAGAGGGGGGAGGGAAGATTCCCTCTGGTCGTTGTGTGATAGCAACATTGTAAACGTAGTGGGAAAACTGTTTTAGCGACATTATTCTGAAAGAACAAGCTTATCATTTCATTAGAAATAGTGATCAGGGGAAATCATCCCACTATGTTATTGATGTTGCTAACACATGGCAACGCTTTCCTCTCCTCCCTGCACTCATACTCAATATTGATAACATATAGAACTAATGTGACTTGAAGGAATACTTGATATTGCTTTGTAATGAAGTTATCCAAAAGTTTCTAATTCAATTCCTGACTCTCTCCTATTCGCCTGTGCTCCCATTTGTGGCTAATCTCCTAATTGGAGCCATTATTTTTTCTCTCTTGACACCGGGAACTGGTGCAAGCTGCTCCCAGTCTCCCTGACGGTCACCAACTTCCCTGGAGTGTCTCAGTCATCTTCTGGGATAATATTCAGAACCATCTGATTGACATTGAGCAATGGATCTTCATAAGGGTTTTAGAGAAACTCATGATCTTAAAATTAGTGCCAGGTCATTCAGGAGTGAAATCAGGAAGCACTTTTTCACAAAGGGTAGTGGAAATCTGGAACTCTCTCCCAAAAGGCTGTGGGTGCTGGGGGATAATTGGATCTTTTAAGACTGAGATCGATAGATCTTTGTTGGGTAAGGGTATCAAGGAATATGGAGCAAAGGCGGGTAAATGGGGTTGAGGTACAGATCAGCCATGATCTAATCGTAAAGCGGAACAGACTCGAGGGCTGAATGGCCTATTTCTGTTCCTATGTTAAGATTGGATGTTTTCTACTGCTCTGAAAGTATTTGTTCTGACTGACTTTTTTGAAAAAGGTATTGCATTTTCCTTAGAGAATGAAATGCTCAATGGGAATGGGTGAGTGTGAGGGAGGATGTCTGAGTGTTCCAAACTGGAAAAATTGCAAAAATAGAGGTCAGCCATTTAGTTTCACAGCGTCAGTTTCCACATGTACACTGATGGCACCCAGCTCTACCTCAACACCACCTCTCTCGACCCCTCCACTGTCTCTAAATTGTCAGACTGCTTGTCCAACATCCAGTACTGGATGAGCAGCAATTTCCTCCAACTAAATATTGGGAAGATAGAAGCCATTGTCCTCGGTCCCCGCCACAAACTCCGTTCCCTAGCCACTGACTCCATAACTCTCCCTGGCAACTGTCTGAGGGTGAACCAGTCTGTTCACAACCTTGGTGTCTTATTTGACCCCGAGATGAGCTTCCGACCATATACAATAGCAAAATACTGTGGATGCTGGAAATCTGAATTAACATCAGAAAACGCTGGAAACATTCAGCAGGTCAGGCAGCATCGTGGAGAGAGAAACAGTCAACGTTTCGAGTCAATGACCCTTCGATCATCGACCCGAAACGTTAACTCTGTTTCTCTCTCCACGATGCTGCCTGACCTTCCGACCACATATCCGTGTCTTCGCTAAGACCGCCTATTTCCACCTCCGTAACATCGCCCGACTCTGACCCTGCCTCCGCTCATCTGCTGCTGAACCCCTCATCCAGGCCTTTGTTACCTCCAGACATGGCTATTCCAACACACTCCTGGCCGGCCTTCCATCTTCCACCCTCCATAAACTCTGCTGCCCGTGTCCTAACTCGCACCAAGTCCCGTTCACCCATCACCCCTGTGCTCGCTAACCTACAGTGGCTCTCAGCTAAGCAACGCCTCAATTTTAAAATTCTCATCCTTGTTTTCAAATCCTTCCATTGCCTCACCTCTCCCTATCTCTGTAATCTCCTCCAGCCCCACAATCCCCCCGAGATATCTGTGCTTCTCCAATTCTGGCCTCTTGAGCATCCCTGATTTTAATCGCTCAACCATTGGCAGCTGTGCCTTCAGCTGCCTAGGCCCGAAGCTCTGGAACTTCCTCCCTAAGCCTCTCCGCCTCTCTTTCCTCCTTTTAAGACATTCCTTAAATCATACCTCTTTAATCAAGCTTTTGGTCATCTGCCATACTATCTCCTTATGTGGCTCGGTGTCAAATTTTGTTTGATAACGCTCCTGTGAAGCGCCTTGGGATGTTTTACTACGTTAAAGGTGCTGTATAAGTACAAGTTGTTGTTGTTGATAACTCTGCTGTTTTCTGCAAGAGGCCCTTGAAATAAATATTTTCACACTCTGAGCATATGTGAGGAAATGTGCTGGGCCATACCATACCTCAGCACAACTTGACAATACAGGAAACTCTTTGGTATCCGGCACGTACGGGACCGGGATGGTGCCGGTTTATTAAAAATTCTGGATAACGGAGATATATATCTACCAAGGTACGAGAGCCCCGTTACACAGTCACAAGTGCAGGAGTCCCGGTTACACGGCCACAGATCCAGGAGTCCCTGTTTCACGGCCACTAATATACAGTAAAACTTACCTGAACCTACTCCTGAATTTTGCTGGTTAATAGAGAATTCCGGATATTTAGGTGCCGTTTAAACGAGAGTTTCCTGTACCTCAATTCATCATTGTTTTTATGCGCCACCCTCTTCTCCCCTACTTTCCCCCTTCTTGTCCTGAAAGTGTCAATTCTTGCTGAAGCACAGTTGGCTTCTGCCACTCTTCTTGTATGTTCCCAGGTGTGCATTCTTTGTCAGTCTAGACAGTGAGTGTTGGCGTGTTATTCAACTGGCAATGCTCAGGGCCCAATCCTCTCCTCCACCGATACCCATAAATAACTAAATTCCCCATCTCTTCTTCAAATAGTAATCTGGGATCTTTTATGTCCACCTGAGAGGGCGTACAGGGCCTCGGTTTAACATCTCATCCGAAAGACGGCACCTCTGACAGTGCAGCACTCCCTGAGCACTGCACTGGAATGTCCGCCTAGATTATGTTCTCCAGTCCCGTGAGTGGCACTTGAACCCAGAGCTAACACTGGGCCAAGGCTGACACGTGCACAAACTTTCTGGCAGGGATCACTGCAAATAGGAGCAGGAACCCGGGTTCATTTTTATTTCTCATCCCTAACCTAGGGTCATTGAAATGAGTTTTATTTACCTCAACTGCTCACTTGGCTGAGATGAGCTCACAAACCCCTATCGACCTGGGACATTCTGGTCTGGGAGGTGTTATTGGGCGGTATCTTGATCCAGGATTTATTTTAAGGGACACCTTCATGAATTGTTTGGCAACCCTATCCTCACTTGGAGACAACAAGGAGAGCTGTGCAACATTTTCTTACAACATCCCTTGATTTACTTGGATGTTGCATTTCACCATGATTTATGGGATTGCTCCCAGAAACACGTGAAAAAGGAGATTTGGCCAAGTATTTTACACTGATGGAGCTGCCCTGCTAAATGATTCAGCGTCTTCCCTTTCACGTCTAGTTGGAGGCCTTTCACCTTGACTTCTTGTCCTTCTGCACGATAAAAGTGAAGGTGGCCAAAGCTCTGTGACAATGCTACACGAGTCACTGAAATGGGAGGTGGGGGAGGGGAGGGGTAATTGCAAACTCTATCCAATCTCTGATAGACAGTAGCTACCAGTGAAGTCGGGCCGAGTTGGGAGAGAGGATTGTTCCAAGGAAAAGGGGTTAAGAAGAGACTGTTTGGGTAGCCTGAGAGGGATAAAGCCAGAAGGCGCAGGGCTGCCTATTGTTTTTTTTAATCCAAGTCTAGTACTTTTGGTGATGTGTCAAACACACTTCCTTGTTTTTGGAAAGTGAAAGGACTTCAGTGTCGTGGAGACATTTTTGAAAACCATCAAAACCAAACCAGGGAAATTTTATTTCAAATACTGATTTTTAAAAATCATTCAGTGCTTTGTATGTTGGAAATTTTGGTCAAACTATTGTGTGAGGTATATATATAAGCTTTGATGTTGGTGAGCCAGCGTTGGTGTGTTCCAGCAGCTCAAGTCCTCGCATTTCTTCATGGAGTGACATCGCTGCAGGGGCGAGGACTATTATGGGTGCGAACATTTTAGGTCTCCCACTTAGATGTTTTATTGAAAACTCTCATTAAAAGGAGGAACTTGTATTTATATTGCACCCTATCACTTCTCTGGGACATCCCAAAGCGTTTTGCAGTCAACGAATTACATTCAAAGTTGCTGTTATGGAGGCAAGTACGGCCGAGTAAGATCCCACAAACGGCAAATGAAACGAACGATCGGTTGATCTGTTTTGGTGCTGTTAGTTGAGGGAGGAATGTTGGCTCGGACTTCGGGGAAGAACTCTGCACAGGAGTTACATCATGGCATCTTTTATATCCACCAACACAGTCCAACACAGTCCAATTATAAGACAACGCCGCGCTACGTTCTTCAGTACCGCACTGAGGTGTCGGCCGAGATTATGTGCTCCAGTCCTGGAGGGGGGCTTGAATCCACGACTCTCTGACTCGGGGGCGACAGCATTACCCACTGAGCCACGCTCCATTTCCAGCTCTGTACACTGTCGACCATTCAAGCTGCGAAGGCAATTTAAATGTCGTCAATAACTGGTTAATACCTATTCAGTTTCCGATGGTATTTAAGTGGCCTTCAGAGCGATGAGTGGCAGCTGAAGATGAAAGCTGTGGGTCTTTTGAAAGCTGAACCTATGTGTCGACATCACAGCAAGAGAAAGGTTGGCTGCATTTCAGTCAATTCGCCGAGAATCATTCCTTTGGTATAATCGGGAACTAAAAAGTCAGAGCAGAGAAAGGAATCAGTCCTCCGCCACTGGTGCTGCTAAAAGACTCTGGAGGCGGCCACACGTGGGATCTTTCAAAAAATAAAGAGCGCAAAATATTCCATTCCGCAGTATTGCAACCGTGTGCATTTAGAATGCAAAATATCTCAAAGTACAGGCTGTGCCAAGTCTCTAAAGCTTTTAAGTCCTCCCCAGTGTTTGTAGGTAAGCAGAGTAAAGGCAACATGATGCGCCAGGCTGTGCTTCCTTCTCTCTCTCTCCTCCTCCTCCTCAAACGTCAATCTGCCACGTCTCCTGAGCTGTGAAATAGGGGGTTGTCAACTGGAGAAAGTAAGAGAGATCTCCACCATCACAGAGTTCAGAATACAATTTCATGGAGGTATTATTTTGAAGGGGAAAGAAAATTTGTCTGTCAGCTTAGTTGATGTCCAAGGGAGTGAGCATAGTCGAGTCGACCCGGATGATTTCAGCTGAATTTCGGGAGCTAATCTCTTCGCTGAACTGCCACTTTGCTTTTCTTTAAGGGCAACAGATGTCGGTATCTTTAATACTAACGCTCTTCTTCAGCTTGGGATCTAGGATTCAGCGACAAAGCTATCTGGGAGTGAACTGGCTGTGTTAATTGAACATTCTGTCACTCCATTCTTTAGGCAGGAATAGAACATCGAAAGAATCGAATTAGTGTAAACCTGGTTTCAATTCTGAGTCCTGTGCGCCAGTGTTCCTTGGAGGTCACCGCTACAGAAAAGGCCATCATCAAATGTGCATCACACACTTGCAGGAGAACCTGACACAATTTGTACGTTGGCAGCGCCATTTGTCTGAGAACTGGAAACCCACTCGTACAGTGACTGAGATGATGGAGACATGGACAGCAGCTTTCCCCAACAACAATCCAGCTTGACCTGCCCTCGAATGTTCATTCTCCTGCCCTGCTGATTGTACATCTTATCCAGTTTACATGTGTATTTAAGCTTTGAGGAAAGTTGAAGGAGGTTGAGCTGGTTTGCTTTGGAAAGGACGAGACTTCAGGGTGAGCAAATTGAAGACTTGTGAAGAGAGTCGATGACATTGATCCAAGTCATTTGTTTACTGCGGTGAAAAGTTCAAGTACGAGGGGAGGGGAGGAATGTAAGAGTGAGGAGGGAAGTCAGGTGTAACTTTTTTCATCCAAAGCATAATAGAGTTTGAGATGAAGTTATGAGGGCATATGGTTAAAGTAGACGGTATAAATCGGTTTAAGAAACAATCAGGGATGGAGGGATGGGGAGAGGAGGGATGGAGGGATGGTGAGAGGAGGGATGGGGAGAGGAGGGATGGGGAGAGGAGGGATGGGGGATGGGGAGAGGAGGGATGGGGAGGGGAGGGATGGATGGAGGGATGGGGAGGGGAGGGATGGAGGGATGGGGAGGGGAGGGATGGAGGGATGGTGAGAGGAGGGATGGTGAGAGGAGGGATGGAGGGATGGTAAGAGGAGGGATCGGGGGGTCGCACATACATGTCCAAAGGCAAGGCGTTCTGAGCCTGAAAATCTATACAGCGCTATTTTATTAAAAACTCTCATCTGAAGGTCTACCTGTTATCTATTAAAATTGTTACAGAAGATTAGCTGGTCTCTTCAATAAACTTTAATCTTGCCCTTCTGCCAGAGGGTATGTACTAGAAGATAATTGTTTGGATCACGATTCAGTGTCTCCTGCATTCATTGTAAGTGTCCAGGTAATGTAGGCCTGTAAGTGTTCCAGGAATTTTATGCACTGTATTGTAAGTGACAGGGGAATAATTTAATACTTTACAACTGTACACAGAGGGAACAATAGCAAGCAACCAGATGTGTGGAATTCTTCCTGAATAGAATAACATTTCTGTGAGTGGAATAAAATCCTCGGAATTCCCCAATGGCTGAGTTTAATTTCCAGTTGTCTCCTGCTCTTGAACAGGTTGACTGTTGCTGGGATGCGTTTCCACACTCAGCCCAGCGACCATTTGGTGTGAGTCTAGACAGTGAGTGCTAGCGACTGGAGGGCCTCACTGCCAAGCCAATCCTATCCTCTCCTCTCCTCTCCATAGCCGTGTAACAATCCCAAACTAATGCCGTTGCCCTGAGAGCGGGGCAGTGGGATTAGTTTGGGATTGTTATAGGGCTATGGGGAGAGAGCGGGGCAGTGGGATTAGTTTTCGATTGCTCTAGTTAAGGGCTAGCACAAACACAAAGGGCTGAACGGAACTTGTATGATCTTCTGTGATCTCTCCTTGGAACCAGATGTTGAGATTGGTTGCAACAATCCTGGATTAAAGAGGGTAAAATTGGCCAAATTCCTCCTGGTTGTCATCCAGTGGCCTCTGCTGGGAAGTCCATGCGCATCGATAGCAGGCGAGCATTCCCCTGGGCGGCGGTGCCTTTCGCTGTTGCTTAACCGGCTGAGACTCGCTGTTCAGGCGCACACTGGGAGATTGGCCCTTGGGCCAAGGTGCCGGAGGGGCTGCCGGTACCCAGGGAATCGGCAAACGTCGGCACCTTCAGGAGGTCAGGGGAAAAGACTAATGAGAGGGGAAAAAACATGGAAAAGGCATTGCAGCTGTCCCCTCACCCGCACACTCGCGCTTCGGCTTGGCTCTCTCGATCGCAATCAGGAGCCTTGTCTCCCCTCCCCACCCCTCCCCACCTTCCGACTGATTCTGGTGACACTGCGGCCAAATGTAGCGTCCATACCACCGCCCTGGCTGAGCTTAAATAAGTTGGCACAGACCGGGGAGTGAAGCTTCTTCTGTCCATCAACTGCACACCGTGCACGGCTCCCTGTCAACTCTGCCATTGGGGCGGGGAGGCGTAACATTAAATGAGCCAGTGTGCAGCGGGACCTGTACAAGAGTTTCCTGCACAAAGAGAGTGAAAATAGTTCAAACACAAGCTGCTGGAACCACTCAGCAGGTCAGGCAGCATCTGGGGAGAGAGAAACCGAGTTAAAGGTCGATGACCTTTCATCAGAACTCAGTCTGATCTGTGAAAAGATTACACACGCACTGTTGCAATGTGGATCTATTGGTACACTGTCCCTTTGGTCCATTGAAGTGGATGTGGTCGCTCCTCTCCAACATTTCCTTGGTAAATGGTAGAAATAAATGGAGGCAGTGAGAGTACAGTCCCCACCACAGCTATCCCAGACAGCGGCCAAATGGCGCTAACCGTTAGCCATCACCACAGGCACCATTACAAAGGCTCCGCTTATAACATATTAAGCGCGCTGCCTATTTTGGGCAGTTGAATAAGTTCCTGCTCTGTACTTTTTGATGGAGGGGGGGGAGGGGAGAGAGCGAGAGGGGGGGACGGGAGAGAGCGAGAGGAGGGGATCGAGGGAGAGAGCGAGAGAGGGGATCGGAGGGGAGAGAGAGAGAGGATCGGAGGGGAGAGAGGAGAGGATCGGAGGGGAGAGAGGAGAGGATCGGAGGGGAGAGAGGAGAGGATCGGAGGGGAGAGAGAGAGGGATCGGAGGGGAGAGAGGAGAGGATCGGAGGGGAGAGAGGAGGGGATCGGAGGGGAGAGAGGAGGGGATCGGAGGGGAGAGAGGAGAGGATCGGAGGGGAGAGAGGAGAGGATCGGAGGGGAGAGAGGAGGGGATCGGAGGGGAGAGAGGAGGGGATCGGAGGGGAGAGAGGATCGGAGGGGAGAGAGGAGGGGATCGGAGGGGAGAGAGGAGGGGATCGGAGGGGAGAGAGGAGGGGATCGGAGGGGAGAGGAGAGGATCGGAGGGGAGAGAGGAGGGGATCGGAGGGGAGAGAGGAGGGGATCGGAGGGGAGAGAGGAGGGGATCGGAGGGGAGAGAGAGAGGAGGGGATCGGAGGGGAGAGAGAGAGGAGGGGATCGGAGGGGAGAGAGAGAGGAGGGGATCGGAGGGGAGAGAGAGAGAGGAGGGGATCGGAGGGGAGAGAGAGAGAGGAGGGGATCGGAGGGGAGAGAGAGAGGAGGGGATCGGAGGGGAGAGAGAGAGAGGAGGGGATCGGAGGGGAGAGAGAGGGAGGAGGGGATCGGAGGGGAGAGAGAGAGAGGAGGAGAGGGGAGGGGATCGGAGGGGAGAGAGGGGATCGGAGGGGAGAGAGAGAGGAGGGGATCGGAGGAGGGAGAGAGAGAGAGAGGAGGGGAGAGAGAGGGAGGGGATCGGAGGAGGGAGAGAGAGAGAGAGGAGGAGGGAAGGAAAGCTCTTGGGGGAGAGGAGGTCAGGAACTCGGTTGGGGGTGAAGAGCACAGTGGGGATTCAGATCTAAAGGGAGGGCAAATGAGATTGAGAACAGGATCCAGATGGTAAAACGGATTACGTTCGTCTAACCCCAACACCTTTACACCCGCACCACGTTCTCCCTCTTCTCCCCCTAGACCTGGTTGATTTCTCAGAAAGCTCAGTGCGTGTGTGGCAAGTGACGCCATTGGACTGGACAAAATCCAGAAGTCACGACACTGTCACTATTCATTTCATACCCCAAAAACCTGTTGACAATCCGTGACCCACACACAATGACCCATCTATTGGGGGGATGGGGGGCGAGGGAGGTCAGGAACTTGTTGGGGTGAGGAGGTCAGAAACTTTGGGGGGGAGGGGGGTATCAGGAACTTGGGCGGTGGAGGCAGGAACTTGTTTGGGGGGTGGGAGGCAGTCTTAACCCGTGAGGGTGAGCCCTGTCTGTTCCATGTGAGCTCTGTTCTGTCTGGAGTCCGCAGTCAGAATGGCTCGAATGACACTTTGCAAAGTCACTGATTACGTAGACAGGGAGGATCTAATTATACATTCCAGTGAAACTGCTCGGTGTGTCTTGTCCTCCAAGGGGACCAATCAGCAATCAGGTCTTGTCCTCCAAAGGGACCAATCAGCAATCAGGTCTTGTCCTCCAAGGGGACCAATCAGCAATCAGGTCTTGTCCTCCAAGGGGACCAATCAGCAATCAGGTCTTTTCCTCCAAGGGGACCAATCTGTTTGGCCAAGCTTCTGCTCACCTGTCGTAATATCTCCTGATGTGGCTCGGTGTCAAATCTTGTTTGATTATACTCCTGTGAAGCGCCTTGAATCAGCCAAAATGATTTTGTAAAGAGTAGGTCATGTCTAATGAACTTAATTGAATTTTTTGAGGAAGTAACTAAAGTAGTGGATGAGGAATGTCTATGGATGTAGTTTATATGGACTTCCAGAAAGCATTCGATAAGGTTCCACATAAAAGACTGTTAGCTAAAATTAAAGCTTATTAAATTGAAGACAAATTATTGACCTGGTTCGGAGATTGGTTAGGCGGTAGAAGACAGAGAGTAGCGATAATGGGAATCTCCTCGAATTACAAGGAAGCGACTGGTGGTGTCCCACAAGGATCTATGCTGGGGCCTCAACTATTCACTATATTTATGAATGACTTAGATACGCAATAGAGAGCCATATATCCAAGTTTGCCGATGACACAAAGATTGGTTGTATAGTAAGTGGTGTAGCTGGGCGCATAAAATTACAAAGAGACACATTGATAGATTCAGTGAGTGGGCAAAACTGTGGCAGATGGATTTCAATGCAGGTAAGTGTGAGGTCATCCATTTTGGTCCAAAGAGATCGAGGGGTCCATGTACACAGATCACTGAAATGTAGTGGCCAGCAGTGTTCTTGTTTAGCCGCACAGCGGTCTGAAGCTCCCGCTCAGGCCACTTGCTGCTTTCTCGATGGAAAAACCGCCCATGCCCGACAGTTTGAATGGCCCCCCAAAAATATTAGAGGGAACATTGGTGGTCAGGTACAAAAAGTAATCAAAAAGGCTAGAGGAATATTAATCTTCATAACTGGAGTGCTAGAATAGAAAGGGGAGGAAGTTTTGCTGCAGCTGTACAAAGCCCTGGTTAGACCACATCTGGAGTACTGTGTACAGTTCTGGGTACCGCACCTTGGAAAGGATATATTGGCCTTGGAAGGAGCGCAGCGCAGATTCACCAGGGTTCCAGGGTTAGATTATGAGGAAAGATTACATAAACTAGGCTTGTATTCCGTGGAATATAGAAGGTTAAGGGGTTATTTGATTTGAAGTTTTTATGATTTTGAAGTGAGTTGATAGGATAGATCGAGAGAAACTTTTTCCGCTGGTGGGGGGAGTCTAGGACCAGGAGACATAACCTTAAAATCAGAGCCAGGCCATTCAGGAGAGAAGTTAGGAAACACTTCGTCACACACAGGGTGGTAGAAGTGTGGAACTCTCTCCCACAAAAAGCTGTAGCTGCCAGCTCAATTAATCATTTTAAATCGGAGATTGATTTTTGCGAGCCAAGGGTATTAAGGGATATGGAGCCAAGGCGGGTGGATACAGATCAGCCATGATCTCACTGAATGGGGCTCGAGGGGCTGAATGGTGGAACAGGCTCGAGGGGCTGAATGGTGGAACAGGCTCGAGGGGCTGAATGGTGGAACAGGCTCCAGGGGCTGAATGGTGGAACAGGCTCGAGGGGCTGAATGGTGGAACAGGCTCGAGGGGCTGAATGGTGGAACAGGCTCGAGGGGCTGAATGGTGGAACAGGCTCCAGGGGCTGAATGGTGGAACAGGCTCGAGGGGCTGAATGGTGGAACAGGCTCGAGGGGCTGAATGGTGGAACAGGCTCCAGGGGCTGAATGGTGGAACAGGCTCCAGGGGCTGAATGGTGGAACAGGCTCGAGGGGCTGAATGGTGGAACAGGCTCGAGGGGCTGAATGGTGGAACAGGCTCCAGGGGCTGAATGGTGGAACAGGCTCGAGGGGCTGAATGGTGGAACAGGCTCGAGGGGCTGAATGGTGGAACAGGCTCGAGGGGCTGAATGGTGGAACAGGCTCCAGGGGCTGAATGGTGGAACAGGCTCGAGGGGCTGAATGGTGGAACAGGCTCCAGGGGCTGAATGGTGGAACAGGCTCCAGGGGCTGAATGGTGGAACAGGCTCCAGGGGCTGAATGGTGGAACAGGCTCGAGGGGCTGAATGGTGGAACAGGCTCCAGGGGCTGAATGGTGGAACAGGCTCCAGGGGCTGAATGGTGGAACAGGCTCCAGGGGCTGAATGGTGGAACAGGCTCCAGGGGCTGAATGGTGGAACAGGCTCCAGGGGCTGAATGGTGGAACAGGCTCGAGGGGCTGAATGGTGGAACAGGCTCCAGGGGCTGAATGGTGGAACAGGCTCCAGGGGCTGAATGGTGGAACAGGCTCCAGGGGCTGAATGGTGGAACAGGCTCGAGGGGCTGAATGGTGGAACAGGCTCCAGGGGCTGAATGGTGGAACAGGCTCCAGGGGCTGAATGGTGGAACAGGCTCCAGGGGCTGAATGGTGGAACAGGCTCCAGGGGCTGAATGGTGGAACAGGCTCGAGGGGCTGAATGGCCTCCGCCTGTGCCTATGTTTGCTGCGTTAACGGCGGTTTATAAATACAAGTTGTTATTGTTGCACAGTAGGGTGTGTTTCCTTTGAGATTCAGATTAAGGCTCAATCAAGAGTAGATTATTTTAGTAAAAAGGTAGTTGTTATTTTATATTGCTATCGTTTTTTTCTCTCACGGACATTAGTGAAGACAGCAATTACCCTCCTGCTGCGACGAGCAGCAATGTGTTCCATTTCAGAGCAGTGTCGAGCTCGATCTTGATAAGCAAATTGTTTGCGCAAAAAAAAGGCAGTGTTTTGTAACAAAGCAGGCGCTGGAAGATCAAAGTGTTTCTGAAAGACAACCTTTTAAAAAGTGCTCGTATTCTACATCACCCAGCTTTAAGGAAGGGATTATTTGAGGAGAAGGCTTTGAAGTGAAAATGTGTAAATTTGTCGGACAAAAAGTGGAGTTTTTTTTTAAATCTAATGCCTGCATGAATTGCAACACCGTTTTATACATAAAGAAATAAGTGGCTTGTCATAATTAGATCATCAAAGACATTGCAGTTTTTTGGTGTATAAAAATCGTCAAGACTTTTTTTGGTCTCTATTGCCAATTTCCCCCCCACCCCCCACTTTCCACATTGCTCTCTTGAAGGTATTGACACTGAACGCAGGGACAGGGAGCTAGAACATGAACTCAGGGACAGTGAGCTAGAACATGAACTCAGGGACAGTGAGCAGGAACATGAACTCAGGGACAGTGAGCAGGAACATGAACTCAGGGACAGTGAGCAGGAACATGAAATCAGGGACAGTGAGCAGGAACATGAACTCAGGGACAGTGAGCAGGAACATGAACTCAGGGACAGTGAGCAGGAACATGAACTCCGGGACAGTGAGCAGGAACATGAACTCAGAGACAGTGAGCAGGAACATGAACTCAGGGACAGTGAGCTAGAACATGAACTCAGGGACAGTGAGCTAGAACATGAACTCAGGGACAGTGAGCTAGAACATGAACTCAGGGACAGTGAGCTAGAACATGAACTCAGGGACAGTGAGCTAGAACATGAACTCAGGGACAGTGAGCTAGAACATGAACACAGGGACAGTGAGCAGGAACATGAACTCAGGGACAGTGAGCTAGAACATGAACACAGGGACAGTGAGCAAGAACATGAACTCAGGGACAGTGAGCAGGAAAATGAACTCAGGGACAGTGAGCAGGAACATGAACTCAGGGACAGTGAGCAGGAACATGAACACAGGGACAGTGAGCAGGAACATGAACTCAGGGACAGTGAGCAGGAACATAACACAGGGACAGTGAGTAGGAACATGAACACAGGGACAGTGAGTAGGAACATGAACTCAGGGACAGTGAGCAGGAACATGAACTCAGGGACAGTGAGCTACAACATGAACACAGGGACAGTGAGCTACAACATGAACTCAGGGACAGTGAGCAGGAACATGAACTCAGGGACAGTGAGCAAGAACATGAACTCAGGGACAGTGAGCAGGAACATGAACTCAGGGACAGTGAGCTAGAACATGAACTCAGGGACAGTGAGCTAGAACATGAACTGAGGGACAGTGAGCAGGAACATGAACTCAGGGACAGTGAGCTAGAACATGAACTCAGGGACAGTGAGCTAGAACATGAACTCAGGGACAGTGAGCTAGAACATGAACTCAGGGACAGTGAGCAGGAACATGAACTCAGGGACAGTGAGCTAGAACACGAACTCCGGGACAGTTGGCAGGAACACGAACTCAGGGACAGTGAGCTAGAACATGAACTCAGGGACAGTGAGCAGGAAGATGAACTCAGAGACAGTGAGCAGGAACATGAACTCAGGGACAGTGAGCTAGAACATGAACTCAGGGACAGTGAGCAGGAAGATGAACTCAGAGACAGTGAGCAGGAACATGAACTCAGGGACAGTGAGCAGGAACCAGAACTCAGGGACAGTCAGCAGGAACATGAACTCAGGGACAGTGAGCAGGAACATGAACTCAGGGACAGTGAGCAGGAACATGAACTCAGGGACAGTGAGCAGGAACATGAACTGAGCGACAGTGAGCAGGAACATGAACTCAGGGACAGTGAGCTACAACATGAACACAGGGACAGTGAGCAGGAACATGAACTCAGGGACAGTGAGCAGGAACATGAACTCAGGGACAGTGAGCAGGAACATGAACTCAGGGACAGTGAGCTGGAACATGAACTCAGGGACAGTGAGAAGGAACATGAACTCAGGGACAGTGAGTTGGAACATGAACTCAGGGACAGTGAGCTGGAACATGAACTCAGGGACAGTGAGCCGGAACATGAACTCAGGGACAGTGAGTTGGAACATGAATTCAGGGACAGTGAGCTACAACATGAACTCAGGGACAGTGAGCAGGAACATGAACTCAGGGACAGTGAGTTGGAACATGAACACAGGGACAGTGAGCAGGAACATGAACTCAGGGACAGTGAGCAGGAACATGAACACAGGGACAGTGAGCAGGAACATGAACTCAGGGACAGTGAGCTACAACATGAAATGAGGGACAGTGAGCAGGGACATGAACTCAGGGACAGTGAGCAGGGACATGAACTCAGGCACAGTGAGCTAGAACACGAACTCCGGGACAGTGAGCAGGAACATGAACTCAGGGACAGTGAGCAGGAAGATGAACTCAGGGACAGTGAGCAGGAACATGAACTCAGGGACAGTGAGCTAGAACATGAACTCAGGGACAGTGAGCTAGAACATGAACTCAGGGACAGTGAGCTAGAACATGAACTCAGGGACAGTGAGCAGGAACATGAACTGAGGGACAGTGAGCAGGGACATGAACTCAGGGACAGTGAGAAGGGACATGAACTCAGGCACAGTGAGCTAGAACACGAACTCCGGGACAGTGAGCTAGAACATGAACACAGGGACAGTGAGCAGGAACATGAACTCAGGGACAGTGAGCTAGAACATGAACACAGGGACAGTGAGCAAGAACATGAACTCAGGGACAGTGAGCAGGAAAATGAACTCAGGGACAGTGAGCAGGAACATGAACACAGGGACAGTGAGCTAGAACATGAACACAGGGACAGTGAGCAGGAACATGAACTCAGGGACAGTGAGCAGGAACATAACACAGGGACAGTGAGTAGGAACATGAACTCAGGGACAGTGAGCAGGAACATGAACTCAGGGACAGTGAGCTGGAACATGAACACAGGGACAGTGAGCTACAACATGAACTCAGGGACAGTGAGCAGGAACATGAACTCAGGGACAGTGAGCAGGAACATGAACTCAGGGACAGTGAGCTAGAACATGAACTCAGGGACAGTGAGCAGGAACATGAACTCAGGGACAGTGAGCAGGAACATGAACTCAGGGACAGTGAGCTAGAACATGAACTCAGGGACAGTGAGCTAGAACATGAACTGAGGGACAGTGAGCAGGAACATGAACTCAGGGACAGTGAGCTAGAACATGAACTCAGGGACAGTGAGCTAGAACATGAACTCAGGGACAGTGAGCTAGAACATGAACTCAGAGACAGTGAGCAGGAACATGAACTCAGAGACAGTGAGCTAGAACACGAACTCCGGGACAGTTGGCAGGAACACGAACTCAGGGACAGTGAGCTAGAACATGAACTCAGGGACAGTGAGCAGGAAGATGAACTCAGAGACAGTGAGCAGGAACATGAACTCAGGGACAGTGAGCTAGAACATGAACTCAGGGACAGTGAGCAGGAAGATGAACTCAGGGACAGTGAGCTAGAACACGAACTCCGGGACAGTTGGCAGGAACACGAACTCAGGGACAGTGAGCAGGAACATGAGCTCAGGGACAGTGAGCAGGAACCAGAACTCAGGGACAGTAAGCAGGAACATGAACTCAGGGACAGTGAGCAGGAACATGAACTCAGGGACAGTGAGCAGGAACATGAACTCAGGGACAGTGAGCAGGAACATGAACTCAGGGACAGTGAGCAGGAACATGAACTGAGCGACAGTGAGCAGGAACATGAACTCAGGGACAGTGAGCTACAACATGAACACAGGGACAGTGAGCTGGAACATGAACTCAGGGACAGTGAGCAGGAACATGAATTCAGGGACAGTGAGCAGGAACATGAACTCAGGGACAGTGAGCTGGAACATGAACTCAGGGACAGTGAGCTACAACATGAACTCAGGGACAGTGAGCAGGAACATGAACTCAGGGACAGTGAGTTGGAACATGAACACAGGGACAGTGAGTTGGAACATGAACTCAGGGACAGTGAGCTACAACATGAAATGAGGGACAGTGAGCTGGAACATGAACTCAGGGACAGTGAGCAGGGACATGAACTCAGGCACAGTGAGCTAGAACACGAACTCAGGGACAGTGAGCAGGAACATGAACTCAGGGACAGTGAGCAGGAACATGAACTTAGGGACAGTGAGCTAGGACACGAACTCCGGGACAGTGAGCAGGAACACGAATTCAGGGACAGTGAGCAGGAACCAGAACTCAGGGACAATGAGGTAGAACATGAACTCAGGGACAATGAGCAGGAACATGAACTGAGCGACAGTGAGCAGGAACATGAACTCAGGGACAGTGAGCAGGAACATGAACTGAGGGACAGTGAGCAGGAACATGAACTCAGGGATAGTGAGCAGGAACATGAACTGAGGGACAGTGAGCAGGAACATGAACTCAGGGACAGTGAGCTACAACATGAACTCAGGGATAGTGAGCAAGAACATGAACTCAGGGACAGTGAGCAGGAACATGAACTCAGGGACAGTGAGCAGGAACATGAACTCTGGGACAGTGAGCAGGAACATGAACTCAGGAACAGTGAGCTAGAACATGAACTCAGGGACAGTGAGCTAGAACATGAACTCGGGGACAGTGAGCAGGAACATGAACTGAGCGACAGTGAGCAGGAACATGAACTCAGGGACAGTGAGCAGGAACATGAACTCAGGGACAGTGAGCAGGAACATGAACTCAGAGACAGTGAGCAGGAACATGAACTCAGGGACAGTGAGCAGGAACATGAACTCAGGGACAGTGAGCAGGAACATGAACTCAGGGACAGTGAGCAGGAACATGAATTCAGAGACAGTGAGCAGGAACATGAACTCAGGGACAGTGAGCAGGAACATGAACTCAGGGACAGTGAGCAGGAACATGAACACAGGGACAGTGAGCAGGAACATGAACTCAGGGACAGTGAGCAGGAACATAACACAGGGACAGTGAGTAGGAACATGAACACAGGGACAGTGAGTAGGAACATGAACTCAGGGACAGTGAGCAGGAACATGAACTCAGCGACTGTGAGCAGAAACATGAACTCAGGGACAGTGTGCTAGAACATGAACTCAGAGACAGTGAGCTGGAACATGAACTCAGGGACAGTGAGCAGGAACATGAACTCAGGGACAGTGAGCTAGAACATGAACTAAGGGACAGTGAGCAGGAACATGAACTCAGGGACAGTGAGCAGGAACATGAACTCAGGGACAGTGAGCAGGAACATGAACTCAGGGACAGTGAGCTAGAACATGAACTCAGGGACAGTGAGCTAGAACATGAACTCAGGGACAGTGAGCAGGAACATGAACTCAGGGACAGTGAGCAGGAATATGAACTCAGGGACAGTGAGCAGGAACATGAACTCAGGGACAGTGACCAGGAACATGAACTCAGGGACAGTGAGCTAGAACATGAACTCAGGGACAGTGAGCAGGAACATGAACTCAGGGACAGTGAGCAGGAACATGAACTCAGGGACAGTGAGCTAGAACATGAACTCAGGGACAGTGAGCAGGAACATGAACTCAGGGACAGTGAGCAGGAACATGAACTCAGGGACAGTGAGCTAGAACATGAACTCAGGGACAGTGAGCTAGAACATGAACTCAGGGACAGTGAGCTAGAACATGAACTGAGGGACAGTGAGCAGGAACATGAACTCAGGGACAGTGAGCAGGAACCAGAACTCAGGGACAGTGAGCAGGAACATGAGCTCAGGGACAGTGAGCTGGAACATGAACTCAGGGACAGTGAGCAGGAACATGAACTCAGAGACAGTGAGCTAGAACATGAACTCAGGGACAGTGAGCTAGAACACGAACTCCGGGACAGTTGGCAGGAACACGAACTCCGGGACAGTGAGCAGGAACATGAACTCAGGGACAGTGAGCAGGAACATGAACTCAGGGATAGTGAGCAGGAACATGAACTCAGGGACAGTGAGCTGGAACATGAACTCAGGGACAGTGAGCTAGAACATGAACTCAGGGACAGTGAGCAGGAACATGAACTCAGGGACAGTGAGTTGGAACTTGAACACAGGGACAGTGAGCAGGAGCATGAACTCAGGGACAGTGAGCAGGAACATGAACTCAGGGACAGTGAGCAGGAACATGAACTTAGGGACAGTGAGCTAGAACACGAACACCGGGACAGTGAGCAGGAACACGAATTCAGGGACAGTGAGCAGGAACCAGAACTCAGGGACAATGAGCTAGAACATGAACTCAGGGACAATGAGCAGGAACATGAACTGAGCGACAGTGAGCAGGAACATGAACTCAGGGACAGTGAGCAGGAACATGAACTGAGGGACAGTGAGCAGGAACATGAACTCAGGGACAGTGAGCAGGAACATGAACTCAGGGACAGTGAGCTACAACATGAACTCAGGGATAGTGAGCAAGAACATGAACTCAGGGACAGTGAGCAGGAACATGAACTCAGGGACAGTGAGCAGGAACATGAACTCAGGGACAGTGAGCAGGAACATGAACTCAGGAACAGTGAGCTAGAACATGAACTCAGGGACAGTGAGCTAGAACATGAACTCAGGGACAGTGAGCAGGAACATGAACTGAGCGACAGTGAGCAGGAACATAAACTCAGGGACAGTGAGCAGGAACATGAACTCAGGAACAGTGAGCTAGAACATGAACTCAGGGACAGTGAGCTAGAACATGAACTCGGGGACAGTGAGCAGGAACATGAACTCAGGGACAGTGAGCAGGAACATGAACTGAGCGACAGTGAGCAGGAACATGAACTCAGGGACAGTGAGCAGGAACATGAACTGAGGGACAGTGAGCAGGAACATGAACTCAGGGACAGTGAGCAGGAACATGAACTGAGGGACAGTGAGCAGGAACATGAACTCAGGGACAGTGAGCAGGAACATGAACTCAGGGACAGTGAGCAGGAACATGAACTCAGGGACAGTGAGCAGGAACGTGAACTCAGGGACAGTGAGCAGGAACATGAACTGAGCGACAGTGAGCAGGAACATGAACTCAGGGACAGTGAGCAGGAACATGAACTCAGGGACAGCGAGCAGGAACATGAACTGAGCGACAGTGAGCAGGAACATGAACTCAGGGACAGTGAGCAGGAACATGAACTCAGGGACAGTGAGCAGGAACATGAACTCAGGGACAGTGAGCAGGAACATGAACTCAGGGACAGTGAGCAGGAACATGAACTCAGGGACAGTGAGCAGGAACATGAACTGAGGGACAGTGAGCAGGAACATGAACTCAGGGACAGTGAGCAGGAACATGAACTCAGGGACAGTGAGCAGGAACATGAACTCAGGGACAGTGAGCAGGAACATGAACTCAGGGACAGTGAGCAGGAACATGAACTCAGGGACAGTGAGCAGGAACATGAACTCAGGGACAGTGAGCAGGAACATGAACTCAGGGACAGTGAGCAGGAACATGAACTCAGGGACAGTGAGCAGGAACATGAACTGAGCGACAGTGAGCAGGAACATGAACTCAGGGACAGTGAGCAGGAACATAACACAGGGACAGTGAGTAGGAACATGAACTCAGGGACAGTGAACAGGAACATGAACTCAGGGACAGTGAGCAGGAACATAACACAGGGACAGTGAGTAGGAACATGAACTCAGGGACAGTGAGCAGGAACATGAACTCAGGGACTGTGAGCAGGAACATGAACTCAGGGACAGTGAGCTACAACATGAACTCAGGGACAGTGAGCTACAACATGAACTGAGGGACAGTGAGCTAGAACATGAACTCAGGGACAGTGAGCTGGAACATGAACACAGGGACAGTGAGCAGGAACATGAACTCAGGGACAGTGAGCAGGAACATGAACTCAGGGACAGTGAGCAGGAACATGAACTCAGGGAAAGTGAGCTACAACATGAACTGAGGGACAGTGAGCAGGAACATGAACTCAGGGACAGTGAGCAGGAACATGAACTCAGGGACAGTGAGCAGGAACATGAACTGAGCGACAGTGAGCAGGAACATGAACTCAGGGACAGTGAGCAGGAACATGAACTCAGGGACAGTGAGCAGGAACATGAACTCAGGGACAGTGAGCAGGAACATAACACAGGGACAGTGAGTAGGAACATGAACTCAGGGACAGTGAGCAGGAACATGAACTCAGGGACAGTGAGCAGGAACATGAACTCAGGGACAGTGAGCTAGAACATGAACTGAGGGACAGTGAGCTAGAACATGAACTCAGGGACAGTGAGCTAGAACATGAACTCAGGGACAGTGAGCTAGAACATGAACTCAGGGACAGTGAGCTGGAACATGAACACAGGGACAGTGAGCAGGAACATGAACTCAGGGACAGTGAGCAGGAACATGAACTCAGGGACAGTGAGCAGGAACATGAACTCAGGGACAGTGAGCTAGAACATGAACTGAGGGACAGTGAGCAGGAACATGAACTCAGGGACAGTGAGCAGGAACATGAACTCAGGGACAGTGAGCAGGAACATGAACTCAGGGACTGTGAGCAGAAACATGAACTCAGGGACAGTGAGCTACAACATGAACTCATGGATATTGAGCAGGAACATGAACTCAGGGACAGTGAGCAGGAACATGAACTCAGGGACAGTGAGCAGGAACATGAACTCAGGGACAGTGAGCAGGAACATGAACTCAGGGACAGTGAGCAGGAACATGAACTCAGGGAAAGTGAGCTACAACATGAACTGAGGGACAGTGAGCAGGGACAGTGAGCTGGAACATGAACACAGGGACAGTGAGCAGGAACATGAACTCAGGGACAGTGAGCAGGAACATGAACTCAGAGACAGTGAGCAGGAACATGAACTCAGGGACAGTGAGCAGGAACATGAACTCAGGGACAGTGAGCTAGAACATGAACTCAGAGACAGTGAGCTAGAACATGAACTCGGGGACAGTGAGCAGGAACATGAACTCAGGGACAGTGAGCTAGAACATGAACTCAGAGACAGTGAGCTAGAACATGAACTAAGGGACAGTGAGCAGGAACATGAACTC
This sequence comes from Squalus acanthias, assembly GCA_030390025.1. Taxonomy (NCBI): domain Eukaryota; kingdom Metazoa; phylum Chordata; class Chondrichthyes; order Squaliformes; family Squalidae; genus Squalus; species Squalus acanthias. The sequence continues at coordinate 63,066,292 of CM059435.1, forward strand.
AGGGACAGTGAGCTAGAACATGAACTAGGGGACAGTGAGCAGGAACATGAACTCAGGGACAGTGAGCAGGAACATGAACTCAGGGACAGTGAGCAGGAATATGAACTCAGGGACAGTGAGCTAGAACATGAACTCAGGGACAGTGAGCTGGAACATGAACTCAGGGACAGTGAGCTAGAACATGAACTCAGGGACAGTGAGCTGGAACATGAACTCAGGGACAGTGAGCAGGAACATGAACTCAGGGACAGTGACCAGGAACATGAACTCAGGGACAGTGAGCTAGAACATGAACTCAGGGACAGTGAGCTACAACATGAACTCAGGGACAGTGAGCAGGAACATGAACTCAGGGACAGTGAGCAGGAACATGAACTCAGGGACAGTGAGCTAGAACATGAACTCAGGGACAGTGAGCTAGAACATGAACTCAGGGACAGTGAGCTAGAACATGAACTCAGGGACAGTGAGCAGGAAGATGAACTCAGAGACAGTGAGCAGGAAGATGAACTCAGAGACAGTGAGCAGGAACCAGAACTCAGGGACAGTGAGCTAGAACATGAACTCAGGGACAGTGAGCTAGAACACGAACTCCGGGACAGTTGGCAGGAACACGAACTCCGGGACAGTGAGCAGGAACATGAACTCAGGGACAGTGAGCAGGAACCAGAACTCAGGGACAGTAAGCAGGAACATGAACTCAGGGACAGTGAGCAGGAACATGAACTCAGGGACAGTGAGCAGGAACATGAACTCAGGGACAGTGAGCAGGAACCAGAACTCAGGGTCAGTAAGCAGGAACATGAACTCAGGGACAGTGAGCAGGAACATGAACTCAGGGACAGTGAGCAGGAACATGAACTCAGGGACAGTGAGCAGGAACATGAACTCAGGGACAGTGAGCAGGAACATGAACTCAGGGACAGTGAGCAGGAACAGGAACTCAGGGACAGTGAGCAGGAACATGAACTCAGGGACAGTGAGCAGGAACATGAACTCAGGGACAGTGAGCTGGAACATGAACTCAGGGACAGTGAGCTAGAACATGAACTCAGGGACAGTGAGCAGGAACATGAACTCAGGGACAGTGAGTTGGAACATGAACACAGGGACAGTGAGCTACAACATGAAATGAGGGACAGTGAGCAGGGACATGAACTCAGGGACAGTGAGCAGGGACATGAACTCAGGCACAGTGAGCAGGAACATGAACTCAGGGACAGTGAGCAGGAACATGAACTCAGGGACAGTGAGCAGGAACATGAACTTAGGGACAGTGAGCTAGAACACGAACTCCGGGACAGTGAGCAGGAACACGAATTCAGGGACAGTGAGCAGGAACCAGAACTCAGGGACAATGAGCTAGAACATGAACTCAGGGACAATGAGCAGGAACATGAACTGAGCGACAGTGAGCAGGAACATGAACTCAGGGACAGTGAGCAGGAACATGAACTCAGGGACAGTGAGCTAGAACATGAACTCAGGGACAGTGAGCAGGAACATGAACTCCGGGACAGTGAGCAGGAACATGAACTCAGGGACATTGAGCAGGAACATGAACTCAGGGACAGTGAGCAGGAACATGAACACAGGGACAGTGAGCAGGAACATGAACTCAGGGACAGTGAGCTAGAACATGAACTCAGGGACAGTGAGCAGGAACATGAACTCAGGGACATTGAGCAGGAACATGAACTCAGGGACAGTGATCAGGAACATGAACTCAGGGACAGTGAGCAGGAACATGAACACAGGGACAGTGAGCAGGAACATGAACTCAGGGACAGTGAGCTAGAACATGAACTCAGGGACAGTGAGCAGGAACATGAACTCAGGGACAGTGAGCAGGAACATGAACTCAGAGACAGTGAGCAGGAACATGAACTCAGAGACAGTGAGCAGGAACATGAACTCAGGGACAGTGAGCAGGAACATGAACTCGGACAGTGAGCTACAACATGAACTCAGGGACAGTGAGCAGGAACATGAACTCAGGGACAGTGAGCAGGAACATGAACTCAGGGACAGTGAGCTAGAACCAGAACTCAGGGATAGTGAGCAGGAACATGAACTCAGGGACAGTGAGCAGGAACATGAACTCAGGGACAGTGAGCAGGAACATGAACTCAGGGACAGTGAGCAGGAACATGAACTCAGGGACAGTGAGCTAGAACATGAACTCAGGGACAGTGAGCTAGAACATGAACTCAGGGACAGTGAGCTAGAACATGAACTCAGGGACAGTGAGCTAGAACATGAACTCAGGGACAGTGAGCAGGAACATGAACTCAGGGACAGTGAGCTAGAACATGAACTCAGGGACAGTGAGCACCGACATGAACTCAGGGACAGTGAACGAGAACATGAACTCAGGGACAGTGAGCTAGAACACGAACTCCGGGACAGTGAGCTAGAACACGAATTCAGGGACAGTGAGCAGGAACATGAACTCAGAGACAGTGAGCTAGAACATGAACTCAGAGACAGTGAGCTAGAACATGAACTCAGGGACAGTGAGCAGGAACATGAACTCAGGGACAGTGAGCAGGAACATGAACTCAGGGACAGTGAGCAGGAACCAGAACTCAGGGACAGTGAGCAGGAACATGAACTCAGGGACAGTGAGCTAGAACATGAACTCAGGGACAGTGAGCAGGAACATGAACTCAGGGACAGTGACCAGGAACATGAACTCAGGGACAGTGAGCTAGAACATGAACTCAGGGACAGTGAGCTTGAACATGAACTCAGGGACAGTGAGCTGGAACATGAACTCAGGGACAGTGAGCTAGAACATGAACTCAGGGACAGTGAGCAGGAACATGAACTCAGGGACAGTGAGCAGGAACATGAACTCAGGGACAGTGAGCAGGAACATGAACTCAGGGACAGTGAACTAGAACATGAACTCAGGGACAGTGAGCTGGAACATGAACTCAGGGACAGTGAGCTAGAACATGAACTCAGGGACAGTGAGCAGGAACATGAACTCAGGGACAGTGAGTTGGAACATGAACACAGGGACAGTGAGCAGGAACATGAAGTCAGGGACAGTGAGCTAGAACATGAACTCAGGGACAGTGAGCAGGGACATGAACTCAGGGACAGTGAGCAGGAACATGAACTCAGGGACAGTGAGTTGGAACATGAACACAGGGACAGTGAGCAGGAACATGAACTCAGGGACAGTGAGCAGGGACATGAACTCAGGGACAGTGAGCAGGAACACGAATTCAGGGACAGTGAGCAGGAACATGATCTCAGGGACAGTGAGCAGGAACATGAACACAGGTACAGTGAGCAGGAACATGAGCTCAGGGACAGTGAGCTAGAACATGAACTCAGGGACAGTGGGCAGGAACATGAACTCAGGGACAGTGAGCAGGAACATGAGCTCAGGGACAGTGAGCTAGAACATGAACTCAGGGACAGTGGGCAGGAACATGAACTCATAGACAGTGAGCAGGAACATGAGCTCAGGGACAGTGAGCTAGAACATGAACTCAGGGGCAGGGAACTAGAACATGAACTCAGGGACAGTGAGCTAGAACATGAACTCAGGGGCAGGGAACTAGAACATGAACTCAGGGACAGTGAGCTGGAACATGAACTCAGGGACAGTGAGCAGGAACATGAACTCATGGACAGTGAGCAGGAACATGAACACAGGGACAGTGAGCTAGAAAATGAACTCAGGGAGAGTGAGCAGGAACATGAACTCAGGGACAGTGAGCAGGAACATGAACTCAGGGACAGTGAGCTTGAAAATGAACTCAGGGACAGTGAGCAGGAAGATGAACTCAGGGACAATGAGCTAGAACATGAACTCAGGAACAGTGAGCTGGAACATGAACTCATGGACAGTGAGCAGGAACATGAACTCAGGGACAGTGAGCTGGAACATGAACTCAGGGACAGTGAGCGGGAACATGAACTCGGACAGTGAGCAGGAACATGAACTCAGGGACAGTGAGCAGGAACATGAACTCAGGGACAGTGAGCAGGAACATGAACTCAGGGACAGTGAGCTGGAACATGAACTCATGGACAGTGAGCAGGAAGATGAACTCAGGGACAATGAGCTAGAACATGAACTCAGGAACAGTGAGCTGGAACATGAACTCATGGACAGTGAGCAGGAACATGAACTCAGGGACAGTGAGCTGGAACATGAACTCAGGGACAGTGAGCGGGAACATGAACTCGGACAGTGAGCAGGAACATGAACTCAGGGACAGTGAGCAGGAACATGAACTCAGGGACAGTGAGCTGGAACATGAACTCATGGACAGTGAGCTAGAACATGAACTCAGGGACAGTGAGCTAGAACATGAACTCATGGACAGTGAGCTAGAACATAAACTCAGGGACAGTGAGCAGGAACATGAACTCAGGGACAGTGAGTGGGAACATGAACACAGGGACAGTGAGCAGGAACATGAACTCAGGGACAGTGAGCTAGAACATGAACTCAGGGACAGTGAGCAGGAACTTGAACACAGGGAGAGTGAGCAGGAACATGAACTCAGGGACAGTGAGCAGGAACATGAACTCAGGGACAGTGAGCAGGAACATGAACTCAGGGACAGTGAGCTAGAACATGAACTCAGGGACAGTGAGCTGGAACATGAACTCATGGACAGTGAGCTGGAACATGAACTCAGGGACAGTGAGCTAGAACATAAACTCAGGGACAGTGAGCAGGAACATGAACTCGGGGACAGTGAGCAAGAACATGAACTCAGGGACAGTGAGCTAGAACATGAACTCAGGGACAGTGAGCTGGAACATGAACTCAGGGACAGTGAGCTACAACATGAACTCAGGGATAGTGAGCTGGAACATGAACTCAGTGACAGTGAGCTACAACATGAACTGAGGGACAGTGAGCAGGAACATGAACTCAGGGACAGTGAGCAGGAACATGAACTCAGGGACAGTGAGCAGGAACATGAACTCAGGGAAAGTGAGCAGGAACATGAACTCAGGGACAGTGAGCAGGAACATGAACTCAGGGACAGTGAGCTGGAACATGAACTCAGGGACAGTGATCAGGAACATGAACTCAGGGAAAGTGAGCAGGAATATGAACTCAGGGACAGTGATCAGGAACATGAACTCAGGGACAGTGAGCTGGAACATGAACTCAGGGACAGTGAGCAGGAACATGAACTCAGGGACAGTGAGCTACAACATGAACTCAGGGATAGTGAGCTGGAACATGAACTCAGGGACAGTGAGCAGGAACATGAACTCAGGGACAGTGAGCTACAACATGAACTCAGGGACAGTGAGCTGGAACATGAACTCAGGGACAGTGAGCAGGAACATGAACTCAGGGAAAGTGAGCTACAACATGAACTGAGGGACAGTGAGCAGGGACAGTGAGCAGTAACATGAACTCAGGGACAGTGAGCAGTAACATGAACTCAGGGACCGTGAGCAGGAACATGAACTCAGGGACAGTGAGCAGGAACATGAACTCAGGGACAGTGAGCAGGAATATGAACTCAGGGACAGTGAGCTGGAACATGAACTCAGGGACATTGAGCTGGAACATGAACTCAGGGACAGTGAGCAGGAACATGAACTCAGGGACAGTGAGCAGGAACATGAACTCAGGGACAGTGAGCTACAACATGAACTCAGGGACAGTGAGCTACAACATGAACTCAGGGACAGTGAGCTAGAACATGAACTCAGGGACAGTGAGCTAGAACATGAACTGAGGGACAGTGAACAGGAACATGAACTCAGGGACAGTGAGCTAGAACATGAACTGAGGGACAGTGAGCAGGAACATGAACACAGGGACTGTGAGCAGGAACATGAACTCAGGGACAGTGAGCAGGAACATGAACTCAGGGACAGTGAGCAGGAACATGAACTCAGAGACAGTGAGCTGGAACATGAACTCGGACAGTGAGCTACAACATGAACTCAGGGACAGTGAGCAGGAACATGAACTCGGACAGTGAGCTACAACATGAACTCAGGGACAGTGAGCAGGAACATGAACTCAGGGACAGTGAGCTAGAACATGAACTCAGGGACAGTGAGCAGGAACATGAACTCAGGGACAGTGAGCAGGAACATGAACTGAGCGACAGTGAGCAGGAACATGAACTCAGGGACAGTGAGCAGGAACATGAACTCAGGGACAGTGAGCAGGAACATGAACTCAGGGACAGTGAGCTGGAACATGAACTCATGGACAGTGAGCAGGAAGATGAACTCAGGGACAATGAGCTAGAACATGAACTCAGGAACAGTGAGCTGGAACATGAACTCATGGACAGTGAGCAGGAACATGAACTCAGGGACAGTGAGCTGGAACATGAACTCAGGGACAGTGAGCGGAACATGAACTCGGACAGTGAGCAGGAACATGAACTCAGGGACAGTGAGCAGGAACATGAACTCAGGGACAGTGAGCTGGAACATGAACTCATGGACAGTGAGCTAGAACATGAACTCAGGGACAGTGAGCTAGAACATGAACTCATGGACAGTGAGCTAGAACATAAACTCAGGGACAGTGAGCAGGAACATGAACTCAGGGACAGTGAGTGGGAACATGAACACAGGGACAGTGAGCAGGAACATGAACTCAGGGACAGTGAGCTAGAACATGAACTCAGGGACAGTGAGCAGGAACTTGAACACAGGGAGAGTGAGCAGGAACATGAACTCAGGGACAGTGAGCAGGAACATGAACTCAGGGACAGTGAGCAGGAACATGAACTCAGGGACAGTGAGCTAGAACATGAACTCAGGGACAGTGAGCTGGAACATGAACTCATGGACAGTGAGCTGGAACATGAACTCAGGGACAGTGAGCTAGAACATAAACTCAGGGACAGTGAGCAGGAACATGAACTCAGGGACAGTGAGCAGGAACATGAACTCAGGGACAGTGAGCTACAACATGAACTCAGGGATAGTGAGCTGGAACATGAACTCAGTGACAGTGAGCTACAACATGAACTGAGGGACAGTGAGCAGGAACATGAACTCAGGGACAGTGAGCAGGAACATGAACTCAGGGACAGTGAGCAGGAACATGAACTCAGGGAAAGTGAGCAGGAACATGAACTCAGGGACAGTGATCAGGAACATGAACTCAGGGACAGTGAGCTGGAACATGAACTCAGGGACAGTGATCAGGAACATGAACTCAGGGAAAGTGAGCAGGAATATGAACTCAGGGACAGTGATCAGGAACATGAACTCAGGGACAGTGAGCTGGAACATGAACTCAGGGACAGTGAGCAGGAACATGAACTCAGGGACAGTGAGCTACAACATGAACTCAGGGATAGTGAGCTGGAACATGAACTCAGGGACAGTGAGCAGGAACATGAACTCAGGGACAGTGAGCTACAACATGAACTCAGGGACAGTGAGCTGGAACATGAACTCAGGGACAGTGAGCAGGAACATGAACTCAGGGAAAGTGAGCTACAACATGAACTGAGGGACAGTGAGCAGGGACAGTGAGCAGTAACATGAACTCAGGGACAGTGAGCAGTAACATGAACTCAGGGACCGTGAGCAGGAACATGAACTCAGGGACAGCGAGCAGGAACATGAACTCAGGGACAGTGAGCAGGAATATGAACTCAGGGACAGTGAGCTGGAACATGAACTCAGGGACATTGAGCTGGAACATGAACTCAGGGACAGTGAGCAGGAACATGAACTCAGGGACAGTGAGCAGGAACATGAACTCAGGGACAGTGAGCTACAACATGAACTCAGGGACAGTGAGCTACAACATGAACTCAGGGACAGTGAGCTAGAACATGAACTCAGGGACAGTGAGCTAGAACATGAACTGAGGGACAGTGAACAGGAACATGAACTCAGGGACAGTGAGCTAGAACATGAACTGAGGGACAGTGAGCAGGAACATGAACACAGGGACTGTGAGCAGGAACATGAACTCAGGGACAGTGAGCAGGAACATGAACTCAGGGACAGTGAGCAGGAACATGAACTCAGAGACAGTGAGCTGGAACATGAACTCGGACAGTGAGCTACAACATGAACTCAGGGACAGTGAGCAGGAACATGAACTCGGACAGTGAGCTACAACATGAACTCAGGGACAGTGAGCAGGAACATGAACTCAGGGACAGTGAGCTAGAACATGAACTCAGGGACAGTGAGCAGGAACATGAACTCAGGGACAGTGAGCAGGAACATGAACTGAGCGACAGTGAGCAGGAACATGAACTCAGGGACAGTGAGCAGGAACATGAACTCAGGGACAGTGAGCAGGAACATGAACTCAGGGACAGTGAGCAGGAACATGAACTCAGGGACAGTGAGCAGGAATATGAACTCAGGGACAGTGAGCAGGAACATGAACTCAGGGACAGTGAGCAGGAATATGAACTCAGGGACAGTGACCAGGAACATGAACTCAGGGACAGTGAGCTAGAACATGAACTCAGGGACAGTGAGCAGGAACATGAACACAGGGACAGTGAGCTAGAACATGAACTCAGGGACAGTGAGCTAGAACATGAACTGAGGGACAGTGAGCAGGAACATGAACTTAGGGACAGTGAGCAGGAACATGAACTCAGGGACAGTGAGCTAGAACTTGAACTCAGGGGCAGTCAGCAGGAACATGAACTCAGGGACAGTGAGCTAGAACATGAACTCAGGGACAGTGGGCTGGAACATGTGTCCCCTAGTCCTTGTACCATCAATTAGTGGGAACAGCCTTTCCCCGTCTAGCCTATCCAAACCCGTCATAATCTTGTACACCTCTATCAAATCACCCCTCAACCTCCTTTGCTCTAATGAAAACAAATCCAGCTTCTCTAACCTGTCCTTGTAGCTAAGATCCCCCCTCCCTGGAACCATTCTGGTAAATCTCCTCTGCACCCTGTCAAGGGCCTTCACATCCTTCCTAAAGTTTGGTGACCAGAACTGGACGCAATACTCCAGTTGTGGCCTAACCAGTGCTTTATAAAGGTTCTGCATAACTTCTCTGCTTTTATACTCAATACCTCTATTTATGAAGCCCAAGATCCCATCTGCTTTGCTAACCATTCTCTCAATATGTCCTGCCACCTTCAGGGACCTATGCACATTAACTCTGAGATCCCTCTTTCCCTGCACACTCTTCAAACCTGTGCCATTAAGTTTATATTGCCTCTCCCTGTTCCTTCTGCCAAAATGCATCACCTTACACTTCTTTGTATTAAATTCCATCTGCCACTTGTCTGCCCATTCTGCTAACCTTTCTATGTCCTGTTGCAGTCGATTGTTATCACCATCACTGTTTGCCACACCCCAAGTTTGGTGTCATCGGCAAATTTAGAAATTCTACTGTGTTCCAATATCCAGGTCATTTACATATATCAAAAAAAGCAGTGGCCCCAGCACTGACCCTTGGGGAACACCACTGTCTACCATCCTCCAGTCTGAAAAACAGCCATTTACCACAACTTGCTGTTTTCTGTCCTTAAGCCAGTTCCTTATCCAAGCTGCCACTGACCCACCTATTCCATGAGCCTCAATTTTGTTAACCAGCCTTCTATGTGGTACTTTGTCAAACGCCTTCCTAAAATCCATTTAGACAACATCCATTGCATTCCCTTCATCAATCCTCTCTGTTACTTCATCAAAAAATTCAATTAGATTTGTCAAACACGATCTTCCTTTTACAAACCCGTGTTGGCTCTCCTTAATTAGCTTAAACCTCTCCAAGTGCCCGTTAATTTTTTCCTTGATTATTGTTTCTAAAACTTTACCCACCACTGATGTTAAACTGACCGGCCTGTAGTTACTAGGATTGCCCTTACACCCTTTCTTGAACAATGGTGTCACATTTGCCACTTTCCAATCCTCAGGCACCTCCCCCGCATCGAGGGAAGATTGGAAAATTATGGCAAGCCCTTCCGCTATCCCCTCCCCTAATTCCCTTAGCAACCTGGGATGCAAGCCATCTGGACCAGGCGACTTGACCACTCTAAGCATACCCAGCCTTTCCAGTACATCCTGTCTATCAATTTTCACCCCTTCCATTGCTTCTACCTTTTCCACTTCTACTGATATTTTGTCAGCATCCACCTCCTTAGTAAACACCGATACAAAGTACTCTTTGAGTATTCTAGCCTTGCCCTGTGCCTCTAAGGATATATCACCTTCTTTGTCCCTATTAGACCCCACCCCGCCTCTTACTACCCGCTTACTGTTTACAAGCTGGTAGAAGATTTTTGGGTTCCCTTTTATATTAACCGCCATTCTACTCTCTTCGCCCATCTTATTTTCATCTTCAAATTCCCCTCTCAACTTATTGTATTTGGTCTGGTTCTCCCTTGAAGAATTCACCTGACATGCATCATACACCTTTTTTTGTTTCATCATCTTCTCTATCTCCCTTGTCATCCAATGAGCCCTTGTTTTGGTTCCCTTACCCTTCCCTCTTGTTGGAATGTACCTAACCTATACTTGGAACAGCTCCTCCTTAAAAGATCACCCATTGTTCTGTTACAGTTTTTCCTGTCAGGCTTTGGTTCCATTTTACCCTGGCTAGATCCTTTCACATCCCATTGAAGTTAGCCCTAATCCAGTTTAGAAGTTCCACTCTAGATTGTTCCTTGCTCCTCTCCATTGCTAATCTAAATCTTATGATACGATGATCACTCGTACCCAAGTGTTCTCCCACAGACACTTGGCCGACCTGGCCCACATCATTCCCCAGCACCAGATCCAGCAATGCCTCCTTCCTAGTTGGGCCAAGAACATACTGGTCAAGGAAATACTCCTGAACACATTTCAGAAATTCTTCCCCCTCCTTTCCCTTTACCCTAGCATTATCCCAATCGATATTTGGGTAATTAAAGTCCCGCAGTATCACCACTCTATAGCTCTTGCATATCTCTGCGATTTCCCTGCAGATTTGCTCCTCTACCTCCATCTCACTATTTGGAGGCCTGTAGAATACCCCCAATAGCATGATCATACCCTTTTTGCTCCTCAACTCTAACCAAATGGATTCTGTCCTTGTCCCCCATTTTCCCTTTCCAACACTACAATGTCTTCCTTAATAAGCACTGCCACTCCACCTCCCTTTTTTCCTACCCTATCTTTTCTGAACACCTTGTACCCTTGAATACTAAGTGCCCAGTCCTCACCGTTTTTAAGCCATGTTTCCGATATTGCCACACGGCTAATTGTGCTTGTAGCTCACCAACCTTATTTACCACACTTTGTGCGTTTACATACATGCATTCTAAACCCATTCTTGAATTTTTCGTAGTCTTTCTTAGTCTGCTCCTCTCTAATATGGTACTACTATCGCCTCTAGTACTATCTTCTCTAGTACTATCCAACACACTCACTCTTTTATGCACCTTATTCCACTTTTCTACTCCTATATGCTGGTGCCCATCCCCCTGCCAAGCTAGTTTAAACCCTCCCCAACAGCACTAGCAAACCTCCCCGCGAGAATATTGGTCCCGGCTCTGTTGAGGTGTAACCCGTCCGGCTTGTACAGGTCCCACCTTCCCCAGAAACGGTCCCAATGCCTCAGGAATCTAAAGCCCTCCCTCCTGCACCATCTCTCCAGCCACGCATTCATCTGTTCTATCCTCCTATTCCTGTAATCACTAGCAATTGGCACCGGGAGTAATCCGGAGATTACTACCTTTGAGGTCCTGCTTTTTAATCTCTCTCCTAGCTCCCTAAACTCTGCCTGCAGGATCTCATCCCTCTTTCTGCCTATGTCGTTGGTACCGATATGGACAACGACCTCTGGCTGTTCACCCTCCCCCCTCAGAGTGTCCTGCAGCCGCTCAGTGACAGCCTTGACCCTGGCACCAGGGAGGTAACATGCCATCCTGAAGTCACATTGACGACCGCAGAAACACCTATCTGCTCCCCTATCGAATCCCCTATGACTATTGCCCTTCCACTCTTTTTCCTCCCCCCCTGTGAAGCTGAGCCACCCGTGGTGCCGTGGACTTGACTCTGGCTGTACTCCCCAGAGGAACCATCGCCGTCACCAGTACTTAGAACAGAATACTGGTTGGAGAGCGAGATGCACTCTGGGGACTCCTGCACAACCTGCCTGGTCCTCCTCTTCTGTCTGGCGGTCACCCATTCCCCCTCTGCCTGCATACTCGTAAGCTGCGGGGTGACCACCTCTAGAAATGTGCTATCCACGTAACTCTCAGCCTCGCGGATGCACCGCAGTGACTCCAGCCGCCGCTCAAACTCCGAAACCCGGAGCTCGAGCTGCTGTAGCTGGTGACACTTGCTGCACGTGTGGTCGTCCAGGCTACGCGAAGCGTCCAGGACTTCCCACATGGCACAGGATGTGCACTCCACGGGACTGAGCTGCCCTGCCATGCCTCTATTTAATAGACTAGGAACTAACCCAGCAGAAATAAACTTAAAATTTAGCAAAAACACTCCTCAGCTACTCACCAATCAGCTCTTTCTCTCTATTTAATAGGCTATTAACTAACTTAGCAGAAATAAACTTAAAAAAAAATACACTCACCAGCTACTCACCAATCAGCTCCTTCCCTTGTGCCGATGTCACTTTTTTTACTCTGACGTCACTTTTTCAAAAACTGCCTCTGTTGAGTTGCTGCCGCTCCTTTTAACTGCTGCGCTCTCGCTGTGCTCCCACCAGGTCTGCTCCTTCCGCTCGGGACTGCTCCTTTTAACTGCTGCGCTCGCGCTGTGCTCCCTCCAGGTCTGCTCCTTCCGCTCGGGACTGCTCCTTTTAACTGCTGCGCTCGCGCTGTGCTCCCTCCAGGTGCGCTCCTCTCGGTCTTTTATGGGGTAAACGCGATTTGTATAGTTGTTATACCACTGCATGCGCCATGTTGACAAACTGGGCTGGTTGTCTTGCAAAACTTTTTCTTTCTAGCTGGTATAGCTGCTTTAGGAGAGAGATTGGGCCCATACATTGATCAGAGCAAGTTGCCAAAGTAATCCTGTCTTTTCACTTTCAGGGACTAACATGCACGTGGCTGAGGATCTGATGTTACCCACCTAGGAACAGCGCTGCGACCCGACTCCCACATTCCCCAGGATGCTGGGAATCTGCAGAGGGCGCAGGAAGTTCCTCGCGGCCACACTGACCGTTCTCTTCGTGCCAGCGTTTACCTGGATTTACCTCTTCTCCGGGACGTTTAAAGGCAAGTGCTGCACCTCGTCTATTTCCTGCAGCTTGGCAGATGTATTTGTATCTCTTGCTCCCCCCCCGCGCTCCACCTAACTGAAGGTTCAGCAAACCATGTCGGGGAGGTTGGTAAGTGATTGGACTTGATTTCGGACTGAGATGTCAGGATGTTCCTCCCACAAGGAATAGTCAACACCTCGAGTGGGCTTCTGGGTTCAGCACTTGACCTTTCAGAAACGGTTGGGCACTGACTTTGACATATAGGGGGAAAAATTTGGTTGCAAAACGCTCCCCTCAACCTGTCATTGCTAGCAGCAGGCGGAAAGGCAGGGGGCGCCACTCAATATCCGGTCCGGGGCGTTGCACACTGGACCTAAGAGGGCGCTAATGGGGCACAAAACAACTAGCGCCCGGGCGCGGCGATGTTTGCGCTGCTCGCGAAATTGACCAGACATTTTGCGGCGGCGCTAATCACTACCGCCACGATCTCCTGCGCCGGCAGATCGTGACATCAGTCGAGTGCGCAACGCCCCGGTAGCGCCCCGGACCTGATATTGAGTGGCGCCCCCTGCCTTTCCGCCTGCCGCTAGCAACGACAGGTTGAGGGGAGTGTTTTGCAGTCGGGAAGGGACTGGGGGAGCGCTATTTAAAGGCGACCGCTTCCTGCCTTTTTTTGTCAGCGACAGAATGCGTGGTGCAAAAATGAGAGAGAGACTTCTGGAGAGATTCAACGCTGTGTGAAGGAGTTTTGGGTACTGAGCAGCACTTTGCAGGTTCATTTTGATTTGACCTTCCTTGCATCGATTTAGAAGAGATTATGGGGGCTGCACTCTGAGCTCTTTCCCTGGGTCTCTCCATTGTTCTTTCCAGCAGATTTGATGTGCAGGTCTCTCCAGGCTGAGATTCAAGGCTGCAATGAGCAGGGTGTGGATGGAGAGCAAGATCGACCCTCCCCTTTAAGAACTGGCCGGCGCCAGTGTGTCTGTGTTCCATTGCTGACTGACATCACATGAGCTTCACCAGCGCTCTGAGGTAGCGCCTCGGTCCTCGGCGTTAGCACCTTAAGACAGGTGTGTAGCGCCTGATTTAGCACTCCAATCACCTCCAGGGGCGATAGAAGCCAAGTTTGCAGTCGGAGGCGATAATTAGCGCCAGGCGCTAAACTTTGCGCCCGGCCGATAATTGCGCCCCAAACGGGGTGATACCGAATTTCTCCCCCATAGGGACGCCAAGCCTCCAGGATTTCCCTGGAGACTCCAAGAAGTAAAAACTAATTTCCAGAACACTGGCTGCGAGCAACCCGGGAGAAAAATCATTGGGGCATTAAAAATTGTTTTCTTTTAATTTTCTTTGAAAACTTTTGTTCATTAGTTATAAAAATATTGGCGATGGGGACAAATAGCTGTTGCCTGATGGTGACGAGTCATCCAATCGGGTAATGAAGCCTATTCACTTTCCGATTGGTGTGGGAGGGCGGGGCGCCGCGAGGGCGGACATGTCGGGTGACCAATGGCGGGAGTGTGGGGGCGGGGCGGTTGGAGGCAGGCAGTTGTGATGAAACCTCCAGGAATATGTCCAACCGGAGTTGGCAACCATAATGGGTGGTCTGTGATTTTAGGACGGGCTAGCTCGGTCAGAGTGGTTTTCTTAATCTGTATTCAGCTTGTGATGCAGAGGTCCAGACAGAGAGAGTCCAAACCACCTGAACGGCTGAGTGGATTTCACTCTGGAAAGTTTCAACACTGGGGCACGGTTAAACCGAGCAACCATGTGGGGAGACCTTATTGGGTTTGTTCTTTTGTGCCAGGGTAACTGGGTGGACGCGAAACAGCTTGTGGTATGGAACAAAGTTCTGTTGACCTTTGCAGCACGGTCCGAGCGCTGCAATGCACTTGTGCAATATTTAAGTAATGTGTATTTTGCACCCCCACTCCCAACAGCAGCCATCTTGGTAAAGTTATTGGCCTAGAAATTCGGCCACGCAACGGCTTCCTAAGCATCCAATATGGCGGGCAGGAAGCGCACGTTGATTACGAGCCAGAAATGCGCTGCCCGCCATATTGGTAAAGGCCAACATGCACTTGCCCTGTTATTTGGAAGCCATAACTTTCTGCAGCGTGTTTAATGGGCAGTTCATAGAATCATAGAATACTACAGTCCAGAAGGAGGCTATCCGGCCCATCGAGCCTGCGCCGTTCTTTCGAAGAAAATTTGCACCAATTCAGCAACTTCATGAAACTCACGGGGAGGTTGAGGGCGAGCTGCCATTTTTGCAAGGCTAACGGCGGAGCGGCACAAATCGTCCAGCGACTTGTGGCGATTCGCAATTCACGGGGTATCTCTTCCTCGCCAGAAGTCACTGAACGACTTGCACAAGAAGGGCGGGCGCCATTAAACACCATTATTTCGGCAGCAAAATTTGGGCCAATGTTGTAGTTGTGCAGAAAGAGGCTCCTCCTCTCTGAGCTAGAGGGCGGGCACCAAGCTGTTGACACGCTTGGGAAAGCTACGGAGTGTGTGGAACCAATACTGTGTCCAACCCCCCACCCCGGAGTGCCAAATCTCATTACTGGGGCAAAATGGAAAACATCTATTACACAGTCTTCTGAAACCCACATAGGTACAC
This sequence comes from Squalus acanthias, assembly GCA_030390025.1. Lineage (NCBI taxonomy): Eukaryota > Metazoa > Chordata > Chondrichthyes > Squaliformes > Squalidae > Squalus > Squalus acanthias. The sequence continues at coordinate 63,082,077 of CM059435.1, forward strand.
TGTATTCTTTATCAGTTCCCAGCCAATCTTTCATACCGGACACAATAATAAAACAAAAAAAATATTATCCACAATTCTGCCGAATATTGTTTCCCATCATCTAACCGGGCAGATTAATCTTGATCAGGAGTGTCAGACGCTATCTTTCCCTGCTCATTGCCCGGTGATGCCTGTCACTTGCATGGCTGTTCAAGGGGATAACTATAATGTACCATTCAGATATTGGAATTGTTTAGAAATACCTTATCATCTGCTTATTGAGAGGGTTCCAGGGCCATTCCAGACGATGTTTTATTTGGGAGTCGCCACTGAGTGATTATGAATCTAATTCAGTGTGTCAAGCGGTGAGGACTGTGGACGGAAGCTCTCAGACAGTGATATTGTTTCACGGATCCAGAGGCACAGACAGGTGCGGGGGCGAGCAAGTCTTTATTTAACCATGTCATCTCTCCTTATTGCAAAAATAATAGATCTGCCCAGGCAGCCAGAAAATTGATTTCTACCTGGTCCTCGCTCTTGAGTTTACAGATCATATTGCGAAGAGGAGCCCTTGAGGATTAAAATTCAACAATTGGTCTCATGTTAACTTTATGCAAAGCACTTTATCAGATTGAAGGAAAAGATCTCAGTTGGAGATTGCATCGAATCTACAGCACAGAAACAGGCCATTCCGCCCAACAGGTCCATGCCAGTGTTTGTGCTCCACACGCGCATCCTCCCACCCTACTTCATCTAACCCTTCTACCCTTTGATTCTTTTCTTCCTCATGTGTTTATCTAACTTTCCCTTCAATGCATCTATGCTATTCGCCTCAACTACTCCATGGGATAGCGAGTTCCACATTCTAACCAATCTCTGGGTAAAGAAATTTCTCCTGAGCTTCTTATTGGATTTATTAGTGACTATCTTATATTTATGGCCCCTAGTTCTGGTCTCTCCCACAAGTGGAAACATCTTCTCTACATCTACCCTATCGAACCCCTTCATAATCTTAAAGACCTCTATCAGGTCAGCCTTCCCTTTTCTGGAGAATTGTTACTTCATTTGGCTGAGAAACCAGTGGGTTTGATGAGATGACCTTCAGTTTCCGCTTATTTACTTTGCAGATTGGATTTCATTAAGTATTTTGGCTGCATACAACAAGGACAGCTTCTTGCGTTTATATAGTGCCTTCGTTCCCAAGATGCTTCCCCGGAGTGTTATCAGACAAAATTTGACACCGAGCCACATGAGCTATTCGGACAGGTGAACTAAAGCTTGATCAAAGAGGTGGATTTTAAGGAGCGTCTTAGAGAGCGAGGCGGAGAGGTTTAGGGAGGGAATTCCAGAGCTTAGGGCCTAGACGGCTTAAGGCACGGCCGCCAGTGGTGGGGCGAAGGAAATCGGGGATGCGCAAGAGGCCAGAATTGGAGGAATGCAGAGATCACGGAGGGTTGTAGGGCTGGAGGCGGTTAGAGATAGGAAGGGGCAGAGGATTGATGATGCCGATAGGGCAAGTCAAAGCTCTTAAGACGCAACACTCGCAAGTTTTAAGATGCCCAGACTGGAAGGTCCCATCTTCAAGCCCCAGTCTTGGTTTGTCTCAGCTGGGACAAGACTTGTGTGCTTCTATCATTGGCCCTGCCCCTGGCCTAAGCAGGAGAAAAATCCGCCAGGGTCCCTAATCCTGATTACTAGCCATGTGACCCCTGTTGTACATTGTGGGTGTCGGGTAAGGACAGGCTTGGTCTCATGAATAATGCTTTATGTGGTCGAATAGCCGACTGGCACTCAATACTAAAGCTCCTGACCGTAGACTTCAAGCTATGGAAAGTTTTTTATTTGTTCTTGGGATGTGGGCAATGCTGCCAAGGCAGCATATCTAGTTGCCAAAAGACATTCAGAGTCAACCATGCAGTGTGGGACCAGAGTCACATGTAGGCTAGACCGAGTTGGGGTGGCCAGTTTTCTTCCCTGAAGGATATTCGTGAGCCAGGTGGGTTTTTACATCAATTCGGCTCGCCCACAAACTACAGATTTATTCAATTAAATTCCACAAGGTACCACGGCGGGATTTGAACTCACGACTTCTGGATTTCTCGTCCAGTGTCACAACCACTAGGATACCACACCTAATGGGAGAAGGAAACATTACAAATCTCTGACCCCCGCTGACCGTGCATGAACCCGCCCTTCATTAAACTCCGGGTTTCATTTGCGATTATTTTTTTTGTCATCTCGGAACAGGACTCATCCTGGCCCTGTGACGTGAAAGTAGTACGGCCCTCTTAAATGTGTATGTGATTTTATCGACCACAGTTCAGACTACGACCCAGAGGAGCGAGAGACAGAAGGTTGCTGTTGTTCCACCGTTTTGGGCTCAACAACACAGCTTGCAGATCTTCTGAGGAATTTTCCACTCTCGTTGTGGATCTCCACTGTTTCACAGTATTGGAGAGCAGTGACTGTTCGCCATTAGGTTCTGCAGAACATTTTTCAGCATGTGTAAACATTTTTAACGTGTCAACCTTGGCTCAGTTGGTAGCAACGCTTGCCTCTGAGTCAGAAGGTCATGGGTTTAAGTCCCCAACTCCAGAGCACAAAATCTAGGCCAACACTCCAGTGCAGTACTGAGGGAGTGGTGCGCTCTCAGAAGTGCCGCCTATCGGATGAGATGCTAAACCTGCCTGCCCTCTCAGGTGAATCTAAAAGATGCCCATGGCACTGTTTTCGAAGAACTCCTGGCCAACATTTATCCCTCAACCAACATCACTAAAACAGATTTGTTGGTCATTGTCTCATTCGAAGAAGAGCTGGGGAGTTCTCCCCAGTGTCCTGGTCAATATTTATCCCTCAATCAACATCACTAAAAAACATCATCTGGTCCTTATTACATTGCTGTTTGTGGGACCTTGCTGTGTGCAAATTGGCTGTCACGTTTCTCTACAGTACAACAGTGAATTCACTTCAAAAGTAATTCATCAGCTGTGAAGCGTTTTGGGACGTCTTGAGGCCGTGACAGGCGCTATAGAAATGCAAGTCTTTCTTTCATGTACTGCAGAAATGAAGGACCCTCCAAGAGCTTGGTTATATTGAAATGTAAGTCAATCATTCTTGTGCATTCCAGCTTGTAAGAAATGGCCTGGTCCATGAATACGGGCAAGGGCTTTGTACCAATACAATTCCTGTAAGATGTATAATCTGACTGTCGTGCAGTGTCAGTTTTGCCTTTACTAGTTGAGGAAGAAACTTGCAGGAGATATTGTTGCCTGACACGGTGAGGGAACTGAATTAACATCAGTATCAATACAGTCATTAGCCCAGTGGTGCTTTAGTGATCTTGTCATTCCAAGTACATTAATGTTAATTCAGTTCCCTCACATTGCTGGACCTGTCACCCATGAGCTTTGTGATCTCCTATCCTGCTGGTAAATTCCAGTATTTCTCTTGCTTTCTCTGACTGGAAGGCCAGTGTATGGTGCGGCCTATCCCTGCATTCAGAGTGCTAGCCGAAACCCTCCATTACGATTATAGGGCCTATCGCTGCCTTTTTCTTCACTTATTTCAATCAGTACAACTTGTGTTTGCAGAATAATGCAAAATAATGAACACGCTGCACTCCGCCACGTCGGTGGGTCATCTCGCTTATCTTAAGTTCTAATTGCCCCCTGCATTTTAACTTTCTTGCAGCGTTTGTGAGGCCTGACTGCGTGGCAGCATTCTGATTCAGAAAGCTGAGTGACTCCCTGTGTCGCTGTCTCTGTGGTTTATCTCTCTCTGTTCACAGCCAGATAGGGATGAGAGACTTTCCAACACAATTGGCGTGAGCTATTTATTGATAACAAATTGCTTAATGTTAATAGTCTTTGGGGAGAATAACATGTGATCCACTTTTCGTCCAGGTACTTCCCGCCCCCCCCCACCACCACCTACACTTGTGTGAATACACTATGCTTTAAGACACGCTTAGTTGTAATTTTTCCCCCCCAAAACCATTCTGCAGAAAAATGTTCAAAAAGAATCTTATAACGTAACAGGATAATCCGTGTGTGTGGATTGTAATACTATACCCTTTAAAGCAAAGTCAACCATGCTTTTTGTAACCCTACTCTGTAATTTTCAGGGTACTTTCTAAATGGTGAAAAGCTAGAGACTGTGGAGGTCCAAAGAAACTTGGGGGGGTTCAGGTACACAGATCATTAAAATGTCATGAACAGGTACAGAAAATAATCAGAACGGCTAATGGGATACTGGCCTTTATATCTAGAGGACTAGAATACAAGGGGGTAGAAGTTATGCTGCAGCTATACAAAGCCCTGGTTAGACCACACCTGGAGCACTGTGAGCAGTTCTGGGCACCACACCTCAGGAAGGATATATTGGCCTTGGAGGGAGTACAGCGTAGGTTTACCAGAATGATACCTGGATGCCATGGGTTAAATTACGAGGAGAGATTACACAAACTAGAGTTGTATTCCCTGGAATTTAGAAGGTTAAGTGTGATTTGATTGAAGTTTTCAAGATATTAAGGGGAACTGATAGGGTAGATAGAGAGAAACTATTTCCACTGGTTAGGGAGTCTAGGACTAGGGAACGTAGCCTAAAAATTAGAGTCAGGCCTTTCAGGAGTGAAGTTAGGAAACACTTCTACATGCAAAGGGTGGTAGAAGTTTGAAACTCACTTCCGCAAATGGCAATTGATGTGAGATCAATGGTTAATTTTAAATCTGAGATTGATAGCTTTTTGTTAACCGAAGGTATTAAGGGATATGGGCCAAAGGCGGGTATATGGAGTTAGATCACAGATCAGTCATGATCTCATTGAATGGTGGGAAAGGCTCAAGGGGCTGAATGGTCTACTCCTGTTCCTATGTTCTCCCCTTTTTGATGAAGATGCTGATTCTGGAAAACCTTTGGTCCGATGGGCACCAACTGCCCTCAAGTGTCGTGCCCAAATGGCTGCTCTTCATTTGTGAGGCTGCACAGCGAGTGCTGGCAGGTTATTCGATGGCAGTGCCCAATCCTGCCCTCCTTCCAGCAGAGGTCACTACCTGTGAATGAGCATCTGACTGCCCCCAACCCTCTCAGTGGAACTGAGGCCAGTTGCAGCGCCCCAATCCTGGCTGAGTTCAGCCAAGTCAACGCAGGCCAGCAAATGAATCCGGGCTCCGTCCCTTTATCAGCTCGGCTGTCAGGGGAGCTTCACTATAGTATTTGAAATAGAACCAATGCCTTCAAACACAGTTGAGCCTGTGGAATTACACAGAAATTATACCACAGACACAGGCCATTCGGCCCAACTAGTCCTTGCTGTTATATATCCTGCACACACAGAATATTACAGCACAGAAGGAGGCCATTCGGCCCATTGTGCCTGCGCCGGCTCTTTGAAAGAGCTGTTCAATTAGTCCCACTCCCCTGCTCTTTCCCCATAGCTCTGCAAATTTAACCTTTTCAAGTATTTATCCGATTACCTTTTGAAAGTTCCTTTTACATCTGCTTCCACCACCCTTTCAGGCAGTGCATCACAGATCATAGCTCGCGGCGTAGAAAAAATTCTCCTCATGTCCTCCTTGGTTCTTTTGCCAATTATCTTAAATCAGTGACCTCCGATTTCCGCAGTAGTCTGTACTGATAGTGATGTGACGCTATTAGCGCCTATCACTGGCCATGCCCTCCTCTCATTTTCCTAGATTTGGTTCCTCTATTTAAGGCCCTTTATAATTGTACTCAGCGCTTCCCCATCCATATCGCCAGTTCCTTTTTATGGATACGGGCTGCCCTTTGAGGTGCCTGAGCAAAGGGAGTGCAAATAAAGCCCCATAGCCAAACTTCAGACCTCCCGCCCTTTATTTTGAAGCCCTCAAAAGGTTCACTGAGCCACGATGCACACAAGCCTTTGACGAGCTCCGTTCTATCCTTCCCATTTACTGGCATGCACCATTTATTTTATACAGCCTGAGGCACCAGGGAGCATTAAGAGCAGTTTCTAAAAATGTCTTTCTATTCTGGGCCCGAGCACTGTGCTCAGTGACTAAATTGGGAAGGAACACACCGAGAATGCAGTTCCACTGCCTCAGGAATTTTTTTTTTCAACAAATGCTTTTCAGGCCCCAGATTTCACCCACCAAATTTAACTGCTTCAAAGTCTCGTCTCGTCCTTGTATTGTGGAAGCCGCTTCGCAGAGCAGTTCTATAATCCGGTCTAAGTCTGCTGTTGGCGTGAAATCTTGCCCCCTTTCTAACAAATCCTCAGCAACAAACATTTGTCTTCTGGCGACCACCGGTCACTCTGTCTGGTCAGGCCTGGAGAAGGCCCAGGGCTTGAGAAGGTGGCAGCCTCTGCCTCCGGTGGGGTAGTCTCTGTTTGTTGCCGGGGGCGTCGGTGCAGACCACTCTTTGGATGTGGCCTGGGTGCCTGGGGAGGCAGCAGCTCACCTTCATTCAGTGTTATTATCTGTCAGAGCTGGTGCAGTCTGCTTTTCATTTAGCTTTGTCTGAAGTGCTTTTCAGGGCGACTTATTTTCGAAGGACATTGTCAAGGATGATGTGGCAGTAACAATAGGTCTATGACACCAGTGAAAGAGGAAGATGTAACAAGAGATACCAGGCTCTGTTAACATCAATTCAAGCCAAGTGCGTGGGTCAGTGGGAGTGAGTGACACATGGTGCATTGCAATGCAGCTAGTTCTGTTTTATTGATTCTCGGCACGTGGGAATCCCTGGCAAGGCATGGCATTTATTGCCCATCCCTAGTTGCCCTGAGAAGATGGTGGTGGGCCTTCTTCTTGAACTGCTGTTAGCAGTTTGATACAACTGAGTGGATTGCTGCGCCACTTCAGAGAGCAGGTTGATGGTGGGACTGGAGTCGCATATAGGCCAGACCGGGTAAGGACGGCAGGTTTCCTTCCTTAAAGGAAATTGGTGAATCAATTGCGTTTTTACGACTAATCTGACAGCTTCGTGGCAATGTTCCCTGTGGGGCTGCGCTTTGTTCCGCTCGGCCTGTTTCTTTCAATGCGCGGTCCCTTTAAATTTCTGCGCATGCGCGGTACTTCCAATGTAACAGCTTGTGAGCTGACTGCGCGGCAGATTTACTGCGTGGCCGCACACGCGCACAGCTCAGAGGGAACATTGCTTCATGGTCACTTTTGCTGATTAACATCTGCTGAATTCAAATTCTCAAACTGCCACGGTGAGATTGGAAGTCACGTTCTCCGGGTTACTATTCCAGTAACATCACCACCACACTGCCATGCCCAGCTATCGGGGCCCATGTCCCTGAGCAAAGGGCGTGTTACTTCCATCATTGCCCAGGCAACTGGCTTTCAGTTTTCCGCAGAAGAGCGGATGGAATTGTGGAATGCGATTCCCGAAACATGGGTGTAAATCCCAGAATGAAAACCCAGTTTGAGTCTTCAGTCACCATGAATCAGTGGCTCGGCTGAGTGTTAAGAACAAATACGTTGCTGCAGTCACCTGGTTATAATCCTGAGATTGTGGACGAAACGCCCGGATGTTCAGGTAGACTTTCTCTCAGTTCAGTGCAGTCGCAGCTGTGGTGTCAGCCCAAGGGTTAGTGCTGATTTGGGTCTGTAGAGTTTAACCGCTCGGAAACGCACCCATATACAGCGTGCACTTGAACCGCAGATGAATGGACTGGCGCCAACCTTAGTACATCTGAGTCTGTTAAATGGGTCAGTTTAATGCCTCATTGTTCACGTCCTAGCAGAGTGTAGATGGTGTAAATGTCAGGCAACAGTTCTTTCAGCAGCTGCAAACTCTCAACGATGCACTAGGCTTTTGGAGTGCAGGTGTGGATGGATCTGCAGCAGAGACTGCGTCCCGTCCCCCCCCCACAGATGACTGGCTTTTTCTTATACCTTCTTCCTCACTGTATTTCTTTCTCCTCTCTGCTGACTCTTGCTGGGGAACAGTTCCACAGGCGATGGCAATCCTCCAATACCTCAACCATTCTTCATCTGTAAGCCAATAGTACTAGCAGGCAAGTCGACCGTGGGAAGCAGCGGAGGCTGATCCTGCCTTGGTGCAGGCAGTTTCTAACAGGGGTCGCTGGACAGCGATCAGGAATAGGAGCCAGCTAAGAATGTATGGCATCAATTATGGGGACCTCTGGTACATAGGGTTCAGCTGAACACCAGGGCAATGTTCCCACCTGATTAGTTTCCTGGGAGCATGTTGCTCTGTATTTTTTTAAAAGAAGCCGGCACGGACTCGATGGGCCAAATGGCCTCCTGTGCCGTTATGACTCGATGACTTATGACTCTATTAATACAAAGGCAAACAGTACTTTACTAGCCTCATTACACCCTGGCATTGCCTCGCGCCAGATACAGTTAGCATCCTAAAAATGCCTGAAGTATTGAATTCCCGGGCCCTTTTAGCCCTAATCATTACGATTGCTGCCGGCATAAGTCAGCTGTAGATCCTGGGCAAGTATTATGGGCTGCATGACTCCACATCAAGACCAAAGACCGAGCGCGTTGCCAAATGTTCAAGTTCCTGCTGTGCGGAGACACTAAGCCTGCTGTTTCAGTGCTGTTACAGCGTGCCCTAAGTGCTGCACTACCATCACAGAGCAAGTAGATACAGCAGATGTATAACAGGAGTCAGACAGGAGAGAAACTTTGATGTCCCAACATTGCGACAATGTTTGTATCACGCTGGAGTGCGATGAATTCAGTTTATAATCACTTCATATGTTACAACTCCCATTCTACAAAATGTTATCTGTGTCTCTAATTTTGCACAGTTGTTCACATCACAAACTTGAGCGACTTCATATGTGTCCGTTTTTTTGCATTTCTTTATGCAATCTGTTCCCCAGGAAGTCCCTTTGTATCACTGAATTCTGCTCCAAACATTTCTTCCAGTTTCTTTTTAAATGCCATCTGGTATAATACCGAGGTTCAGAGACCGAATGGCCCCAGGTTTATTACTTGGTCTGCGCTGTGTTAACTGATCTCAGCCGGGAACACTTGGGAGCGTTCGATTGGACAGAATAGAACGAGTCTGCAAGAGTTCCTGGTCCAGATCGCTAACCAGTAACTCCTGCTGGAAGGTGTTTGCATTTGGATATCAGATGCTCTCCTGGCCAGCCTCCCATCTGCCACCCTCCATAAACTTAAGCTCATCCAAAACTCTGCAGCCCATATCCTAACTCGCACCAAGTCCCGTTCACTCATCGCTCCTTGTGCTTGCTGAACTACATTGGCTCCCGGTCCGGCAACGCCTCGATTTTAAAAATTCTCATCCTTGTGTTCAAATCCCTCCGTGACCTGGCCTTATCCTATCTCTGTAACCTCTTCCAGCCCTACAACCCTCTGAGAGCTCTGCATTCCTCCAACTCTGCCCTCTTGTCCATCCTCCACTTACTTCGCCCCATCATTGACGGCCATGCCTTCAGTTGTCTAGGCTCTAAGCTCTGGAATTCCCTCCCTAAACCTCTCCGCCTCCCTCTCTCTCCTCCTTTAAATTGCTTCTTAAAACCTATCTCTTTGACCAAGCTTTTGGTCACCCGTCCTAATGTCTCGTTTTTTGGCTTGATGTCATTTTTTGGGACGCTTTACTATGTTAAAGATGCTATATAAATGCAAGTTGTTGAGAACATAATCAGGTTGGCTGTGATGCGCCCCCCCCCCCCCCCCACCAAAAGGTCAAGTATATCTGGCCAGCATACTCGGCTCAGACGTGAAGAATGGCCACTTGGGGTGAAAGTACCAAGATAAATACGGATGAAGGCGGCCACTCGAAGCTCATGCCCCTCTAGAAACCTACGGTTCCCCACCACAGCTTCCAACTGCAAACCTCCAACTCCAGAGGATTGCCAGTCTCTGTGGAACTGGACTCCTAGCAAGGAGTCACCTCCTTCTGGAAGGGCAGCTAGAACATTGGAAAATAGGACACCAAATTCAACCTGACAATTTCACTGGAAACCTACAGTGGACCAGATATTGCTGGAGCGGGACATCTCGCAGCGTGTCCCGTCAGTTGGACTTTTCCCCCTCAGGCTTCAGCTGGAAATGTTTTTGCCCTGTGACTGGCTGGAAGTGCGAGCTGATAACGGTGTGGCGAGGGCAACGGGACCTCTGGGACTTTAGTGAACAACGGGACCAAAAGTCTATCTCCTTAACCAATTAGATTTAAGGATTGAGAAAGAAACGGCAACAACCGAGAAGGAAATAGGGTGAATTAGAGTCAAATCAGGTACAGAAAGAGAAATAAAAAGAGGGAAAGAAAGATTGGATTTAGAAAGAGAAAAACGAGACAGAAAGGAAATGTAAAAAAAAATTGTAAAATTTAAATTTTTTAAAATCTGTAACAATTTACGACCCTGTAGGAATGAGATTCCGCAGTTTAAATTGTTCCCTTTCTGGGCTGGAGAGGTTGAGTGGCATTGCAGCAACGTAACTCCCCTTTGAAACGGTCCTTACACTGTTAGGTACTAGCCCTAACTTTCTGCGGCGAGTTTAATTGGCAATTAATGTGCAAATGCAGCAATTTCATGAAACTCACGGGGAGGTTGACGGCGCGCTGCTGTTTTCGCGAGGCTCACGGCGGAGCGGCGCATTTTGTGCAGGAACATGTGGCAATTCGCAATGCACGGGGTAATCTCTTCCTCGCCACAAGTTGCTGGACAATTTGCACATTGATAACAGCAAGAGCCGTTAAACTCTCCATTATTTTGGCAGAAAATTCTGGGTCAGTACCTCAGGATTCAAAAGGGTCACCTCAGGCTTAAAGCAGCTGGGGTAGAAGCTGAGGAAGAGACAAGGCAGTGAGTCAGAATCTCCTCAAAGAATTTCATACCACAATAAAGGCAGAACCCTCAGTTCACACTAGTTGTTGCTGTAAATTGCATTTCCCTCAAGCCATGTTAAAGTTCCTCAAAGAAAAAGCTCGGGATGAGAAAACCATTCCTTTCATGTCCATACATGACTACCTCAGTCATGGGCTCTTAAGGCTGCGTGTTGCCTTCAGTGTACCAAGAAACCATTTGTTGAGTTCTCTTTGAACTGTGTGTGTGGAAGAAAGTTCAACATGGGCTCTCTTTTCTGCCTTAAGGTAAATCGAGCAAATCCCCAGGATATGCAGCTCAGGTCGCACGCTGCATTATTGACCTTTGATCTGTTGCCTTCCTTGGCGTGACCCCTCCGTGCACCAGCAGCTCATGTTCCACACCGCGTTTGATCAGCCCCGTCTGGCCTTCTCCTTACAGCCCTCCATTAGTATCTTTAAATTACTGAATAAATTAAGTACAAGATGTCTTATTAGCATCAGAGGTTCTTGGTGTTAACGGCCGAGCAGCTGAACTAATGAAAGCAGACAGTTTAAAAGACATGATTAAAAGCCGCTTCATGGTCCCTCGATGGCTCAGCAAATATATCCACTCAGCATTTAAGAGTTGGAGAGCAGGGAGGCCCCAGCTTTCTTTCCCAAGTCCGCACCAAGAGAGTTGATCTCAGCTGGTGTTCGAGATTAAGACTGAGTTCTGTTTTATATTTTGTAGTTAAATCTTAGTTGTTTCCGCAGTCTTCAATTCTAACGCTATAATATCTGCACAAGAGGTATTCTCGATGGACAGCTGCCACATGTTTACATTTAGATTCGCTTTATCATTTCTCAACTGGAGACTCAGTATTGTTTACTTTTGGTGGCGTGGCTTCTGTCGTGCCATGCCGACTACCAAACACCGAATGGCGGAACAGGCTCGAGGGGCTGAATGGCCTAATCCTGCTCCTAGTTATTCTGCACAACTCGAGACCATCAGACGTCGGAATGGGTAAAGGGTTATGGAACGCAGATGCCTGTAGATTAGCACAGCTTAGGAACGGTATAAGTGAAGTGAGATCATAACCATAGGTTGGAAGATGAAGAAGGGAGACGTCTGGAGGGTTGCACTCAGCTGACTGTAATGTGTGTAACTCCTGCAGCAAAGCGTCCTTCGTAACCTCAGGCGTTGGCCGTGAGCAGGTGGTACATTTAACCTTTTAATAAAACTGCAGGCATTTTTGACTTGTTGTTGATCTCATTCTTGGCACACAGATGCAGGAATTCAGCCTTTGCCTGTAATATTATTTAAACACATTCATGTTCCTAACACTGGAGTTCAACAGATGCCTTCAACACCCCTCGGGTAGAGAAAAGAAAAAGAAAGACAGACTTGCATTCTACATCGCCTTTCACGACCACCGGACGTCTCAAAGCGCTTTACAGCCAATTTTTGTAGTCACTGTTGCAGGAAACGCGGCAGCCAATTTGCGCACAGCAAGCTCCCACAAACAGCAATGTGATAATGACCAGATAATCTGTTTTTAGTGATGTTGATTGAGGGATAAATATTGGCCAGGACACCGGTGATAACTCCCCTGCTCTTCTCTGAAATAGTGCCATGGAATCTTTTATGTCCACCTGAGAGAGCAGACAGTTTAACGTCTCATCCGAAAGACGGCACCTCCGACAGTGCAGCACTCCCTCAGCACTGTACTGGAGTGTCAGCCGAGATTTTTGTCCTCAAGTCTCTGGAGTGGGCCTTGAACCCACAACCTTCTGACTCGGAGGTGAGGGTGCTACCCACTGAGCCACAGCTCATACTTAAGAGAAGAAAAGCAGACAGGGTTCCTGCTCTCCTAACTCCTGTTGAAAAAGCCTCATGCGTGAACATCCAGTGGGCACAGGATTGCGCTTGGCTGTGACGTCCCTGTACTGAGTAGCACTTGTATTTATATAGCGTTGTCAGCGCTGCACATGAATAACTCTTGAAGTACAGTGACTGTCGTTATGTAGGGAGACACGGCAGCCAATTTGTGCACAGCAAGATCTCACAAACAGTAAATGACATGAAGGTCTAAAAGGGTTAAATTATGAGGACAGGTTGCATAGACTGGGCTTGTATTCCCTCAAGTATAGAAGATTACGGGGTGATCTAATTGAGATGTTTTAAAGTGATTAAAGGATTTGATAGGGTAGATAGAGAGAAACTATTTCCTCTGGTGGGGGAGTCCAGAACAAACGGTATAATCTTAAAATTAGAGCCAAGCCGTTCAGCGGTGATGTCAGGAAGCATTTCTTCACACAAAGAATAGTGGAAATCTGGAAATCCCTCCAAAATACTGTTGAGGCTGGAGGTCAATTGAAAATGTCAAAACTGAGATTGATAGGCCGCGATTTTGCCGGCGCTCAGCGGGCGGAATGGGTGGCGGGTCAGCTGTATAATTTAAAATGATTGACAGCGGATCGTGGACCCGCTGTCAAAACGCGCACACCTGCATTTCCCGATGTCAGACCCGACAGGCAGCGGCGGGGGATCCAATTCAAATCATTAGTGGCATGTTTGCAGCCACTTACCAGTGCTTTTTTCCCCAGCTTTTTGAATTTGACAGGTTGCCCATTGGTTTCCCGCTGTGCCTGGACCTTGTCTGTGAAGCTGAGGCGGGAAGTCACTTGCCATTGAATCAGCTGATGAGTTGACAGCTTCAGATGTCAAGTCAAAGCTCCCAGCTGATTGAGAAATGTTCCCTTAACCATTAACTTCTCTAAACTGCATTTCCACTACAGATTCAGAATGCTGCAAGTCTTTACACAAGTCTCCATCCAGCCTGACCTCATTACCTCTCCCACCATTGACCGATCACTTTTGTCATCTCTACTTCACCTGCCATCTATTCCATCAGCTTGGGTGCATTTTATATTGTCGCACTATACATAGGATTACATAGGATATACGGCACAGAAACAGGCCATTCGGCCCAACCAGTCCATGCTGGCGTTTATGCTCCACTCGAGCCTCCTCCCGTCTTTCTTCAACTAACTCTTAACAGTATAACCCTCTATTCCATTCTCCCTCTTATGCTTATCTAACCGCTCCTTAAATGCATCTATACTTTTTGCTTCAACCACTCCCTGTGGTAGCGAGTTCCACATTCTCACCACTCTTTGGGTAAAGAAGTTTCTCCTGAATTCCCTATTGGATTTCTTGGTGACTATCTTATATTGATGGCCTCTAGTTATGCTCTTCCCCACAAGTGGAAACATTCTCTCTGTATCCACTCTATCAAAACCTTTCATAATTTTAAAGACCTCTATTAGGTCACCCCTCAGCATTCCTTTTTCAAGAGAAAAGAGACCCAGCCTGTTCATCCTTTCCTGATAGGTATGCCCTCGCATTTCTGGTATCATCCATCTCTGCCCCCTCTCCAGTGCCTCTATATCTTTTTATAATATGACGACCAGAACTGTATGCAGTACTCTAAGTGTGGTCTAACCAAGGTTCAATACAGGTTTAGCATAACTTCCCTACTTTTCAATTCTATCCCTCTAGAAATAAACCCTAGTGCTCGGTTTGCTTTTTTTATGGCCTTGCTAACCTGTGTCGCAACTTTTAGTGATTTGCGTATTTGTACTCCCAGATCCCTTTGTTCCTCTACCCCGAGATCCCTTTGTTCCTCTACCCCACCTAGACTTGCACCCTCCAAGTGATAAGTGACCTCCCTATTCTTCCTACCAAAATGTAATACCTCACATTTATCTGTGTTGAACTTCATTTGTCAATTATATGCCCATTCTGCAAGTTCATTAATGTCCTCCTGTAGTTTGTTGCAGTCCTCCTCAGTATTGACAATCCCCCCCCAATTTGGTGTCATCCGCAAATTTAAAAATTGTGTGTTTGGTCCTCAGAATTGGACCACGATGAGCCCCAACACCAGCAGCACCAGGCACACCAGCAGCACCAACAACAACACCAACCTTCTCTGCCATCAACTGCTGCTGCACAGGACACAGGGCATCAGCACCCTGACCACATTGCTGCCTGGGATGTCAGTGATGGCCTCACCAAGGCCAGATTTACTTCACTTGACACTGTACACCCTGGCTGCCACATGATGCGCCAGGTTAGCACCACCCCACACCAGCACCATAAAGCATCCCTACAATGACATTCCTTTCACACTCACTAAGCCACTTCCAAAGTTGCACACAAATCTGTCCAAGAACGTAAAGTGTTGAAAATAAAGATTTCAATGTTTGACAGAACATTAACAGAAACTTCACATGAATATTGTCTAAAACACCCAGGTGCCTACCCTTGTGTGTTGTTAGTTGGTATGATTGGACTAGGATGAGAGTGAGTGTGAAGGCTGGCTAGTGAGATGAGGAAGTGATAATGTAGATAGAGAGGGATGGGTGGAGGTGCAAGGTAAGTTGGTGTGAGTAAAGATGTGCAGGAGTAGGGTAGGGAAGGCAGAGTGATGGGGATGTGATGAGTGGCACAGCAGGATGAGGTTGAGTATGGCTTTGCAGTAACGTTTAGTGATCTACTGAGATCCTTGAAAGGTTTGTGCCACTGCAGCCTGGTCCTCCTGACGACATCCCTGCTGGTGCCCTCCTGTGCAATGTGCAACCAGACTGCGTTAGTCTCCTGGGGAGGTCTCTTCCACCCATGGGAAGAGAAGAGAACCTCCCTGCGTGCTGTGACACCCTCCATGGGAGAGCCTGGGTGCAGCCGTGCACCTCTGTGCAGTGCTTGTCAGTGTTTGCAGCACCTCAATGCTGTAGAACACTGACAGCACAAATGTGAAAGTAAATTTGCGCATGGTCCCTTTAAGGAAACCGGCTGGTGACATGTCATTAAATTACGTCATCAGACCCGCTTCCTTCAATTGGCTGGAAAACTTGCTGGGCGGGCTTAACAAGCCCAATCAGGGGAAAGTCATGTCGGAGGTCGGGATGGAGATAGGAGCGGGGCTGGGACCGGAACCCTCCACCGACGTCACCCGCCAAGGTGGGGAAAATTGCGGCCATAGATTTTCATTAAGCAAGGGTATTAAGGGTTATGGAACCAAGGCGGGTAGATGGAGTTGAGATACAGGTCAACCATGAGCTAATTGAATAGAGGAACAGGTTTGAGGGGCTGAATGGTCTACTCCTGTTCCTATGTTCCTAAATGTCTAGTTAATTTGGGAAAGTTGGTTGAGGGAGTAATGTTGGCCAGTATACCGGGCGAGCTCCTTGCTTTTCATTGAACACTGATGAGACAGACGGGGCCTCAGTTTAACATCTCATCCGAAGAACAACAGCGACGGTGAAGCTCTCCTTCAACTGGTTATGTGCTCAAGTCCTGCAGTGGTCTTGAAACCTCAACCTCCTAATGCAGAGGCAGGAGTGCTTTCAGCCGAGCCAGGCGCACTCGAATGGTGGCTACGCTGCCAACACTCACTGTCTAGGTTAACACTTGAAGACTGGCCATTTGGATGAAGTATCAGAGTGAAGGTGATTGATGCCCATGAAACTGCACCTGATGGTCTGTCCTTCAGAAAGGGAGTGGAGCAATTTGGCAAAACCGGAGAGAAGGAACAATTTGGTGTCATAAGGACATGAGAATTAGGAGCAGGAGTCGGCCATTTGACCCCCCGAGCCTCCTCCGCGATTCAATAAAATCATGACTGATCTTCAACCTCAACTCTGCTTTCCTGCCCGATCCCCATATCCCTTGATTGCCTTGGTGCCGAAAAATCTATCGAGCTCTGTCTTGAATATACTCAGCGACTGAGCATCCGCAGCCCTCTGGGGTAGAGAATTCCAACGATTCACCACCCTCTGAGTGAAGAAATTTCTCCTCATCTCAGTCCTAAATGGCCGACCCCTTATTCTGAGACTATGACCCCTAGTTCTAGACTCTCCAGCCAGGGGAAACACCCTCTCAGCATCTACCTTGTCAAGCCTTCTAAGAATTTTATATGTTTCAATGAGATAACCTCTCATTCTTCTAAAAGCCAGAGAATATAGCCCCATTCTACTCAATCTCTCTTCATAGGACAGCTTTGTCATCCCAAGAATCAGTCTGGAGAACCTTCTTGCAACCCCTCTAAGGCAAATATATCCTTCCTTAGGTAAAGAGACCAAAACTGTACACAATACTCCAAGTGTGGTCTCGCCAAAGCCCTAAATAATTGCAGCAACATTTGCAACAAAAGTAAATTCTGGATTTAACTTGCAATTTTAACCCAAAGTCTTCAGTCGTTGATCCATCTCGGCCTTCTCCTGAGGTCCCCACCATCACAGAAGCCAGTCTTCAGCCAATTCGATTCACACCGCATGATATCAAGAAACGGCTGAGTGCACTGGATGCTGCAAAGACTATGGGTCCCGACAACATCCCGGCTGTAGTGCTGAAGACTTGTGCTCTAGAACTAGCCGCACCTCTAGCCAAGCTGTTCCAGTACAGCTACAACACTGGCATCTATCTGACAATGTGGAAAACTGCCCAGGTATGTCCTGTCCACAAAAATCAGCACAAATCCAATCCACCCAATTACCACCCCATCAGTCTACTCTCAATCATCAGCAAAGTGATGGAAGATGTCGTCGACAGTGCTATCAAGCGGCACTTACTCACCAATAATCTGCTCACTAATGCGCAAGTTTGGGTTCCGCCAGGACCACTCGGCTCCCGACCTCATTACGGCCTTGGTGTAATGTGAGCTGTGGCTCAGTGGGTAGCACTCTCGCCTCTGAGTCAGAAGGTTGTGGGTTCAAGTCCCACTCCAGGGACTTGAGCAGAAAAATCTAGGCTGACACTCCAGTGCAGTGCTGAGGGAGTGCTGCGTTGTCGGAGGTGCCGTCTTTCAGATGAAACATTAAACATTTAATGCTCTCTCAGGTGGACGTAAAAGATCCTATGGCACTATTTTGAAGAAGAGCAGGGGAGTTATTCCCGGTGTCCTGGCCAATATTTGCCCCTCAATCAACATCACTAAAACATTACTGTTTGTGGGAGCTTGCTGTGTACAAATTGGCTGCTGCGTTTCCAACATTACAACAGTGACTACAGTTCAAAAAGTACTTCATTGGCTGTAAAGCACTTTGGGACGTCCTGAGGTCGTGAAAGGCGCTATAGAAATGCAAGTCTTTCTTTCCTTCTTTGGTCCAAACATGGACAAAGGAGCTGAATTCCAGAGGTGAGGTGAGAGTGACTGCCCTTGACATCAAGGCAGCATTTGACCGAGTGTGGCATCAAGGAGCCCTAGTAAAGCTGAAGTCAATGGGAATCGGGGGGAAAACTCTCCATTGGCTGAAGTCATACCTAGCACAAAGGAAAATGGTTGTGGTTGTTGGAGGTCAATCATCACAGCCCCAGGACATCGCTGCAGGAGTTCCTCAGGGCAGTGCCCTAGGCCCAACCATCTTCAGCTGCTTCATCAATGACCTTCCCTCCATCATAAGGTCAGAAGTGGGGATGTTCGCTGATGACTGCACAGTGTTAAGTTCTATTTGCAACTCCTCAGATAATGTATGCAGCAAGACCTGGACAACATTCAGGCTTGGGCTGATAAGTGGCAAGTAAATTTTGCACCACACAAATACCAGGCAATGACCATCTTCAACAAGAGAGAGTCTAGCCACCTCTCCTTGACAGTCAATGGCATTACCATTGCCGAATCCCCTACCATCAACTTCCTGGGGGTCACCATTGACCAGAAACTTAACTGGACCAGCCACATAAACACTGTGGCAACAAGAGCAGGTCAGAGGCTGGGTATTCTGCGGCGAGTGTCTCACCTCCTGACTCCCCAAAGCCTTTCCACCATCTACAAGGCACAAGTAAGGAGTGTGATGGAATACTCTCCACTTGCCTGGATGAGTGCAGCTCCAACACTCAAGAAGCTTGACACCATCCAGGACAAAGCAGCCCGCTTGATTGGCACTCCATCCACCATCTTAAACATTCACTCCCTTCACCCCCGGTGCACCGTGGCTGCAGTATGTACCATCTACAAGATAAACTGCAGCAACTCGCCAAGACTTCTTCGAAAGCATCTTCCAAACCCGCGACCTGTACCAATTAGAAGGACAAGGGCAGCAGGCCTATGGGAACACCACCACCTCCAAGTTCCCCTCCAAGTCACACACCATCCTGACTTGGAATATATCGCCGATCCTTCATCGTCGCTGGGTCAAAATCTTGGAACTTACTACCTAACAGCACTGTGGGAGTACCTTCACCTCATGGACTGCAGTGGTTCAAGAAGGTGGCTCACCACCACCTTCTCAAGGGCAATTAGGGATGGCAATAAATGCTGTCCTTGCCAGCGATGCCCACATCCCATGAATGAATAAAAAATAAATAAATGAATACTTCCAATTTTGATTTAAACATCGAAGCAAGTCAGCGGTTTGGTTGCATTCCTGTCAAGCTAAATTTACCTCCAAAACAGGATCAGCAAACATGTCGAGGCCCTCTCCTATTATGTTTCCTCTGATTTAATACTGGATCTCAACACATCAGTCATGCAGCACTTCCCTCAAAAAAAATCTCTCTTGCAATGTCCCTGTCGGTCCCTATCTCCTTGTCTCTTTCAGAAATGTTACTACATTGCCCTTCGCTGATCTCATACAAATGCTTCCTGTCACTATCAGAACAGCGCACTTATAACTGTTGTGCATTCTGCCTCTTTCAAATATCTCTCGCCTTACAATCATCAACCTCTGTGTTCTCCTTTTTTAACAAAATCCTCTTGCAATCTCTCAAAAGATCAGGCGCGCGTCATCCTTGGCTTTCAAACTTTGAGCGATCGTATAGTAATAATGGAAATCACAGCTGTAGGAATCTCCTTTCTTTTTCGCAGCAACAACAACAACTTGCTGTAAACCCTCTTTTTAAAAAAGGAGGGAGGGAGAAAGCAGGGAATTATAGACCGGTCAGCCTGACATCGGTCGTGGGTAAAATGATGGAAGCAATTATTAAAGATGTCATAACAGACCATTTGGAAAGTGGCGACATGATAGGTCCAAGTCAGCATGGATTTGTGAAAGGGAAATCATGCTTGACAAATCTTCTGGAAGTTTTTGAGGATGTTTCCAATAGGGTGGATGGGGGGGAACCAGTAGATGTGGTGTATTTGGACTTTCAGAAGGCCTTCGACAAGGTCCCACACAAGAGATTGGTGTGCAAAGTTAAAGCACATGGGATTGGGGGTAATGTGTTGACGTGGATTGAGAACTGGTTGGCACACAGGAAACAAAGAGTAGGAGTAAATGGGTACTTTTCAGAATGGCAGGCAGTGACCAGCGGGGTACCGCAGGGTTCGGTGCTGGGACCCCAGCTGTTTACATTATATATTAATGATTTGGACGAAGGGATTAAATGTAATATCTCCAAATTTGCGGATGACACTAAATTGGGAGGCAGTGTGAACAATGAGGAGGATGCTAGGAGGCTACAGAGTGACTTGGACAGGTTGGGTGAATGGG
Source organism: Squalus acanthias (assembly GCA_030390025.1). Classification (NCBI taxonomy): domain Eukaryota; kingdom Metazoa; phylum Chordata; class Chondrichthyes; order Squaliformes; family Squalidae; genus Squalus; species Squalus acanthias. The sequence goes on from CM059435.1 coordinate 63,102,327, forward strand.
CAAATGTATGGCAGATGAAGTACAATGTGGATAAATGTGAGGTTATCCACTTTGATGGTAAAAATAGAGAGGCGGACTATTACCTGAATGGTGGCAGATTAGGGAAAGGGGAGGTGCAACGAGACCTGGGCATCATGGTACATCAGTCATTGAAGGTGGGAATGCAAGTGCAGCAGGCAGTCAAGAAAGCAAACGGAATGATGGCCTTCATAGTAAGGGGATTTGAGTACAGGAGTAGGGAGGTGATGCTGCAGTTGTACAGGGCCTTGGTGAGGCCACACCTGGAGTATTGTGCGCAGTTTTGGTCTCCTAACTTAAGGAAGGACATTCTTGCTATTGAGGGAGTGCAGCGAAGGTTCACTAGATTGATTCCTGGGATGGCCGGACTGACATATCAAGAAAGATTGGGTCAACTGAACTTGTATCCTCTGGAGTTCAGAAGAATGAGGGGGGATCTTATAGAGACATTTAAAATCCTGACTGGTTTAGACAAATTAGATGCGGGCAGAATGTTCCCAATGGTAGGGAAAACTAGAACCAGGGGTCACAGTCTAAGGATTAAGGGGAAGCCATTTAGGACTGAGCTGAGGAGGAACTTCTTCACCCAGAGAGTGGTGAATCTATGGAATTCTCTTCCACAGAAGGTTGTTGAGGCCAGTTCGCTAAATATATTCAAAAGGGAGTTAGATATAACACTCACAACTAGGGGGATCAAGGGGTATGGCGAGAAAGCAGGAATGGGGTACTGAGGTAGCATGTTCAGCCATGAACGCATTGAATGGCGGTGCAGGCTCGAAGGACCGAATGGTCTACTCCTGTACCTATTTTCTATGTTTCTATGTTTCTATATGGCGTCTTTAATGTAGTAAAATGTCCCAGGGCGCTTCACAGGATCGATTATCAAACAATATTTGACACTGAGCCACATAAGGAGATTTTAGGGCAGATGACCAAAAGCTTGGTCAAAGAGGTAGGTTTTAAGGAGCATCTTAAAGGAGGAGAGAGAGGTAGAGAGATGGAGAGGTTTAGGGAGGGAATTCCAGAGCTTAGGGTCTAGACCGCTGAAGGCACGGCCACCAATGGTGGAGCGATTAAAATTGGGGATGTGCAAGAGGCCAGAATTGGAGGAGCGCAGAGGGTTGCAGGGCTGGAAAAGGTTACAGAGATGGAAAGGGGCGAGGCCATGGAGGAATTTGAAAACAAGGGTGGGAATTTTAAAATTGAGGTGTTGCCGGACCGGGAGCCAATGTAGGTCAGCGAGCACAGGGGTGATGGGTGAACGGGACTTGGTACGAATGGAAAACATCCTGGTGAGATGGGAGAGAAGGGCCATCATGTATGCTTACTCTCTTTATTTATTTCTTACAATTATAGTACCTGCAATTTTTTTTGGTTCCCATTTTCTTCAATTTGAGAGAGCACCTGAGCTGTTCGTAGAATCTTACAGCACAGAAGGAGGCCATTCGGCCCATTGTGCCTGTGCCGGCTCTTTGAAAGAGCAATCCAATTAATCCCATTCTCCACAGCCTGGCAAATTTTTCCTTTTCAAGTATATATCCAATTCCCTTTTGAAAGTTACTATTGAATCTGCTTCTACCACCCTTTCAGGCCGTCCATTCCAGATCACAACAACTCGCTGTGTAAAGACATTTCCCCATATCTCCCCTCAGGTTCGTTTGCCAATTACCTTAAATCTGTGTCCTCTGGTTACCGACCCTCCTGCCAGGGGAAACAGTGTCTCCTTAATTATTCTATCAAACCCCCCATATATGTTCTTACAGAGAGCTGTGGATGCTCAGTCGTTGAGTATATTCAAGACTGAGATCGATTGATTTTTGGACACTAAAGCAATCAAGGGATATGGGGATAGGGCGGGAGAGTGGAGTTGATGTAGATCAGCCATGATCTTGTTGAATGGTGGGGCAGGCTCGAGGGGCCGTATGACCTACTCATGCTTAAGTTCTTATAATTTTGAACATCTCTATTAAATCTCCCCTTATACTTCTCTGCTCTCAGGAGAGCAGCCCCAGATTCTGTTGCCCTGGCACAGCACTTTTTGGAGGCCCACCTGTCTGTCCTATCACGTTTAGGACAATCGTATATTTAATGCAACTGTTTGCAGCTCCCAGCCTCCCCGCCCATCCCCCCTCACTTCACCTGTGCCCCTTGGCAGGGTTACTGTGCCATGTTCCTCAGGGTCTCCATTCACAGGCTGCCTGGCTGTGGGGTGTTGGCCAAGCTGGGAGTCCATGCTGTTCCCTCTGCTTTCCTTGCTGTCTGAATGCTGTTAAAGAAAAGAAGGAAGAACTTGCATTTATATAGCACCTTTCAGGATGCCCCAAAGCGCTTTACAGCCAATGAAGTACTTTTGAAGTGTAGTCACTGTTGTAATGTGGGAAACACGGCAGCCAAAATGCGCACAGCAAGATCCCACAAACAGCATTGTGATAATGACCAGATCATCTGTTTTAGTGGTTTTGGTTGAGGGATAAATATTGTCCATGACACTGAGTTAGAAGGTTGGGTTTCCCTAGCCTCCATACAGCAATCAAATGGATCCATTACCACGGAACTCTTCTGACGTAAGAAAACTACTAGGCACTTGGTCTAAGCGTTAAACAAAGCTTTAATCAACTGTTTTACAACATGGAGGTCTAGTTGTGTCCTTCACCAGGTCCGGTTAAGAATATCCTGCGCAAGCTGGGCCCGTGCCCGAGTATTTATACTCTCCCTGGACATCGCCACCCGCAGGCCACTCAGTATTATTTCATAAGTCATGAATGACAGATTCATGTCATCTTCAATCAAACTATTGCTCCGATAGTTCAGTCTCCATCACTTACACCATCCATTATTATCACAGGCAGCTGCCTCTATCGGAAAAATGGCACTAACCGTTTCCCTTTACCAGAGGGGACAATTACAGCGGCGCCGCTTGTAACGTATTACAACCACCGACTGTTTCGGGCAGACTTCGTCGTGGAATCCTAATTTTACCAGGTTTTCCTGCTGCACTAACCGCTGGTTTTCGTCCCTCATCCGTTTCTCGCCTTCTGCCAGCTACTCGGAGAGTCCGTTTTTCTTCTCCCCTTTCCCTTCTTGCTGTGCTCTCCGGTTCACTTGGCTAAAAGGCCATTGCAAGAGTCCCGCGAAGTCTGAAGTCTGAATCAGTTTTGCTTCTGATCTGTTCCAAGAGCAGAAATGCAGTGGATGTTTTTAAAACTTAAACATACGCTGTTGGTTGGCTCGACCTTCCTCCTACTTCACCAGGCTGATACCAGAACTTAGAGATTGTAACTATCAGGAAAGATTGAACAGGCTGGGCCTCTTTTCTGTAGATAAGGGAAGTTCTGAGGAGTGACCTGACAGAGAAGATGTTTCCAATAAATCCAGCAAGGAATTGAGGAGAAACCTCTTTACCCAGAGAGTGGTGAGAATGTGGAATGGGTACCAGGAGGAGTGGTTGAGGTGCGGGCTGTGCGGCCCATTCACGGTTTTGCACGTGCGCAAAGTTTCACGTTGGAAAAGCCGGTCTCGGGCAGCGGGGACCGGCAGCCAGCTGTGCGGCCGCGCAACTTACAGGGAACGTTGTTCACAAGGCGTTTGATAAAGTGCCACATAATAGACTTGTTAGCTAAATTGAAGCCCGTGGGATTAATGGGGCAGTGGACACGAAATTGGCTAAGAGACAGAAAGCAGAGAGTAGTGGTGAGCGGTTGTTTTTCAGACTGGAGGGAGGTACACAGTGGTGTCCCCCCAGGGGTCATTATTAGGACCACTGCTCTTTTTGATATATGATGGCCCAAAAATTCGTGAGGAAGCCTTCGTGCGAGGGTAAGGCTTCCCCGCGATCTCTCACTGCGCGTTGGCTTTTTCAGTTCCAGCTCGCACGAACTTGATGTTCTAGACAGCTGCTGTGCTGGGCTTGCGTATCCCACAGGCGCAGTTAATTCGTGCGAGCTGTGGGATCACGTGACTCAGTTAGAGCCAATGGCAGCACACCATCTTCCATTCATAACTTTCACATAAGTGCTGTGAAAGCTATGAATACTATAGCCCCCCAAAATAACAGCTAAACCTCAATTAAATTTTAAAAAAAAACCATCACATTAATAAAATAAGTATAGTTAAATAAATTAACCATTTTAAATAAAAAATTAAATTTTTGAATTTTTTTTAAATCTTTTAAAAAGTTATAAAAATAAACTTACCTGTCTTTAAAGTCTCTAAAAAAGATATGCCTGTTAAAAAAAATTCAAAATAATACTTAATTCACTACTTACCTTGTTAAAAGTGGGTCTTACTCCTTTTTTTATGTGTAAAATCTTCCATACTTACCTGCGCGTTGAAACCACTAAGTGCACTGCATGCGCGCAGCCTTTAGCGCGCACGCGGTTCACTTAGGAACCGCCCCCTTTTCCATTCACCAAGTGCCGGTTTTCAGCGCATGCGCAGTGCATGCAGAAAACCGGCAATTGGAGACAGAATACGCGAGAGTACGCAGTGCGTACTCTCGCGTATCAACACAAATTTTTGGGCCATTGTATTAATGACCTGGACTTGGATATACAGGGCATAATTTCAAAGTTTGCACATGACACAAAACAGTGAGGAGGATAGTAACAGACTTCAGGAGGACATAGACACTCTGGTGAAATGGGCAGAGACACGGCAGATGCAAGTTAACGCAGAGAAGTGGGAATGGGACTAATTGGATTGCTCTTTCAAATGGCCAGCGCAGGCACGATGGGCTGAATGGCCTCCTTCTGTGTTGTATGATCCTATGAGAATAAATAATCAATTCCTTCACAGAGACCACACTAGTTCCTCACCCACAGCCTCAGCAACGCTGGAAAATGTCAAGAGTCCCAACTTTAACTCCACAGATGATTTGTTGGCTGTTTCCCTTCCTTCCTGATCTGCCTTTCCATTTTCATGGCTTACCTCCGCAGACCAGCTGTAAACCTTTCTCTTACTACGGTTCGGACTTCGAGAATTACGAATAAGCGTAACAATGACAGCCAAGTATGTGATCAATATTAGCGCCCCGAAAAAATCAGCACCCCTGCAGCCGAAATTCATCGGTAGCGCCCCAAGAGGGAAGCGGGGTGCTACTGGAAGTGCCCCGCCTCCCTCTTGGGGCGCTGCGAGGGAATATCGTGGCGCTACGTGCCGCAGTCCTGCAGGCCTTCCTCCCCTTCTTAAAGGGGAGGGGCCTTGCGCAGTGCGACCCGGGGCCCAGCTGGGCCACCAGGGATCGGAGTGCTGGTAAAAGAGCCCGACACTCAAGAGAAGTGCCGGGCTCACGGAGCGCAGGCGGCACTCCACGGGGGGGGCTTCAGAGGAGGCCGGGGGCAGGTGCTGGCAGGCGGCCAGCAACAAAAATGGCCGCCCGGCACTTTCCCTTTAATTAGCGCCACCCCGGCCGCAGGTAGGCCCCCCTGACCCCGTCGGACATAGTGTCCGGTGGTAAGTCAGGGGGCGCGACGCACGGCGATGATGTCATCGCCGGTGGCGCAGCGCCGCAGGGCGCTAATGGTTACCGCCGCCGCTAACCTCCCGCTGAATTTTGCGGGAGGCGTTGGCGGTGCCGCACCCGGGCGCTAGTTGCTTTGCGCCCGGGAGGCGCAAAGCAACCGAATTTTTAGGCCTTGGTATTTATTCACACTATAGTTCAAAATTCAAGTGTACGTCGCAATCAATATGCGCCCAATTTACCCATAAATAAAAGTATTCCCCAGCAATTTACACGCTACCTCAGCGATTTATATTCCAAGTCAACCATACATAAAAGTACCTTTTAACAATATCTAAGCTCTATGTCCGACTTTCATACATACTCCTTCATCTCTGGGTGATCGGTCCAGGGAAGTTGTAAGTCGAAACATAGACTGGCCAGCTTCCTCTGTTCGTCTGTTCTTCCACTTCTGTCTCCTTTCTTCTGTGTTCTGAATTTCCCGCCCCTGGGTTACTTCTGTTATAGGGCCTTTCTGCCGGCCTCCCTCGTATATCACTGTCTGCCTCCCTCTGATAGGTCAGTTTCACTCCAAACCTTCCCTGATTGGAGTTCCTTCCGCACGACACGTTCATGTTCCTGTGAGGTGTGTGGGGGCGGGACTTACTTGTCAGTCCTGTTCCTTCCTGTCCATGTGGCCTCTCAAACAAAGGACCACCAGGCAAAGGAGCCCCTGCTGACTTCCACCATTTTGTGTCTTCACAAACAAAGAACAGATGCTGATTTCCTACATTTTGAATCCGTCCATAACCATTTCACAAGTCGTTCTGAACTTCGATCTCCGCACGGTAGCAGCGGTTTTATTACAATTTTCAGAATCTTACACAGCTGCTCTGTGATGCGCCTGCACCTTTGGGTGCTGCTCAGTCCCCATCAGGTCTCGGGCCTGCTCTCCCGCTCGCTCCCAGACATTCATTTACAGTCCCTGAAAAACTCTGCAGGCGTTTTCCCCTGCAGATTTAAATGGTCAGAACTATGGTGGATCCCCAGGCACTCTGCAATTCTCACCAGTGCGGGACAGTAAAAAGGACCATCCTGCTTGAAACCACCTAATGAAGGACCACCTCCACTTCAGTAGTCATCAAGCAAGGGGCTGCACCTTCACATTTCTGCCCTCGCGCCTGCACCTTGGGTTTTCTTCCACGTCACCTTTGTCTATTGCTTCCTAGTCCTCACCCCTTCAGCCATGACAATGGATGCTAATGGAGATAGATGCCTCATGAACCTTTGCAAAAGCTTTCAGAATTTTTGGCACGCTAATCTGACACTCCCCTTTAATTGTACCCTTCCCTTTAAATTTCACTTCCACACAGTTTTCTGTTCCCGTCATTGGTGCGCTACCTGCACTTGTCCAAATCTGTACCTGGAGATATGCTAACATTCTGAGAATGCGATTTCGTTCGACCTTCTTCTGATTTTTGCTGAGACAAATTTTGTCCCTGTTGTCTCCAGCACCGACACGTTGCAGGACCAATAAAGTACCTTCTCTGTCACACAAAGCAGTGTGAGAGACACACCATTCTCATCACAGGAACTGTAGCGCAGACACATTCTGAATCACAAATACAAAATGGCAGGCTCACCTTTAAGAATTGTAAATCCACGAGGGTTATATAAGTCATTAACATTTAGTTGAAATGCTGGCCAGCCATATTTCTTTATTGCCTTACCCTGAAATTACTTTCTTGAAAATAAGGGAGGCTTTGGCCTATGTGTGAGGCTTCATCACTGCTAATGGTGTCGACTAATATTATCTTAATAAATTCAAGTGGTATTATTAGGTCGGTCAGAATCTCTTAGCAGGTATTGATTGAGTTCTGATAGCACTTTGCTGTAGTGATAAATCAAAAGCTTATCTGAAAAGGGTTGCAACAAGGGCAAGGTGACCCACAAGTCAAAATCATACTGAGAGACTGTTGGCACAGAGCGAGGCAAATGATTTGCAATGGAATCTGTATTAAACAGTAACCTTTCAACCAAAGCTGGTTCTGATAATAAATGGTACATAGAAACATAGAATATAGGAGCAGGAGTAGGCCATTCGGCCCCTTGAGCCTGCTCCGCCATTCGATGAGATCATGGCTGATCATCCAAACTCAGTACCCTGTACCTGCCTTCTCCCCATATCCCTTGATACCTTTAGCTTTAAGAAATATATCTAACTCATTCTTGAATATATTTAATGACTTGGCCTCAACTACCTTCTGTGGTAGAGAATTCCACAGGTTCACCACTCTCTGGGTGAAGAAATTCCTCCTCATATTTCTGTCCTAAATGGCTTACCCCTTATCCTTAGATTATGACCCCTGGTTCTGGACTATGGAATAATGAAGACTTAAGCAGGTCGTCCAGCCTGTTCGAGGCACCAGCTGGCAGCACAGACCATGGGTCTGAGTCCCTCCAGAAGGTTGCAAACTCTATCTGATCGTTGAAGTCCTAGCTTTTCATTCAACTCTCCGAAGCCTATTGTAAAGTTGCAGGTGGAATTTGAAGGCCTTCTCTTTCTGCTCACCAAAGTGCTGGGGGAATGGTCGGCTTTCCATTTACGGCACCCTGTGGAATCAAGCCTTCTTAGGGTCAGGTATATAGCACAGCCAGATGCAGAGCAAAGTCCCTTCCATTCCGCCCCAACCAGATGCTTTGACTTCAACCTCAGAACAACCCCTCCTCCCCACTGCATCATGCGACCTTGTTTCCATTTCCCACAGCAACTTCCCTTTGACCTGTGCAAGTGACGTTGCCAGTTGGTGTTGAATTAGGGACAGTTTTCTGCTGTCGGAACATTACAGCTGCTGGACACTGAGACGCCCAGTCCCCATTGGAGTGGTTTTTGTAAAAGTTGCAGGGTTGCTGATTCAATTCCTGGAAGAGTTGAACAAAGCAATCGCGAGAATCCAGATTTGGTGCACTCACGTTTCCCATCTCTACCTGATGGGACACCTGATTGTGTAGTAAAATTAGGCTGACCGTACGTTCCCGTTTTCCGGGGACAGTTGAGGTACCGTGTCCCCCGGGCAAACAATGTCCCCGGTTCACAAAACTTGTCCCCGAATACCCTAACTTTGATGGCGGAATTGGCCAATCAAAGCTGCATCTATGTCATAAATAAATTAGACGAATAAAGTGCGGTCAGAGGCGGGATTATCCGGTGAAAGCTGGAGGGTGAGTGGGTGGTGTATTTGTGAAAGAATGGAGCAGAGGGAGTGCGCCAAATTTAAGAAAGTAATTTTATTTAACCATTATCTTTTAAGTACTTGGATATGTTGTGTTCTTACTAATTGAGGTGCTTTATTCAACCCCTAGTTCTAAAGAACTCTTGTCCCAAAAGTTTATTTATTTTCGGAGATTTTGTTTTTGTTTCAAATTTCTAGCGTATGTAGTTTTTTAAAATCTTATCTTTACCGTCCACAGATTCACTTTTTAGGCCCTTTTGTCTTTGTTTTTAGCTTGTGTGCTGTGATACTGAAATAAACACTAGTAGTACATTAGTCACTGATAATTAGTGGCCAACAGTTTAGTGGGAATGGGGTCAAGGGAACCAGGAAGTGGGTCTCAGTCACACAGGAAGTCCAGGAGAGAAGGGAGAAACTAAAGAAAGACAGGGTTTCGGGGCTAGGGCACAGGGGAGCCTTGGCTTGGTGGACAAGGGGATTGGGGGGGTGGCAGAGGCAGATGAACAGATGGTCTTAATCTTTGTGACAAACAAGTCTGTGAGCTCCTTCCACGTGTTGTTGGCGAGAACATTGGAATTTACATAATACATACACTGGAGAAAATTCTGAAAGCTGTTTTTTTTTTAAAAAAGCCTCAGCTATCGAAGGGAAGGTGGGCTGAAGCAGGAGCAGAGATGGGCAATGTTACGGAGGTGGAAGTGGGCGGTCTTTGTGACGGAGAGGACTATGGAGTCGGAAGCTCAGTTCACGGAGGCTGCGGTGGCGAACCATTTGGTTCAACCTGAGCTAGTGGCCGGGGAACGGAGGAGGAATCGGTGGCCAAGGAACGGAGTTTGTGGTGGGGCTGAAAACAATGGCTCAGGTGTTCCCAATGTTTAACCGGAGGAATTTTTTGGGGCTCATTCAGGACTGGATGTCAGACAAGCAATCTGACAACACAAAGGTAGTGGAAGTGTTGAGAGAGGCGTTGGAGAGGTAGAGCTCGGTGTCAGTCAGTGCCCAGAAAACCTGGAACCAACGGGTGGATGCTGCTTGGTTGTACTTCATGGTCATCAGCGTGCAAACTAAAGATAGAAGCGTGGGCAAACGTCAGAGACTAGTGAGGGTTGATGGAGGTTAATCTCTACGCGTATTCCACTAGCAGAAACAACAAAGTCGTCATACTAATTTTCTTTAAACGCGGAGATAGCACAGCAATCATTGATAAATCTGTGAAAAATAAATTACACGGGCAGTGATATGAAGAAAGATTTTCTGAACGGGCCGCACAGACGGTGGGTACGAAACACTGACGTTCCTGAACAGTGTGATTGTATTATTTATAAACGGTGTCTGAATGCGCTTCAATAGTCTGACGTCACATCCGCGATAATTATATTCATGTTTGTTTTCCGTTTGCAGTGTATCTGTGCGACTGTTGAAATATAGGCTGATAAATATTTTGCCTCGCTACGCTGAGCAACCTACATTTTCCGTCCTGGCTACTTTGCTGTGCTCTCACCCTGTGTGTCCCCGGATCCGGGTTAGAGAATACGGTCACCCGAAGTAAAATAGACCTTTTCTCAATCGCTTCGGCCCCTATAAATGAGAATTAAACCCCCCCTTCCCCATCCCTCTAGAAATAAGCCCCTGTGACCACTCTTACAAGTCCCTGTTTTAGCGTTGCCATTTCCTTAACATTCAGGTGAAATTGTAAGCTACAGTGGGTTAGACACAGCCTGTCATCACTGGGACCTCCCAAACTCCACGGGCACGGAGAGGTTTCATCATCGTCGCGTGTGGCTTGCAAAGTTACAAAGGAAACTGGAGTCCCACCAAAAGTACATCCCTGCCGGTGGCACTGTGGTGGCACTAACCTGCCTTACTCGTGACACCACCCCTAATCCAGCGATACATAACAGTGCGAGGCAACTGAATTAACAGACAGTTGGAATGGCACAGTTCCTGAAGAACTGCTGGGGTTATTGGTGGTATCTCTGCTGATGTTGGTCCCGGCCCCTCACGCTGCTAGTCACAGTGACTCCTTCACACAGGTTGCCTTGAGAACTTTCTTTCTGATAAACATGCATTGTAGAATCAGCAAAGGCATCGAGCAATAACAGAGCTGGACGTGAAATTCCTATTTAAATGAAAAACGGGGAGTCCGTTGTTTTTGTTTTGTCCACAATCAATGCCGGCTAACAGAATCATGGGAGCTCACGGTTTTGCCACTGGCAACTTCTGAATTTTGTTCGCAGGTCATTAATCATAAGAGAGAAATCCAGCACTCTCTGGTTTTTCAACACACGAGGAATTTCATTCGCAGCTATTGGGCAGTGGACGCAATGTACACCAGGGACGGGAGAGTTTGCCACAGCCCTCCTCCCTATCAATTAGCCAATCAGCACTCTGGATCCACACATGTGGGTGCTCATGGAACCATATCACAGGAGGAGTCAACACCTTCAGGAGAGTCAGTAGACCTGCTGAACAATGGCTTCTAAATACCAGGTGCCACTTAAACCAATTGGAAACAACAGTAGTGCCCAAGGTCCAGATTTCGACCCTGGTCTGAAGCCAGACATGGGAAGAGCTTTGAAGTGAACTGAGGGGGCTTGATGTGCACACACTGGGAAAACGTACACCCTGTTGAGCTTCGCTTTGCTAAACACAAATATACAGACGCGCAACTAAAAGATCGTAATGCGCAGAGGCAAGAGGAAGCATTCCATCACGGGCCCAAAGTCATTTATCTTTCAATTGATGTGTACTTTCTGAGGCTGATTCCCTGAGCCACAGAGCTGATGGGAAACTATAAATCTCGCAGGCTGTGCGGGGGGGTGGGGGGAGGGGGGGAAGAGGTTTTGTAAAGAGAGAATAAAAAATGCCACTTTCTGAAGAGGACCGGACCACAGACATTTGTCATCGTCTGGCACGAAAGAAAAACATCTGTCTGGGGAGAGAGAAGCTGGAAACACTCTCGCTGTTTCACACCCCTTCCAGCTCCAATCTGTGCGAAGTTCCATTAAATTATCTCTTCCCCCCGCCCCCCCCCCCGCCCCTGCCCCCATCGTTTTCCCCCCTTTCCTGAAGGTGGCAGCCCTTGCTGGGGTACAGGTCCACAGGCGATGTTGGCTGCGAGCTGGTCATCTTCAACTACCTCACCCAAGTGACCATTCTTCATGCATGAGGCCAGCCAGTGAGTGCCGGCAAGCTCTTTGACCATGGGGGACCTCGCCCTCACCCAACATCCACATTCGTGCAATTTACAGCAGGGATAAGGATCAGAAGTACAGTATTTCTATGGGGTGGGGCCCACTGTGGGAAACAATGTGGGAAATATATTTTTAGTTGGGGTGCAGAACATAAAGGACGTGGAGTATTTTCTGGGAGGAACACAGTATTTGTTTGTGTGAGGTTAAGCCATATTGTTGCCTTTGGTCCCATTTATCAGGTTCCATAGACAAATACTTTATCAACCGAACAGCCTAACCCACTCTCAAATATCAACCGCTTTATTACCAGAACAGCTTGTCCCACTCTCAAACACCCGCTACTTCATCAAAAGGAAAGGTCTCGTCAGTGGGGAAGGAGGCGATGGGGAGGGGCCTGCATCAACCACCCGGGGAGATCTGAGGCTTTAAGAAAGACTGACGTACCGTGCACAAATCAGCCTTTGCGGATTTAAAGCCTTTCACGGGTTTTAAATCATCCGGAAAAGAAAGCAGAGGCATCGAGGAATTACTGTTCGTTGCTTTTAACAAAAGAAAAAGAGAATTTTCTTAAACCAGGAAGCTGAGCTGCAAATTGGATCCTGGCTGTGGCCTTTGGAGATATTGGATTTCTCTCTGGTCTTTGGCCCTTTGCTTTAAGTACAGTCACCTCCGAACACATACTACCTGCTAAAGGCTGACTGATCGAAAGGAATCAAATTTGAACATGGAGGCATGTCCACTCATCCTTCCAATTCCAAAGGATTCTGACGTGACGAGGCATCACTTTTGTCCCCCATTCCAGTGTACTCAGCAACTTCTTTTTATCTAGAATTCTCATCCCTCAGAAGGAAGCTTTTATGGGATAGAAAAAAATCAACTGGGAAGAATGCTTTCCGTTCCACAAAGGCAGCAGAACATGAGTTCAGGAGCGTGAAGATGCCAGGAATTTTTCATTAGAGCAAAGGAGGTTGAGGGGTGATTTGATAGAGGTGTACAAGATTATGACGGGTTTGGATAGGCTAGACGGGGAAAGGCTGTTCCCACTAGTTGATGGTACAAGGACTAGGGGACACAGATTTAAGGTTTTGGGCTAGAGATACAGGGGGAATGTGAGGAAAAACTTTTTTATGCAGCGAGTGGTGAGGACCTGGAACTCGCTGCCGACGGAAGTGGTGGAAGCGGAGACACTCAATGTTTTCAAGGGGAGACTGGATAGGCACTTGAGGGAAATAAACTTGCAGGGCTACGGGGATCGAGCGGGGGAATGGGATTGACTGGGTTGCTCTACAGAGAGAGCCGGCACGGACTCGATGGGCCGAATGGCCTCCTTCTGTGCCGTTATGACTCTATAAGTACACAGAGGGTGAGCAACAGCTGGAAAGGGTTTCCAGGACACTTGGCTCATCTAAGTTGTGCTGGCCAATGTTTATCCCTCAACCAACATCACTAAAACAGATGATCAGGTCATTATCTCATTTCTGTTTTTGGGGTCTTGCTGTGTGCAAATTGGCTGCCACGTTGCCTACATTACAACAGTGACTACATTGGCTGTAAAGCTCTTTGGGACGTCCTGAGGTCGTGAAAAGCGTTGTATAAATGCCAGTCTTTATTTAGGACACAGTAATGGGAAGATCTTAGGTAGATATTCCAGAACAGGGGTGTCCAACTTTTGGAGCTGGGGGCTGGATACAGCAATCAAAAGCAGCGAGAGGGCCGCATATGACTACGCAGCGACGCGAACCCCTGCACATAGAAATGCAAATCCCAGGCATAAAAAGTAAGCTCCCCGTACACTATAGTGCATTGTCCCCAAATAGGCACAAACAGGACCCCACACATACACAGAAAGTGAGACCCCCTTACACCAAAGTGAAAGGTCCCCAATGCACAGAAAAAGTGAGGCTCCCGTTGCACAAAAAGTAGCTCCTTTACATACAAGAAATGCAGCCAGCTTTTCTTCCATGCTTACACTCCTCCCAAAGCCTGAACATTTGGGAAATTCATCTCTTTTTTTTTAAATCCTGAGCTTGGAGGACTGATTGGACAAAATTCACTTAGCGGAGAAACCAGGAAACCACAGACCTGTCAGTTCAGTGTCAGTTGTGGGGAATCTATCATCAAGGACAGAGTGACTGAGCACTTTTAACATGTATGAGCTGAGCAAAGAGGATCAGCATGAATTAGTGATGACGAGGTCACGTCTGACTAATCTAGTTGTATTTTTTGAGGAGGTCACTAACACGGTGGACGGGGGTGTCAATGGAATTTGGTTATATGGACTTCCACACAAGACATTATTAGCAAAAACAAAAGCGCGCAGAATTGGAGGTTACCTTATGACATGGGTTGGTAATTGGTTGCGAGGTTGGAGACAGTGAGTGGGGATAAAGGGAATATACTCTGATTGACGAGATGTGACAAGTGCTGTTCCCCAGGGATCGGTACTGGGTCCTCAGCTTTTCACCAAGTATATCAATGACTTAGATAATGGAATAGAGAGCTGTATATCCAAGTTATAAAGGGACATAGACAGATTAGTGAGTGGGCAAAACTGTGGCAGAGGGATTTCAATATGGGGAAGTGTGAGGTCCTCTACTTTGGATCCGAGAAAGGCAAATCAGAATTTTTTTTAATGGTGAGTGACTAGGAGCTGTGGAGGAGCAAAGAGATTTGGTGCCCGGGTTGACAGTTCACTAAAGGCTAGTGCAGAGGTACAAAAAGTAATCAAAAAGGTTCATGGAATGTTGGCCTTTATCTCAAGGGGGCTGGAACACTAAGGGGAGGAAGTTGTGCTTCACTTGTATAGAGCCTTGGATAGACCTTATCTGGAGTAACTGTGTTCAGTTTTGGGCACCGCACTTCAGGAAGGATATATTGGCCTTGGAGGGGGAGCAGCACAGATTCACCAGAATGATACCAGGGCTTAATGGGTTAAATTATGAGGACAGGTTGCATAGACTAGGTGACATGAATCTGTCATTCATGACTTATGAAATAATACTGAGTGGCCTGCGGGTGGCGCTGTCCAGGGAGAGTATAAATACTCGGGCACGGGCCCAGCTTGCGCAGGACATTCTTAACAGGAACTAGTGAAGGACACAACTAGATCTCCATGTTGTAAAACAGTTGATTAAAGCTTTGTTTAACGCTTAGACCAAGTGCCTAGTAGTTTGCTTACGTCACTAGGCTTGTATTCCCTTGAATTTAGATGGTTGAGGGTGATCTAATAGAGCTGTTTAAAATAATAAAAGGATTTGATAGGGTAGATACAGAGATGCTATTTCCTCTGGTGGGGCAATCCGCAGCAAGGGGGCACAATCTTAAAAATAGAGCCAGGCCGTTTAGGAGGGAAATCAGGAAGCACTTTTTCACCCAAAGGTTACTGGAAATCTGGAACTCTCTCCCCCAAAAGGCTGTGGATGCTGGGACAATTGGAGCTTTCCAGATAGATTTTTGATGGGTGAGGGTATCAAGGGATATGGAGCTAAGGCGGGTCAGTGCAGTTGAGGTACGGATCAGCCATGATCTAATTGAATGGTGGAACAGGCTCGAGGGGCTGAATGGCCTCCTCCTGTTCCTATGCTCCTAGGAAATAGTTTCTCCATACTATCAACATTTTAAACACCTCGGATCAGATCCTCAAACACATAACTTAACCCTCCAAGCCACGCTATCATTCTGAGGTATCCCAGTCGCCAGGCTAACTTAACACAAACCCTGGGGCCTTCCAGATCTGTATGCTTCTGCAACTCACTGAATAATAGGGTTGCCAACAATGTTCCCTCTAAAATTTCGTTGTACCTTCAAATTTTTTGCGCGGCCGCGCACACGGTATTTGAGAGCTTCTGAGCAGCCTGTACGGTACCTTCAAGATTGCTGCTTGCCCACCCACCCACCCACGCACGCAGCTTGGAGGGAACATTGGTCGCCAACCCACCAGGACTGTCCTGAATCCTCCAGGAATTAAAGGTTAATCTCCTGGATGCTGCTGTGAGCAACCCGGAAAAAAAATCATCCGGGCGTTAATAAACACTTTTGTATATTAGTTATACAATATTGGATATGGGGGCGGGAGGGATAGGTTGCTTGATTGAGAGCCAAAAATCATCCAAGCAGGTAATGAAGAGTGCGTTTGCTTTGCAGTTGATGTGGGAAGGCGGTGCACCGCAGGGATGCACTTGTCGGGCGGCCACTGGTGGGAGCAGTGGGGGTCGGGCGGTGAGGGGGTCATGTGATGAAATCTCCAGGAATGTATCCAACCAGAGTTGGCAACAATCTTCCCTCGAATATTTTTTTGGCCCGCACGGCCCCTTTAACAGGCTGTGCGGCCCATTCAAAATTTCGCCCTTGCGCGGTTTTTTCCATTCAAAAGCCGGCTGCGCGGGAGCTCGAGCGCTGGGCGGCCGCGCGGCTTAAAGAGCACATGGGTTAGCAAGCTTACTGGATAAACCTGTGTAGCAAGGGAGCGGAGCTTCCCCCCCAGTGACATCTATTCCCTGTGCTTAGAAAGACGGAGATTGTCGATTCGCTTGATGGCGTAGACCATATTTTACAATATCCTCCGACAGCGAAGGACCCCTATTGCTCTGTCACGTTGGGAGTGTACCATGATGAATGTGTTGCTTCCAGCCTGTAAGCGATTGACCCAGTTTCATAATGCATGGTTCGGGGGGGGGGGGGGAAGAAAATTGCACCGAAATCCATAAGTGTTATCTGATGTTTCCAGCCTTATGTGGTGATTTTTTCTTTTCTTTCCGAGATCAAATTGATGGTGGTTTTTTTTTGCTGTTTGTGCTCAGCATTAATGTTACACTAAAAAATGAGGGCAGCTCCGTGTGAGCTTGTTTTACCGATGTTTCCAGCATAGTGAGACGAGGCTATTCTTGGGGTGGGGGGGGAAACACATCGGCTCTGCGCACTGAAGACTGATCGGGATTTTGTCCCGTAAATGTGCTGCCGATTCTGTCACATTCCTTGAACAGTTAACAGCAGGTCTGTCATCCGTGTCTTAAGACTGCAGTTATACTGGTCTGAAACCCAGCGGCTGCACGCAATTGGCAGCTGGCAAGTTATACTGCGGGCTGCGCACTGCCTGCCAGGAGAGGGCTCTGCGCAGGCTTTGCTCCGCGTGGGCTCATTTTTTTAATGTTGACTAAGAGCGGGTGGGAGGGCCTACTTGCTCACGACACTTATAAGGCCATTCAGCCCCTTGAGCCCGTGCCACCATTCATTTAAATCATGGCTGATCTACATCTTAACTCCATCTGCCCGCCTTGGTTCCGTAACCCTTAATACCCTTGCTGAACAAAACTCTCAGTTTTGACATTTTCAATTGACCTCTAGCCTCAACAGCTCCAGATTTCCACCACCCTTTGTGTGAAGAAGTGCTTCCTGACATCACCCCTCAACGGCCCAGCTATAATTTTAAGGTTATGTCCCCTTGTTCTGGACTCCCCCACCAGAGGAAATAGCTTCTACTCTATCAAATCCTTTAATCATCTGAAACATCTTAGTTAGCGCACCCTTTAATCTTCTAAACTCGAGGGAATACAAGCCTAGTCTACGCAACCTGTCCTCATAATTTAACCCTTTTGGCCCCGGTATCATTCTGCTGAATCTGCACTCCAAATGCTTATAAAATGCTCAAGAAGAACCTTATAAAGTGCCCAAGGGGATCCAAAGACCTGCCAGAACACTTATTAAACTGGTTCCACACCAGACTGGAGTTATACTGCACCCAGTGCTGAGCAAGACTGGTGCAAGGGTCAGCTGTAACGCCCCAGGTTAGGTGCACATCAATGCAAAAGAAAAAGCAGCGCAACTTAGGTCCCAATCTGATTCCTGAACACAGCCTGCCCTGGGATTTTGTGCATTCTGTAGTCGGTTTGAGACCTGAGTTATACTGCTACTTCTGAATCGATGTGCACCAATTGCTGCTTTGCCTTGACAGGAAAGTGACAGTATAACTGCAGCCTTAATGTCAAACTCAAGCCATAAAGCAACTAGGAGAAAATGGTCGGGAATATAAATTAACCAGCATTTTTGTAATGAAATGTAGAATCCAGACCTGAAGCATTGAGACTCCACATTTGTAATAGTGAATTTTCGGTGCCGGAGAGGTTGATTGACACTTAACACGTCGTTGAAGGGGTACTTACGCTTGCAACGACAAGACTTAACTTTCTGTGGCGAGTTTAATGGGCAATCAATAGGCAAATATGGCAACTTCATGAAAATCATGGGGAGGCTCAGGGCGAGATGCGTTTCTGCCAAGCAGCAACTTTTGGATATTCACATTTAACTGGGCACCTGCTCCTCGTCTGAAGTCGGTGTACAATTTCCCCATAAATAACGAGGGAGTGTCATTAGCCTTGCCGTTCTTTTGACAGCAAATTCTGGCCCATTGTGTTTGTCTGTGGACAAGTTGCTATGACCACGATCGCATGAAACATTTCCCAGCCTGCTGTTTTTTAAAAAAAAAAGGCAACGCACCATTTAATGAGGAAAAACAAAACCAATTTATTGCAGGGGAGGAGGAGAAGAAAGGATGCAGGTTCACTAACCAGGAAAGGGTGAAACGACTTGTTCTTGTGTTGAGGAACAGCACGTCAGGGCCTTCCCTGCAATGTTGGTCGGCATTCACGTAAAGTGCCTTTGATGAGCTGTCAATCACTGTCAAGTCAAACACATTTTCTTGACAAATGGGTTTGACCTCGGCGTGTGGAAAAGCATCCAAATGGGGCGAGTAAATAAGGAAAGTGGGAATACGGCACTGACGCTCAGCTCCTCCACGATAAATCTTTATTGATCTTAACAGCGGCAAAACAAATGTCTGCAAGTGAAGAATGGCACGAGGAGCAAGCACGATGATGTTTAACAAGGGGAAATATTCAGTGACGAGCAACATTTCAGTCACTCCTTCCTGGTGGCGTTAGCACACCCTGAATTTCTGCTTGCTGACTGCGAGTGTCTTTGCTTTCTTCCCCCCTCCCCCCCCCCCATCCCGACACCTTCTCCCACTTTTCCCGAAGTCGCTGCCTTTTTCTTTCTGCTGGGGATTTTGCTCCGACAGTGCCAGGGGCAGTGCCCGAATGGCATTTTTTGTAATGGCCAGAGAGCCCAATCCCCTCCCCCACCCCAAAAAAATACAGGTTATGCACAGGTGGAGGCGGGGGGACCAAATTGAACCCATTCCCGTGATACGGCAAGCACCAAACCCCCCTCCACCAGTCACCCTTATCATTCAACCTGTGGTTGGCTCATATTTAGAGTCATTGGGGGAGAAATTCAGTATCGCCCCATTTGGGGCGCAATTATCGGCCGGGCGCAAAGATTAGCGCCTGGTGCTAATTATCGCCTCCGACTGCAAACTTGACTTTTATCGCCCCCGACTGCAAACTTGACTTTTATCGCCCCTGGAGGTGATTGGAGCGCTAAATCAGGCGCTTCACACCTGTCTTAAGGCACAAAGGCCGAGGAGCGAGGCGCTACCTCAGAGCGCTGGCGAAGCTCATGTGATGTCAGTCAGCAATGGAACACACACACAATGGCACGGGGCAGTTCTTAAAGGGGAGGGTTGATCTTGCTTTCCATCCACATCCTGCTCATTGCAGCCTTGAATCTCGGCCTGGAGAGACCTGTACATCAAATCTGCTGGAAAGAACAATGGAGAGAACCAGGGAAAGAGCTCAGAGTGCAACCCCCACAATCTCTTCTAAATCGATACAAGGAAGGGCAAATCAAAATGAACCTGCAAAGTGCTGCTCAGTACCCAAAACTCCTTCACACAGCGTTGAATCTCTCCAGAAGTCTCTCTCTCTCTCAGAATGCGTGGTTCAAAAATGTCACCAACAAAAAAAGGCAGGAAGCGGTCGCCTTTAAATAGCGCTCCCCCAGTCCCTTCCTGACTGCAAAACGCTCCCCTCAACCTGTCGTTGCTAGCGGCAGGCGGTAAGGCAGGGGGCGCCACTCAATATCCACTCCGGGGCGTTGCGCACTCGACTGACGTCACGATCTGCCGGCGCAGGAGATCGTGGCGGTAGTGTTTAGCGCCGCCGCAAAATGTCTAGTTAATTTCGCGAGCGGCGCAAACATCGCCGCGCCCGGGCGCTAGTTGCTTTGCGCCCCATTAGCGCCCTCTTAAGGCGCTAACGGGAGGCGCAATCAACTGAATTTTTCCCCCATAGAGTTAGACAGCACAGAAAGAGGCCCTTCGGCCCATCGTGTCCGCGCCGGCCATCAAGCCCTGTCTATTCTAATCCCATTTTCCAGCACTTGGTCCGTAGCCTTGTATGCTATGGCGTTTCAAGTACTCATCTAAATGCTTCTTGAATGTTGTGAGGGTTCCTGCCTCTACCACCCTTTCAGGCAGTGAGTTTCCGGTGTTGAAGTTAAGCCTGTCTGTTTAGGAGAACGTAAAATATTGAATGGCTTTAGGTTGGGGTGTCCGGCCTCATATTTATTCATCATACAAGATAACCCAAAAAGCTTAACTGCTCATCACTCTCACTGCGGTTAGTGGGATCTTGCTGCGCGCACATTTGCTGCTACCGCACGTACCTCCATAACAGTGGATTTACCCCATTTAAAAAAATATATATGGAAAGTTCAGGGAGGTAGACATTCCATGGGTCACCCAGAGTCTGAAAGACTAAAACCCATACAGGCTTGTACCCTGAGTGGCTTTAGGCCCTGTAATGACATGCAAAGCATCATGGGGTGTTTTGCTGGCGAGGCAGTCAGAACGGCCTGAGACGGTTTCTACCCCCTCCCGATCCTCCCTTCCTCCCCCACACACCTCATATAGACAGCTCGTTATGTCCCAATAAATACTCCAATTTGTGGGGTGAACGAACTGCTTTTATTCGCAGACCCTCTTAAAAACTTTCCGTCAAAGAATTACAAAGGCAATACAAGAAAGGAAGGAATCCACAACAACCTGCATTGTGTCGCGCCTTTAACGTAGTAAAATGTTTATATAGAGCCTTCCACAACCTGAGGATGTCCAAAAACGCTTTACAGCCACTTAACTACTTCTGTTGAACTGCAGTCACTGTTCTAATATAGGAAAATGCCACAGCCAATTTGCACACAGTAAGATCCCACAAACAATGAGATAAATATTTTGGTGGTGCTGATTGAAGGATAACATTTCAGCCAGGATATAGGGAATACCTGCCTGCTCTTCTTTAAATACTGCAATGGGATCTTTCACATCCACGTGACAGGCCAGACAGGGGCTCGGTTTAACGTCTCGTCGAAAAGACAGCACCTCCGACAGAGCAGCACTCCCTCAACACACAAATCTCCTCCAACACACAATCTCCCAACACCCAAACTCCCAACACCCAAACTCCCAACACCCAAACTCCCAACACCCAAACTCCCAACACCCAAACCCCCAACACCCAAACCCCCAACACCCAAACCCCCAAACCCCCAACGCCCAAACCCCCAACACCCAAACCCCCAAACCGCCAACCCCCAAACCCCCAGCAACTCCGCTAGCCAGACTCCACACTGGCAGTGGAGCTTCACATAACTACCCCATATTTATTTTTTCCAACCTACTGTGTGAATTTGTTTTGCTCATCGATGTGAGGACTATCAGTGCTGAGCAAGGGACTAATTTCCATTTTAGGCGCTTGGAGTAATCATCGAGCACTCATCTATTCTGTTGGTGCCACTGGTTGAGGGAGGAACCTGGGCTCGAGCGCGCCTTACTCTTCAAGTGGGATCTTCGATGTCCAACCGAACGGAGGGATGGAGCTTCGGCTAAACATCTCAGCCGAAGGTCGTCACTCCCTTGAGAGTGTCGGCCTGGATTGTGTGCTCACCGGCTGCGATCTAATTACTGCTGAGTCATTTGATGGATTAGAACACAACACGACCTTTCACTGGCCTGTTGTAAAAATGCACGGCAAGGGACAAAGTGAATTATTCTCTGTACATTCCCTTTTATTTCCTCCTTCTTAATCTCTGATAATTATTTTATAATCTTGGTGAAATTTCCCTGACGACTTGCATCCGATTTAACTCATTTGTTCACAGAATGTTGCTCTGATTTGAAATGCTATTGTCTCTTATCCTTTTTCATTTGGCGTAATCATTAGTAAATCTGGCGCATGCAAGAGAGTTCTAATCCTTGCAAGACCTGTGGGTAGTACACAGCTGCGGGCACTAATGAGCCAAAGATTACAGAGGCCGGAGGAGGATTCAGGCAGTCCCGGATTTGCGACCTCGCACGAACTTTGAACCATTTAAAATAAAATGTCAAAGCCACAAAAAGACATGAGGCAATAATATTCAGGAACATTCGAAAACATCTGTCCAGAAATGTAACTGTTGTCCTGAACGTGAGTTTTAATTGCTTTTGGTAGCAATTACTTGCAAAGAGGCAGTTTCTTTGCGCATCGTCTTAATGTAAAGGCTCCACATCCAGGACGGAGCATAATTAGCTGCCGACTGTTTGCCCTCGCCTTGTTACCAGAGGATTGAGGAATGGAGCCGCAAACAAGAAGTGGTGCTGAGCAAGTGCGCAGGCATTAAAAATGCATTATTGTTTGCGTATTTATCAAAGTGTTTAACTTAAACATCTGCGTGTCGACATTGGAGGGCTAGAGTTTGGCTCTTCTGCAGCTTGTAAGATCGCCAGCCTTGCTGATCGAAGGCGCATCGACAGCGGAGGAAACCGCTCCACCCACCATCTCAGTCAGTTTTATCGCGATCATGGTGCTTTTTGACGTTGTGTTATCTCACCGCACGATTTTTTTAAAAAAAAGCCAGTGATGGTATTTTCCACATGTTTTTTCAGAAGTTCGCGCAGCTCATCAAGGTCTTTCCACATTGTCAGCCGTGGCTCAGTGGGTAGCACTCTCTCGCCTCTGGGTCAGAAGGTAGTGAGTGGGTTCAAGCCCCACTCCAGAGGCTGCAGCACCAAATCCAGGCTGAGGGAGCGCCGCACTGTCGAAGGTGCCGTCTTTCAGATGAGACGTTAAACTGAGGCCCTGTCTTCCCTGTCAGGTGGGTGTAAACGATCCCACAGCACTATTTGAAGAAGAGCAAGGGAGGTTTCCCCAGTGTCCTGGCCAACATTTATCCCTCAACCAACATCACTAAAAAACAGATTATCTGGTCATTCTCACATTGCTGTTTGTCGGAGCTTACTGTGTGTAAACTGGCTGCCGCGTTTCCTACATTACAACAGTGACTACACTTCAAAAGTAACTCAATTGTATTTAAAGTGCTTTGGGATGTCCTGAGGTTTGGAAAGACACGACATAAATGCAGCTTTTTTCTTCTTTAGGAACAAGAGTAGGTCACTTGGTCCTTTGAGCCTGTTTCATCGACAGGCAAACCTCGGCCAACACTCAACACTCTATTCCTACTAATTGGCAATTTCAGTACAAAACATGTCTGCCGTGGGAAGCCATTAGGTGGTGCTCCATGCTTGTGTTTGCATGCAGCTGCACAACTAGAAATGTGGCATTTACCCACCGGTCAGGGTTGAGAGCGCGCAGTGATCCCTCGCTGCACAAACACTGCCATCACGGAGCAGTTCCAGTGCAGCAGCTGCACAGCATCGTAAAAGATGTCAGATTCCCTGACAATGTTCGCCAAAGGTTGAGATGCGAGTTCTTGGGGGGAAAAAAAATCCTCCATTCAGTTGGTAGCACGCTAGGTTGTAGTGAGTGAGCTACCAACTGAGCCGTGGCTGGCACCGTGATTCTGAAAAAGTACAAGATGGGCCATGCACACTTTCAGTGCCCAGTAAAGGAACCCCCCTCCCACCAGCACCACGTTTGGGATCAATTCATGATACTCTGGCACTCTACCATCATCAGTAACAGCACAAGTGGCTGTGAAATTAAAGTGATTCTCAACAAGGCCAGATAGATTGATTGCTTTATTAACTTGGGACCCTGTTGTCTGGCGGAAGCTAACAGACAATTCTCCACAGGAGTCTTGAATTCATCAAGAAATAATGTGATTAGTTCTGCCAGGTTCTCTACCACGGGCCTTTGGGCAAAGGGTTTCATTCCCGGAACAGCCGGGTTCCCAGAGAAGAGGAATCCAAACAGGCGCCATTAACACAAGAGGTCAACGAGGCAAAGGTCAAAGCACCACAGCTTGGCTTGGCTAACTCTGGGAGAATTTTATGTCTGATGACTGGCATGCTGCTCCCAGTGTACTATCAAGTAGGGTTTTCTTACCTAGGTTTTATTTTATGATTGAAATTCCTGGCTCTTTGTTCACCATGGCCACTGCCTCAAAAGCCTTTACCCAAAACAGCACGGCCCAGTTCTCACTTGTCTTTTTCCTTTCATAGGCAAATTCTTCTTCCTAGTAATGAAAACTGTGATTGATTTCTGCCCTGCTGCACATCCAAACGAGATAAAAAGACTTAATTTTAAGTCCTGCTCAACCAAGAAATGATGAAAACAAATGACTATAGGAAAGCATGGGCTGAGAAAAGGCCATTCAATCTGGCAGGCCCCATCCTTCCACAGTCCATGCTTAGTTCACTTTGTTACGGAAACATTTAACCATTTTACCTCCTGAGCAAAGATTTGTGTAAATTTCCTTACTGCCCCGAACACAATTAACTGAAGAATCTCGCCAGCCTTGCGTTCTGCATGATATATCTTAGATGACATTTTCAGGATTAACAGCAAAAAGCTATTGGGCTGGATTTTCATTGACCCGTGGAGGTGGGTTTGGAGGCGTGTGGGGGGTTAAAATTGCGAAAACTGGCGGGCGGGCACAAGCCCGCCTCCACGCAATTTTCATTAAATCGTGTCTGCTGGTCCCGACTTTGTCCCGCCTCTTAGAGGCGGGATAGGCTGTTAAGGCCTTTAACAAGCACTAAATTGCCTCTATAATGCCATTTTGAAAGGCCTTTGAGATTTTAACCCTTTTTCTACGTGAAGCACGCCTGTTCTGAACCACGAATGTGAAACCTGGCGGGAGCACGGCTGGCTGGCTGGCTAGCTATGGGGATGCATATATGGATGGCTATGTGGATGGATGCATATATGGATGGATGGGGAGGAGACATATCTGGGAGTGGTGGTGGTGTAAAAATATCTGGGAGCAGACTTAGGGCTGCTGCTGCTCATTTTGCATCCAGGTCCTCTCACAGCAAAGGCCAGGCAGTCTCTGAAGACCTTCAATGCAGCAGCAATGATGACATCATCAGAGGCGACTTTCAAGACTGAAAACACTAATTGGTTCATGGGTTCCCACATGCTGGAACTCAATTGCCCAATTAGGTGAAAATTGCATCAATCTCCCACATCCAATTACAGTCGAGTGGATAACACGACCCCAACCCGCCCCAGTATCAAAATCCAGCCCATTGTGTGCGATGTAAAAGTGGCACTCCCAGGTTTGCAAGTGATTAAACAAATGAATTGTACAGTAGAAATGAGATGGTTGTAGATTTGAGCCCAGTACAAGGAGTTTGAACTGATGATCCATGCTGTAATGAGGAAATGTTGCATCGTCAATCGTGCTGACCACTGAATGAAACAGCAGGGCCGGATTTTGCTGGAGCAGGGCATCTCGCGGCCTACACCATTAGTTAGACGTTTTCCTGCACCCTTCAGCTCAAAAGATTTTTGCGCCGTAACTTGCTGGAAGTGTGAGGGCAACGGGGCATCTGGGACCTTGGTGAACGATGGGACCAACAGTCTATCTCCTTAACCAATGAGATTTAAGGATTGAGAAAGAAACAGCGGAATGATGGAGAAGGATATAGAGTGAATCAGAGTCAAATCAGGTACAGAAAGAGAAATAAAGAGAGGGAAAGAAAGATTGGATTAAAACAAAGAGAAAAAAAAGACTGAAACTAAGTAAAAAAAAAAATAATAATTTTAAATCTCAAGGAACAATTTACTACCTGGAGGAGTGAGATTCCACAATTTAAATTGTTCAATTTCTGGGCCACAGAGGTTGATTGGCATTGCAGTAACAATCATCACATCGTTAAAAGGGTACTTATGCTCTTAATTACCAGACATAACTTTCTGCGGCGAGTTTAATGGACAATTAATGTGAAATCCAGCAAGTTCTTAAAAATAACTTGGGGAGGCTAAGGGCGAGATGCTGTTAGTGCGAAGCAAACGGCAGAGTGGTGTAAATCGAGCAGCAAATTTTGGAGATTTGGCACTCACAGCGTAACTCTTCATCCCCTGAACTTGCTGGCCGATTTGCTTATTAATAATGAGGTGTGGCGTGAACGCACTGTTATTTTTCCAGCAAGATCTGGCCCATTAATCTGAGGCCCTGTCTGCCTGTTCCAGGGCTTTAGGTGGATCCCAAGGCACGATTTGAAAAATAGCTGGGAGTTCGTCCGGTGTCTGGGTCAACATTCCTTTCTCAGTTAACACCACCAAAACTACTTAACTAGTTATTCGTTCGTTGCTGTTTGTGGGATCTTGCTGTGTGTAAAATGACGGCCACATTTGCCAAATGGACATTTCAAAGTGGCGCAACGCAGGCGAGGCGTTCTGTGGCGTTATTGGGAATGTGATGAGGTGCAATATAAATGGGAGCCTTTTACTTGTCTCACTGGTACCAACTATGCAAATACATTCAGTGACATGATCATAGTATCATACAGCACAGAAGGAGGCCATTCAGCCCATCATGCTTGTGTCGTCTCTTTGAAAGAGCTGTCCAATTAGTCCCGTTCTTTCCCCATCGTCCTGCAGTCCAGCTTGCCGTTGTAGTTGTAAAGGCGGAGTTTGGCCTCAGTATCCTGAAAATCAGCACCTTCTGCCCTTGCAATAATAATTTCTCTGAATGCGGTCGATAGTTGCTGACGGGCAACATGGGCAGGAAAGTCACAGTCAATAGAAGTGCCCTTAGTGGAAAGGAGCTTTGCAACTAGATTTAAAATAATAAATTGATGTGATTAAACTACATATAGTTGGAAATGTAACCAATTTTAGGTGTATAGGTGATGCAAATAGATGCGTCAGGCAAATTGCTTTCTTTATGTTTACCTTTAGGATAATTTTTTTTAATACTGACTCCAAGTAAAGGTATTTTTTAAATAGAGTCTCTGTGAGGAAACAATAACTTGCATTTATATAGCACCTTTAACATAGTAAAACATCCCAAGGCGCTTCACAGGAGGGTTATCGGACAAAATTTGATGCAGAGCCACATAAGGATATATTAGGACAGGTGACCTTAAGTTTGGTCAAAGAGATAGGTTTTAAGGAACGACTTAAAGGAGGAGAGAGAGGTGGAGAGGTTTAGGGAGGGAATTCCAGAGCTTAGGGTGAGGGCAGAGCATTCGGGGTCAAATTGTGGAAGGTGAAAGTTCGGCAAGGAGTGTAGTTAGGACAGATAGGGTCAGAAGGAAGTGACCTCAAAGGTAGTAACCTCCGGATTACTACCAGTGCCACCAGTGAGTCCAGAAATAGGAGGATAGCGCAGATGAATGCGTGGCTGGAAGGATGGTGCAGGAGGGAGGGCTTTAGATTCCTGAGGCATTGGGACCATTTCTGGGGGAGGTGGGACCTGTACAAGACGGACGGGTTGCACCTCAACAGAGCCGGGACCAATATCCTCGCGGGGGGGTTTGCTAGTGCTGTTGGGGAGGGTTTAAACTAGCTTGGCAGGGGGATGGGAACCTAAGAATAGAGTCAGTAGGGAGGGAAGAAAAACTGGAATTAGAAAACAAAAATGTAGAAAGTAAATTGGAAGGACAGAGGAATCAAGGGCTAGATAGTAGTCAACAAGGAGGTTTGCCTGTACTAAATGGTATATACTTCAATGCAATGAGTATAGCGAACAAGGCAGATGAGCTGAGGGCACAGGTAGATACTTGGGACTATGATATTATAGCTATTACAGAGACGTGGCTGAAAGAAGGGCAGGTATGGCAGCTCAACATTCCTGGTTACAGGATTTTCAGACGGGATAGAGAGGGAGGTAAAAAGGGAGGGGGGGTCACGGTGTTGATTAAAGAAACTATTACAACTGTGAGGAGGGATGATATGTTGGAGGGTCAAACGAGGCCATATGGGTCGAATTGAAAAACAAAAAAGGGGGATCACACTGTACTATAGACCCCCAAACAGTGAGAGGGAGATAGAAGAGCAAATATGTAGACAAATTTCTGAGAAGTGCAAAAACTATAGGGCAGTAATAGTAGGGGATTTCAACTACCCCAATATTAACTGGGATAAAATTAGTGTGAAGGGTATAGAGGGTGTGGAATTCCTAAAATGCATCCAGGAGAACTTTTTTAGCCAGTATGTAGCAAGCCCAACAAGGAAGGGGGCGGTTCTGGACTTAGTTTTAGGGAATGAAGCTGGGCAGATAGAAGGCGTATCAGTGGGGGAGCATTTTGGTGCTAGTGAACATAATTCAGTTAGATTTAAGGTAGTTATGGAAAAGGACAAGGATAGACCAGGAATAAAAATTCTAAATTGGGGAAAAGCAAATTTTGCTAAGCTCAGAGGGGATTTAGCCATAGTGGACTGGAAACAGCTACTTGAAGGTAAATCAGTGTCAGAGCAGTGGGAGGCATTCAAAGAGGAGATCCGGAGGGTTCAGAGCAAATATGTGCCCTTAAAGAAAAAAGGTGGGACTAACAAATCTAGAGCCCCCTGGATGTCTAGGGACATACAGGGTAGGATAAAGAAAAAAAGGGAGGCGTATGACAGATACCGAGGGCTAAATACTCCAGAATCATTAGAGGAGCACAGAAAGTGCAGGGGTGCAATTAAAAAGGATATTAGGAAAGCAAAGAGAGAACATGAAAAATTCTTGGCAAGTAAAATCGAGGAAAACCCAAAGATGTTTTATAAATATATTAAGAGTGAGAGGATAACTAAAGAAAGGGTAGGGCCTATTAGGGATCATGAGGGTAATCTGTGTGTGGAGGAGGGAGACGTCGGTAGGGTTCTTAATGAATACTTTGCGTCTGTTTTCACAAAGGAGAGGGGCAAAGTCGACATTGCTATCAGGAAGGAGGAGTGTGAAACATTAGATGAAATAAACATAGTGAGAGAGGAAGTATTAAGGGATTTAGCAACTTTAAAAGTGGATAAATCCCCAGGCCCGGATTAAATGTATCCCAGGCTGTTAAGCGAAGCAAAAGAAGAAATAGCAGAGGCCCTGACCATCATTTTCCAATCCTCTCTGGCTTCAGGTGTGGTGCTGGAAGACTGGAGGACTGCTAATGTGGTACCCTTGTTTAAAAAGGGAGAAAAGGATAGACCGAGTAATTACAGGCCAGTCAGCCTAACCTCAGTGGTGGGAAAATTATTGGAAAGAATTCTGGAGGACAGGATAAATCTTCATTTAGAAAGACACAGATTAATCAAGGATAGTCAGCACGGATTTGTTAAGGGAAGGTCGTGTCTGACAAACTTGATTGAATTTTTTGAGGAGGTAACAAGGAGGATAGATGAGGGTAGTGCATTTGATGTAGTGTATATGGACTTTAGCAAGGCTTTTGATAAGGTTCCACATGGCAGACTGGTCACGAATTTAAAAGCCCATGGGATCCAGGGCAAAGTGTCAATTTGGATTCAAAACTGGCTCGGAGACAGGAAGCAGAGGGTAATGGTTGATGAGTGTTTTTGTGACTGGAAGGCAGTTTCCAGTGGGGTTCCGCAGGGCTCAGTACTAGGTCCCTTGCTTTTTATGGTATATATCAATGATCTAGACTTGAATATAGGGGGTATGATTAAGAAGTTTGCAGATGATACTAAAATTGGCTGTGTGGTTGATACTGAAGAAGGAAGCTGTAGACTGCAGGAAGATATCAATAAATTGGTCAGGTGGGCAGAACAGTGGCAAATGGAATTCAATCCGGAGACGTGTGAGGTAATGCATTTGGGGAGGGCTAACAAGGAAAGGGAATACACATTAAATGGTAGGACACCGAGTAGTGTAGAGGAACAAAGGGACCTTGGAGTGCATGTCCACAGATCCCTGAAGGTAGATAAGGTGGTTAAGAAGGCATACGGAATGCTTGCCTTTATTAGCCGTGGCATAGAATACAAGAGCAGGGGGGTTATGCTTCAACTGTATAAAACACTAGCTAGGCCTCAGCTAGAGTACTGCGTGCAGTTCTGGTCACCACATTACAGGAAAGATGTGATTGCACTAGAGAGGGTACAGAGGAGATTTACAAGGATGTTGCCGGGAGTAGAGAATCTTAGCTATGAGAAAAGACTGGATATGCTAGGTTTGTTTTCCTTGGAACAGAGGAGGCTGAGGGGAGACCTTATTGAGGTGTATAAAATTATGAGGGGCCTAGATAAAGTGGATAGAAAGGACCTATTTCCCTTAGCAGAGGGGTCAAAAACCAGGGGGCACAGATTTAAAGTAATTGGTGGAAGGTTTAGAGGGGATTTGAGGGGAAATGTCTTCACCCAGAGGGTTGTGGGGGTCTGGAACTCACTGCCTGAAAGGGTGGTAGAGGCAGGAACCCTAACCACATTTAAAAAGTACTTGGATGTGCACTTGGGATACTGTAACCTGCAGGGCTATGGACCAAGAGCTGGGAAGTGGGATTAGGCTGGATAGCTCTTTGTTGGCCGGCGCGGACACGATGAGCCGAAATGGCCTCCTTCCGTGCTGTAACTTTCTATGATTCTATGATTGAAGGGGCGGGGGGTGGGGGGGGGGGCGGTGGGATTGGGGGTGGGACAACATCCAAAAGGTGCTTGAGCTTTCATTTCTTAATACTTTAAAGAAAAAAACAATGTTGTTGTTGGAAGTACGGGATGAGATGAAGGATAATGTGAAACTGAGAACCAGGACAGCTCGTATATAGATTGAACCGATGCTGTTGAAAATAAAGGTCGAGGGCATGCTGGAGAGGGTGGACGGTGGACTGTGTGAAGCACTGAGCACAATAGTCGGGGGAGCGTTGAACAGCTCAAAGGTATTAGTGGTCATGAGTGGATCTGAAAGAGGAAAGAAAGACTTGCATTTATGTCGCAACTTTCACAACCTCAGGATGTCCCAAAGCGCTTTACAGCCAATTAAATACTTTTGAAGCGTAGTCACTGTTGTAATGTAGGAAATGCGGCAGCCAATTGTGCACAGCAAGCTCCCACAAACAGCAACGAGATGATGATCAGGTAATCTGTTTTTAGTGATGTTGGTTGAGGGATAAATATTGGCCAGGACACCGGGGAAAACTCCCCTGCTCTTCTTCGAATAATGTCATGCGGCAGAGTTGTAGAAACTGCTTTTATATTGCCAGCCCAAGTATGAGAGTGCCGGAGAGATGCTGAGTTGGTAGAACTGCATAGTTTTGTTTAAAAGGAATATTTGAATTAAAAACATAAATTTTGTGTGGCAATTTTATGGCCACTTAAGGAATAAGATGAAAGGCATTTGGTGCAGCCTCTGCTGGTGTGGGCTCTCTGTGAATGGTACCAGGAAACACCTTCATACAAAATATAGTCCGCTGTGAATCCCGAACTGAGGAAGCTCACGTCTGATCTTTAATTAACAAAGGGAGATGCATGATATTCAGGGAGATAACGGGAAATTAATCTGTTAAAAGATCTCCTAGGGCCCGCGTTTAAGTATGGTGAGCAAGGGGAATGCTCAATAGATTGAGTTCTGGTGCTCTTTGTTGAACAAGAACCGAGATAAGTATTCAGCACCTTGTGGACCTCATCAACTTTAGGAAAATTCACTCCCTTGTATTATTACTCACCCACAAACTTCCCATGCCATTGTGTTTACCTAGGAAACCTATGTTTTTATGAATATTTGCCCGCACCAAGTGAAATACAAACTTTGATGATTGACGACTCCTTTTATTTTGTAAAGCCAAAGTAAAAATTGAAGAAAAACAGTGAATTAGGGGTCTTAGCTCTGACTGGTTGGACGCATTCCAGGGAGGTTTCATCACACGACGTCCTGCCTCCCACCACCCCGCCCCCACGCTCCCGCCAATGATCATCTGACACGTCCAGTCTCGTGGCGCTCCGCCCTCCCACGGCTAATTGGAAAGCGAGCAGACTCTTTATTACTCGAGTGGATGATTCTTGACTGTCTCTGATTGGTTTTTATAAGGCCCCCTGTGATTTTTCTCCCGGGTTGCTCCCTGCAGTGCCTCGGAGATTCGTCTCCGATTCCTGGAGACTCCAGGGCAATCCTGGAGGGTTGGCGACCCAAGCTCTGAGTGATATGCCTGTGTTGTTGCCCAAATCCAACGACCCTGAGGCCAGCATGTGTGGAGCACGTAGCTGGGGCACAGGCCATGGGGGAAGCCTGTGCTTAGAGAGGCAACACATTGCACAGTTTTAATATCAAGATCCAACTTTGTGCTTTCTGTAATGAGACAGGATTAATAAATTATCTCATAGTAAAGGATCCTCTAGGAAAGAGTGATCATAACATAGTTGAATTTCAAATTCAGTTTGAGGGTGAGAAGGTTGTATCTCAAACCAGTGTCCTGATCTTAAACAAAGGCTGTTACAATGGCATGAGGGCAGAACTGGCTAAAGTGGACTGGAAAAATAAATTAAAAGGTAAGACAGTTGAAATGCAGTGGCGGACATTTAAGGAGATATTTTATAACTCTCAACAAAAATATATTCCAGTGAGAAAGAAAGATTTTAAGAGAAGGGAGCACTATCCGTGGCTAACTAAGTAAGTAAAGGATGGTATCAAATTGAAAACGAAGGCATACAATGTTGCCAAGATTGGTGGGAGGCCAGAGGATTGGGAAACTTTTAAAAACCAGCAAAGGATGACTAAAAAAATAATAAAGAGAGAGATGAATTATGAGAGTAAACTAGCAAGAAATATTAAAACAGAAAGTAAGAGCTTCTACAGGTATATAAAAAGGAAGAGAGTAGCTAAAGTAAACGTTGGTCCCTTAGAGGATGACAATGGGGAATTAATAATGGGGAACGGGGAAATGGCAGAGACTCTGAACAAATATTTTGTTTCTGTCTTCACGGTAGAAGACACTAACAACATCCCAATAATGGATAACCAAGGGGTCACAGGGAGGGGGGAACTAAAGACAATCACTATCACTAAGGAAAAAGTACTTGGTAAAATAATGGGACTAAAAGACGACAAGTCCCCTGGACCAGATGGCCTGCATCCCAGGGTCTTAAAAGAAGTGGCTGCAGAGATAGTGGATGCATTGGTTGCAATATACCAAAATTTCCTGGACTCTGGAGAGGTCCCAGCGGATTGGAAAACTGCAAATGTAACACCCCTATTTAAAAAAGGAGGCAGACAGAAAGCAGGAAACTATAGACCAGTTAGCCTAACATCTGTCGTTGGGAAAATGCTGGAGTCCTTCATTAAGGAAGCAGTAGCAGAGCATTTGGAAAATCATAATGCAGTCAAGCAGAGTCAGCATGGTTTTATGAAAGGGAAATCATGTTTAACAAATTTGCTGGAGTTCTTTGAGGATGTAACGAGCAGGGTGGATAAGGGTGAGCCAGTGGAGGTGGTATTTGGATTTCCAGAAGGCATTCGATAAGGTGCCACATAAAAGGTTACTGCATAAGATAAGAGCTCACGGAGTTGGGGGTTGTCATAAATCGCAACTTCTGCAAGTAACTCAGGTAGTACTACTGGGCGGCCAGCTGGGGCGCTGTCCAGGGAGTATAAATACTCGGGCGTGGGCCCACCTTGGGCAGAGACAATCTGGAAACAGGAAGCTAGTGACTGCTAACTAGACCGCCATGTTTTGTTACAGGTCGATTAAAGCCTTGCTTTATGTTCAACCAAGTGCGTAGTGAGTCTTTATTACGTCAGGGGTAATATATTAGCATGGATAGAGAATTGGCTAACTAACAGAAAGTCGGGATAAATGGGTCATGTTCCGGTTGGCAAACAGTAACTAATGGGGTGCCACAGGGATCGGTGCTGGGGCCTCAGCTATTTACAATCTACATTAATGACTTGGATGAAGGGACCGAGTGTAATGTAGCCAAGTTTGCGGATGATACAATAATACTCACAACTAGGGGGATCAAGGGGTATGGCGAGAAAGCAGGAATGGGGTACTGAGGTAGCATGTTCAGCCATGAACGCATTGAATGGCGGTGCAGGCTCGAGGGACCGAATGGTCTACTCCTGCACCTATTTTCTATGTTTCTATAATATAAGATGGGTGGGAAAGCAAGTTGTGCAGAGGACTCAAAGAATCTGCAAAGGGATATAGACAGGCTAAGTGAGTGGGCAAACATTTGGCAGATGGAGTATAATGTGGGAAAGTGCGAGGTTATCCACTTTGGCAGGAAAAATAAAAAAGCAAATTATTATTTAAATGGAGAGAGATTACAAAATGCTACAGTTCAGAGGGACCTGGGGGTCCTTGTGCATGAAACACAAAAAGTTAGCATGCAGGTACAGCAAGTAATCAAAAAGGCAAATGGAATGTTGGCCTTTATTGCAAAGGGGTTGGAGTATAAAAGCAGGGAAGTCCTGCTACAACTGTACAGGGTATTGGTGAGACCACACCTTGAGTACTGCGTACAGTTTTGGTCTCCTTAGTTAAGGAAGGATATACTTGCATTGGAGGCAGTTCAGAGATGATTCACACAGTTGATTCCTGAGATGAGGGGGTTGACTTATGAAGAAAGCTTGAGCTCATTGGAATTAAGAAGAATGAGAGATGATCTTAATGAAACATATAAGATACTGAGGGGGCTCGACAAGGTAGATGCAGAGAGGATGTTTCCCCTCGTGGGGAAATCTAGAACTCGGGGGCATAGTTTCAGAATAAAGGGTCGCCCTTTTAGAACTGAGATGAGGAGGAATTTCTTCTCTCAGGGGGTCGTAAATCTGTGGAATTCTCTGCCCCAGAGAGCTGTGGAGGCTGGGTCATTAAATACATTTGAGGTGGAGATAGACAAATTTTTGCAAGATAAGGGAGTGAAGGGTTATGGGGAGCGGGCGGGGAAGTGGCTTTGAGCCCAAGATCAGCCATGATCTTATTGAATGGCGGAGCAGGCTCGAGGGGCCAAGTGGCCTATTCCTGCTCCTATTTCTTATGTTCTTATGTTTCTGCTTAGTGTTCTCCATTTCAGTCCATATGTTCAATGCTCCATCCTTATAATATGTAATAGGGCATCCAGACAGTCAGATACTTTAAAATGATTGTACTGCTTCTCCCACTGAAAGAAGCAGGCTTACCCTGGTCAATGGACTGCATGTGGCTCCACAGGTTTTTCACATCTGGGGAGTACTATGCTCAGTTTTGGGCTCCGCACCTCAGGAAAGATTTATTGGCCTTGGAGGGGGTGCAGCTCAGGTTCAACAGAATGATACCGGGGCTTCGAGAGTTAAATTTAGGAGGACAGGTTGCATAACCCTGGCTTGTATTTCCTTGAGTTTAGAAGGTTGAGGGGTGATCTGATCGAGGTGTTTAAAATGTTAAAATGATTCGATAGGGTAGATAGGGGGAAACTATTTCCGCTGACGAGGCAATCAAGAACAAGGGGCTATCATCTTAAAATTAGAGCCAGGCCATTTAGGAGGGAAATCAGGAAGCACATTTTCACATAAAGGGTAGTGGAAATCTGGGACTCTCTCCCCCAAAAGGCTGTGTACACTGGGGGACAATTGGAGCTTTCAAGACTGAGATAGGTTATTGTTAGGTAAGGGTCTCAAGGGATATAGAGCTGAGGTGGGTAAATGGAGTTGAGGTACAGATCAGCCCTGATCTAATTGAATGGTGGAGCAGGCTGAAGGAGCTGAATGGCCTCCTCCTGTTCCTAATGTTCCTAACTTCCAATTAATCTGAATTAATGTTGGCATGTTTCATATTCTTTGTTCTGTGGGGACGATCGTTGGGCAGGTGACAGTAATGAGAGACAACAACTTGACATTTGCAGCTGGCCTTTCAGGGCAGCCAGATAGAGGCCAGTGCAGCCGGGACCAGATCAAAACCACATGCAAAAAAACCCCAGACTGGAACCTGTCATCCTGCAGATCAACCTGCTCGCAAAGAAAAGACGAAGCGAATTCTCGAAGAATGGTCTGGATTGGAGTCTAGACTTAATGTTTAATGGCTGTGTTTATAAATTATTCGGCCTGTACATTATCCCTGCTGGGGGGCCGCACTTCAAAGCTGCAGCAAGCCATGGAAACATACAAAACCAAACAACTTAACATCTCCAAAATGGGTACAAATGATTATTAATTAGATAATTAACACCTTTTGTAACTCCTGCATTTGACAGTCTTTGTTACAGATGAAAAACAATTCTGGCCTCTTGAGCATCCCTGATTTTAATCGCTCCATCATTGGCGGCCGTGCCTTCAGCTGTCTAGGCCCTAAGCTCTGGAATTCCCTCCCTAAACCTCTCCGCCTCTCTGCCTCTCTTTCCTCCTTTAAGATTCTCCTTAAAACCTACCTCTTTGGCCAAGCTTTTGGTCACCTGTCCTAAAATCTCCTTATGTGGCTCGGTGTCAGATTTTGTTTTGATAACGCTCCTGTGAAGCTCCTACGTTGAAGGTGCTATATAAATACAAGCTGCTGTTGTAATGCTGTGTTTCCCTCTCTCCAAGAATATACCAATTCAACAATACCTACAAATTAATTGACCTTTCCATCAAACAAAGCTGAGGTCATTATTTGCAACTTGACCTTTACGTGAACCCACTATGCATATCAAAAAATGCAGAACAATTAAAGCTGCCGTTAAAGGGACAGGCACCTACATTCTATTTTACGCGGTACAGTGTTTCTCTTCTTATAAAACCCCACGGCCTTTGAGCAAGCCAATGGGAGGTTTGCTGGTATGTAAATGAGCAGATTATAGAGCCACTGTATGTGTTGACTGGATGGTGTTGACGGGAAGAGTACATTGACACCAAGGTTCCTTGGCACGGCATGCTTATAATGGAAGCCGTTGGTGGAATTGAATGAAGAATTGGTTAAAGCATTCAAAAAGGAAATGGACAGATTCCTCAAGGGAGTTGTGGCTCGTCCTTAGTTCATGACTAGCGACATATCCATTTGAGTATGAGAATTTATAAATATACCTTTAACACTAATAAATACTTGTATCAGTATTGGAATTGAGCGACCAACGCGAAGCAGACTGAAGTGTGACAGTCTCCAATATGAAGGTTGTCTTCTTCCTTTTCTTTCGTACGGTAGTTGCAAAGCAAATCAAATGTCAGTATCTAAGTCAGATACCCAGGCCAAAGCTTCCGGTGCAACAGCGTGGATATCTTGTAGGCTGCCTGCGAATTCCCATGAGGGCAGTGCTCAATCACGTGCTCCAGGGTCTGATGAGGGGCTCCACAGTCGCACGATGACAGCCTTCTTGCGGCCCACCCTGTTACGTGATCTCAACTAATGTCGTCTCAAAGGACACCGAACTAGTTCAGTCGACCTCCTGGCGACAGTAGCAAACCAAGCGAATCGAACGGTCCTCTCCAGGACCAAAGAAAACTACATGAAGGTTGTAAGCATGTGGTTGAGTTGCTGAATGTGGCCTGAACTCAAGAGTTGAATTCTATCACAATAAATATAGTTGCTCGTCTTTCCTCATCCAACGCCAAACAATTAGGAACCGAAACAACAATATAACGGAACACAATGCCAGTTTTCCAAAAGGAAGCTAATTGGCTCATCCCTGTCTCAAGCATCTGCTGGCTTGTGCAGTTACAGAGTGTCCTGCGGCATAAAGATTATAAAGAAGTGTTCAAAAATGATAATAAGAGGAAAAAAATGCATAGAAATCTTCACTTGTCCAACCCACCCCCAGCGCATTAACACCAGAAGAGAATTTGCCACAGTTTGATTCTCTGCTCCTCCATTTTTTTGTGAATGTATTTTTCCGGAGATTAACCAGTCTGGCTCATCAATCAGTGTTTGAGACACATCCAGCTCGGTTCAGGCTGACACTTACAGAGCAATCTGTCTGCACCGTGCTTCACTTCAGCCGATAACGGAGCGCCTGTCACAGCAGATGGATGCTGGGTAGGTCTTTGTATTCCTAGATGATTATCCCACAATTTGACAGGAATATATACATTTCAAATCAAAATGCCTCAGGCTCTTCAAACAGTTTTCACTGTAAATCATATTTTCTTGAGTAAGCTTTACCCTGAAAAGATTTTTTTTTCAAATTTGGATTTGCTAACTTTAAAGGAAACAGGAACAGGAGGCCACACAGCCCCCCCGAGCCTGCCCCCCCCATTCAGTTGGATCATGGCTAATCTGCACCTCAGCCCTATTTACCCGCCTTTGCTCCATGTCCCTTGACTGTCGATCTCAGTCCTGAAAGGTCCAATTGTTCCACAGCATCCACCACCTTTTGGGGGTGGGGGGGGGGAGTTTTCACGGTGGCATAGTGGTTAGCACTGTTGCCTCACAGCGCCAGGGACCCGGGTTCGAATCCGGCCTCGGGTGACTGTCTGTGTGGAGTTTGCACATTCTCCCCGTGTCTGCGTGGGTTTCCTCCGGGTGCTCCGGTTTCCTCCCACAGTCCAAAGATGTGCGGGTTAGGTTGATTTGGCTATGATAAATTGACCCTTAGTGTTAGGGGGATTAAATACGTGGGGTTACCGGGATAGGGTGGGATATGTGTCGCTGCAGGCTTGATGGGCCGAAATGGCCTCTATCTGCACTGTGGGGATTCTGTGATTCTGTGATTTCCACCACCCTTTGTGTGAAAAAGTGCTTCCTGATTTCACTCCTCAATGACCTGGCTCTAATTTTAAGATTATGTCCTCTCATTCTAGATTCTCCCACCAGAGGAAATACATTCTCTGTATTTATCTTATCGAAACCCTTTAATCATTTTAAACACTTCAGTTAAATCACTCCTTAATCTTCTAAACTCGAGGATTTAAGCAGTACTCCAGATGGGGTCTGACCAAGCCTCTATATAACAGTAGCTACCACTTCTTCCCTTTGTCTTTCAGCCCCTTTGAGATAAAGGGCGATATTCCATTAGCCTTTTTGATTGCTTTTTGTACCACTAAAAGCTCCCAACAACCTTATTTCCTTTTGTATTTATGCCGTTGTCTCCTTCTGTGCCTCATTAGTAGCATTCTCATTAATACATGACAAGAGGGGCAGCCCTGATTTTTAACTCGGGGCGGGAACCGGGGGCTGACGCCGATGGTGAACTCCGCCACCCACAGAGCGTGAGGCCTGAGAGTAATTAACTTCCCGACACTGACTCCCGCCCAAAGCCGGCAGGAATCATTTCATCGCCGGCGGGCGGGAGTCACAATTACTGGGGAGTTCAGGTCGTACGCCAGGACCCCACTCATGAGACTTGAGTATATAATCCAGGCTGACAGTCCAGTGCAGTGCTGAGGGAGTGCTGCACTGTCGGAGGTGCCGTCTTTTGGATAAGACGTTAAACCGAGGCCCTGTCTGCTCTCTCAGGTGAACATAAAAGATCCCGTGGCACTATTCGAAGACGGGCAGGGGCGTTCTCCTGGAGTCCTGGCCAATATTTATCCCTCAACTGATATCACTAAAAAAACAGATTTTCTGGTCATTATCACGTTGCTGTTTGTTGCCAATTGGCTGCTGCGTTTCCTACATTACAACAGTGACTCGACTTCAAAAGTATTTCATTGGCTGCAAAGCACTTTGAGACATCCTGAGGTCATGAAAGGCGCTATAGAAATGCAACTTCCTTCTGTCATAATTCTCTTCTTCATAACCTCCCTGACCTGCACTAAGGATTCATTGAAACTAAATGCAACCAGTGAAACGTTTCCAATTTGTGAACAATAGCTGATTTGGGAGACAGTGCATGAGTAATTTGCGACACATGTGGTGAGTGTAGCGGGCTTGGGAGAAGAAGGTGACTTTGGTCCTGTGGTTCCCAAAGCTCTCCACCACTGGGGGTTTTCCTCGCCTCGTGTCTGGGTCTGTTGTAGACTCTTTGGTAGAGATTGATCGCTGTGATTAGTCAATAACTCCATTATCATCATATCATGCGACTGCCAGGATGGTAGAAGGCAAACTAGCTGGACCTTGGTCTTTTTGCATCTAGCAATTCCTATGTTCTGAGGATCTTAATTTAGATCAAGCACAGGGAGGTCCTGTATCACTTCCAGCAGGTGCTGTCTTGGACACAAGAAACTGCCACCTGGGATTTAATGCACTTACATGCACGATTGGACTTGTGCTTGCTATTTGCTCAGGGACTGAGCGGTGCAGTGTACTTGGAGCCCTGATTACACCTCGCTTGTCCTGTACTTGACCAGGAACCATGTGG
Source organism: Squalus acanthias (assembly GCA_030390025.1). Lineage (NCBI taxonomy): Eukaryota > Metazoa > Chordata > Chondrichthyes > Squaliformes > Squalidae > Squalus > Squalus acanthias. The sequence continues at coordinate 63,142,426 of CM059435.1, forward strand.
CATTGCCATTGAGTGCTGAATGCAACATTATCGAGTCCCCCAGCACAATTCCCAAGGCTATCAGCCTGCAGATTTCACAGGTAAACCGACTGAACCATGAAATACAACCCACAAAGCATCATACCGCCACGAAATAAAAACAGCAAATAACTTATTCACTGTGCTGGACCCTAACTATAATCCTATCAGAATGGCAGAAAGCACTCTCCAAAACCCTGGTAAAAATACTGGAATCCCCTGTAACTAAACACAATTGGACTTAATCGGTTGCTGGAAAATCATTCTGACAATCACAGTGATGAGTACAAGATAGGAAATGTATCGTTAATATTTACAACATTGACCTTTCCTGCCCTCATAAAAACATTTTCAGATAAGTTTACAGCACAAACTGGTAAGAATTCCCCAGGCCACAGTGTGCAGCGACAGCTCAGATGTGTTTCTGAGGATCTACTCTGTTCATTATTACTAGCGAGATCATAACCGTCTTCTGAGAGACTCCCATTGTTAGAAACTAGTAATCAGAATCCTTTAGGCCAGTTCATGGCTGGCTTTTACATTGCAGTGGCATCAAGCTCATGAGTCACAGCACCCAGCTGTAATGCTGTGTATTAACTAGCAGTTGTCTTACATAGTCTTGCATAGAATATACAGCACAGAAATAGCCCATTCGGCTCAACAGACCTATTCCTAGTGTTTATCCTCCACAAGAGCCTCCTCCCTCCATACATCACCTATCAACATATCCTACTATTCCTTTCTCCCTCATGTACTTATCTACCTTCCCCTTAAATGCATCCATGCTATTCGCGTTCCACATTCTAACCACTCTCAGGGTATAGAAGTTTCTCCTGAACCCTTAATAGATTTATTAGTGACCATCTTATATTTATGTCCACACATCATCCACAGACGCTGCCTGACCCGCTGAGTATTTCCAGCATTTTCTATTTTTGTTTTATATTTATGTCCCCTAGTTCTGGTTTCCCCCGCAACTGGAAACACCTTCTCTACGTCTATCAAATCCCTTCGTATCTTTAAAGACCTCTATCAGGCCACCCCTCCACCTTCTCTCGTCCAGAGGAAGAAGCCACAGCCTGTCCAGCCTTTCCTGCGAGTTGCACCATCTCAGTCCTGGTATCATCCTTGTAAATCTTTTTTGCACTTTCTCCAGTCCTGCAGTCATTTCTCATCGCTGAATTGTTTCCACATTCCTAAAGAATGTGCTTTTGTTACTTAAAGAAATAGATTTTATATTTTGCCAGTTTCCCTCACTTCTCTGAAGGTGCTGCTTTTCAAAAAAAAAAATTATTTCTTTATGGGATGTGGGCGTCACTGGCAAGGCCAGCATTTATTGCCCATCCCTAATTGCCCTTGAGAAGGTGGTGGTGAGCCTGCCTTCTTGAACCGCTGCAGTCCATGTGGTGAAGGTACTCCCACAGTGCTGTTCGGTCGGGAGTTCCAGGATTTTGACCCAGCGACGATGAAGGATCGGCGATATACTTCTAAGTCAGGATGGTGTGTGACTTGGAGGGGAACTTGGAGGTGGTGGTGTTCCCATGCGCCTGCTGCCCTTCTTCTAGGTGGAAGAGGTCGCGGGTTTGGGGGGTGCTGCTGAAGAAGCCTTGGCGAGTTGCTGCAGTGCATCTTGTAGATGGTACACACTGCAGCCACGGTACGCTGGTGGTGGAGAGTGTGAATGTTTTAAGGTGGTGGATGGGGTGCCAATCAAGCTGGCTGCTTTGTCCTAGATGGTGTCGAGCTTCTTGAGTGTTGTTGGAGCTGCACTCATCCAGGCAAGTGGAGAGTATTCCATCACACTCCTGACTTGTGCCTTGTAGATGGTGGAAAGGCTTAGGGGAGTCAGGAGGTGAGACACTCGCCGCAGAATATCCAGCCTCTGACCTGCTCTTGTTGCCACAGTATTTATGTGGCTGGTCCAGTTATGTTTCTGGTCAATGGTGACCCCCAGGATGTTGATGATGGGGGATTTTTCGATGGTAATGCCGTTGAATGTCAAGGGGAGGTGGTTAGACTCTCGCTTGTTGGAGATAGTCATTGCCTGGCACTTCTGTGGCGCGAATGTTACCTGCCACTTATCAGCCCAAGCCTGAGCGTCATCCAGCTTCATTATCTGAGGAGTTGTGAATGGCGCTGAACATTGTGCGGTCATCAGCGAACATCCCCATTTCTGACCTTATGTTGGAGGGAAGGTCATTGATGAAGCAGCTGAAGATGGTTGGGCCGAGGACACTGCCCTGAGGAACTCCTGCAGTGATGTCCTCGGGCTGTGATGATTGACCTTCAACCAGCACAACCATCCCTTCATCCCTGCCTCCCTCCGCAGCTCCCTTCAGACAATCATTCTTCATCATGTGTGTGTCCAGGCAGTGAGTGTGGGTGGTCTATTCAAGCAGTAAGTGCTGGATCAGCGAGACCATTGGACTTGAGCTGATTGTGTCCTTGTTCAACTTCAACACATTGGCCTAGAAATTGGATGGTGCCTTAATTGTGTGTGTAAGCCTCCAGTGTGGCGGGCAGGAAGCACATGCTCCTTATGAGCCGGAGGTGCGTCACCCGCCATATTGGTGTGGGCAAATAAAAGGCGTCCTGGGCCCACGCCTGAAACAGGCACTAGGCTCCTTATTTGAACATGCAAAGGGCCTAAGACCTGCTTGAGGCCCGTTCTGCCATATTGTGGGTTGCCCTGAACGCAGCCGCTGCATTCCCTGGGCCCCCTGCAGCCTGTTTTTAGGCGCGCTAGTATTTCAAGGCCATGATGTCTAGAGGGCGATCAGGAACAGGAACCTTGGGGGAAGCGAGACCAGTTGTAGCAACGCAGCTGCTTTACCAACTGAAATCGGCTGACATCCGAGCCCTCCCCCTCCCGGCTGACATCCGAGCCCCCCCCACCGGCTGACATCCGAGCCCCGGCCCCCTCCCGGCTGACATCCGAGCCCCCCCGGCTGACATCCGAGCCCCCCCCCCCGGCTGACATCTGAGCCCCCCCCCCCCCCCCAGCTGACATCTGAGCCCCCCCCCCCCCTCGGCTGACATCCGAGCCCCCCCCCCGGCTGACATCCAACCATCCCAGCCTGGCATCCTGAACCACCCCCCCCACAGCTGATGTCCAACTGCATTTTTTGTGTTTCTAATTCCTTTGACTCTACTACCTCACCTATCTCACCCTTTGAGTGAAGATACTTTTTCTAATACACCCATTTTAAATGTACTTTTCACGAAGCCAAGTCTAAGTCCTCCTGTCTTCCCGGGTTAACTTGTCTTGGAGTAATAGTTTGAGCTTGGTCTATCTCTCTGTACCATTTAATACTCGATTAGTGGACCTCCCTTGGTGCTGCTGATGGGCAGCCTGAGACCTGCAGTGGAGATTCTGATGTTTCCCATGGTCCTGAATCCCATCCTGGAATACAGCAAATCTACTGAAGAAATAGATTACATGGCTGATACTGATACGGGAAGATACAGACCACACACATATCATATTTGGAATACTGCGTACCTACCACAAGTTGCAAGTACTTCCTATTTCCTGTAGTTCTACCTCCCATGCTGGATTTACAATATTTGTTTAAGATTCAAGTACTTTCTTTATTTGTTCCTCCCTCCTCAAAACCTTTCTCCCTTTTCTCAGTTATTTACATGATGCAGAGAATCAGAGAATCAGATAGCACAGAAGGAGGCCATTCAGCCCATCGTGCCTGTGCCAACTCTTTGAAAGAGCTGTCCAATTAGTCCCACTCCCCTGTTCTTACCCCAGAACCCTGCAAATTTTTCCCCTTCAAGTATTTTTCCAGTTCCCTTTTGAAAGTTACTATTAAATCTGCTTCCACCGCCCTCTCAGGCAGTGCATTCCAGATCACAACAACTCACTGTTTAAATTTGTTTTCCTCATGTCGCCCCTGGTTCTTTCGACAATTACCTTAAATCTGTGTCCCTGGTTACCGACCCTTCTGCCACTGGAAACAGAAACTGCTCATGATTTTGAACACCTCTATCAAATCTCCTCTTAACCTTCCCTAAGGAGAACAAACCCAGCTTCTCCAATCTCTCCACGTAACTGAAGTCCCTCATCGCTGGTACCATTCTAGTAAATTTCCTCCGCACCCTCTCCAAGGCCTTGACATCCTTCCTAAAATCCAATACTCCAGCTGGGGCCTAACCAGTGTTTGTGTGGATGGACCAGAGGGTCACTTTCCTGTCCATCATTGTGCCGTACTGTGCATCTTCCTCTCACGCAAAGAGAATTTCTCAAGGATCTGGAATTCTCCAGTCCTTTTCCACACCTGGTTGTCCAATGAGATGGATTATCCTGGTGTATTCGGGCGTTGTAGTTCCACAGGATCAGGCTGCAAAGTCCCAATGACACGCTTTACTCTTACTCACACACCCGCCCAGAAATTTGTCAACAGCGGCTGGAAATTCCAGATCCAGGCCCGAGCTCAGGTGAAATTTCCAACTCAAGGCCCAGGATCTAGATAGAAAGACAGGCCCTTAGGAGGGGATCTTCTTGCAGGCATTTCTAATTAACTAATTTTATGGGTCGGTTTAGTTATTTTTTTTGATGTGTTTATGTCATCTGTCCAGCTGTCGACAGTCACCTCAGTGTAGGGAAAAATGTAGAATGAAAACTGAAGAACGGAAGAAATGATTTGACCAATTTGATTGGTCTTGTGATACTTATTGGCTGGTGAGTGGTCGCTTTGGGAGAAAGGTAAGGGATTTGATTGCTCAGTTGATATAGCGACCTTAACGTAGAACGTGTCTCAAGGCACCAGATGTGAGGAAAAAATTGCTTCACTGACAAGTTATTAGCACTAAAGAAATGATTTGGAAGTAGAAATGGCTTAAACTGATTGTTTATATACCTCTAGTTCAGTCCCACGTACCTTGTAATTAAATGGGTACAATTCTAGATTTCAAATTGACAGCTGCACGCTGATGAATGTAATTCATTGCAACACACCTGAACCTCTGAAAGATGCCATCTCAAACCAGGAGAGCAGTGTCCTTCTGGTCAGTGTGTGCCAGCAACATTGCAAACATAATGGGAGAATTTCCTCTGATGGCTACTTCCAGCACACTTGTAAAGATCTTTTGCTCCATTTTTACAAATTCATTAGAAACGGTGAGCAGAGGAATACGTCCCACTGTATTACGATGTTGCTAGCACACTTCGATTTACTTACTAACTCTTAACAATTACCCACCAGTACCTCACCCAAATGGCCATTGGTTTATGCCTGAACCTTGACAGGCTGTTTGGTCATAGAGGCCATCACAGCCCAGCCTTATTTTACCCTTGACCTACAGTGACACACACACGCACTTCCAGGAGCAGGGGTCCTGGCTGATTTCTCCCTCCCTGACTATATTGGCCTTATTGCCACCTTGCATGAAATCAGCTCACTCACCAGAGATCAGGGATTCAAATTTGGGACCTTTCTAGTCTGCATGGTTCAGTTATTCACTGGATGCACTCCCCGAGAAGGATAGGACTCTGAGGTACTCCTAATGGCAGTTTATGTTCCAATCATAATTTTTCTCTTCAGAATACCGTGGGAGATTTATTTACAGTGTGAACTCTCATTATTGCATAGCCAAGGAAATGTAATGTTGCTGAGGAATGAAGGTGAGCTAGTCAACAACACAGCTCAGCAAACGCAAGTGATTTATGTCATTAATTTTTCATAAACCATCATTGCTGCATTTTGTTTTCTATTTCCACGCTACACTGGGATGTCATTTGACTATCAGAATAAGATGAAACAAGACCATTATTCTGTCCGCTCTGTCCGTTGCTGGTTCAGAAGGACTCGCAGTGCCAGAAGATGCTGTTGTGATTGCGGAGGGTGCTGCCTTACCCCCATTAAGTGGCGTTAAGCAGGCCCCAGGCCTCAGTCAAGATTTTGAGAGTGCATGCGTTGTGGGGCGAGGGAGGGAGGGAGGAATGTTGGATCAAGAAAAGTCAGCTTGAGCTTTTCCAGCTTCGACATGGATTTGACTTTTTTCTCACATCTTCTCTCTGCCTCTCCGCCTTCCCCCCCCGCCTCCAGTGATGGTTATTGTTAACCAGTTTCACACGTACCGAAATGGGCCCAGTCATGAAGGGCTGGATTTTGATACTGGGGCGGGTTGGGGTCGTGTCATCCGCATTTCGTGTTATCTACCCGACTGCAATTGGATGTGGGAGATTGATGCAATTTTCACCTAATTGGGCAATTGAGTTCCAGCATGTGGGAACCCATGAACCAATTAGTGGTTTGAGTCTGAAAGTCGCCTCTGATGATGTCATCATTGTTGCTGCATTGCAGGTCAGAGACTGCCTGGCCTTTGCTGTGAGAGGACCTGGATGCAGAATGAGCAGCAGCTCTAAGGGAGAGAGAGAGAGATTTTTTTTTTCCATCCAGGTCCTCTCCCAGCAAAGGCCAGGCAGTCTCTGAAGACCTTCAGTGCAGCAGCATCAGAGGCGACTTTCAGACCTAATACTACTACTACCTTCATCACATCTCTGTTGTAATAGTGGACCTGCAGCTGATATTCAGCTATCCAAATGTGCTCCCGCCAGGTTTCACAATCGTGGTTCAGAACAGGCGTGCTTCACGTAGATCAAGGGTTAAAATCACAAAGGCCTTTCATTATAGAGCCAATTTAGTGCTTGTTAAGGGCCTTAACAGCCAATCCCGTCTCTTAAAGGCGGGACGCAGTCGGGACCAGCAGACACGATTTCATGAAAATTACGTGGAGACGGGATGGAGGCGGACTTGTGCCCGCCCGCCAGTTTTCGCAATTTTAACCCCCCTACACGCCTCCAAACCCGCCTCCACGGGTCAATGAAAATCCAGCCCGAAATGTCTGCAGGCCATTTGTCTATGCGTGTCATTGCAGCCAATCCCAATCCCGTCCTACCTGACATTGACATAATGTGTTCTCCAGCTGGGTCCACTCAGGTAGAATCAGGAGTGGGAAAGTTGACTGACCCGCAACCCTCTCCCCAGCTCACGGGCACTTGTGGTTTCATTGACTTGACGCAGACCAGCTAGCAACTGTCGGACATTATGGTCTGTATGGCTCACTGGACAGATCCTTTACTCAATGGGCCTGGAGTGTCCAAACTGTGGGCTGTCTGTGGCCACACAAGCCCCGGCAATCTGCTCCAGACACTCCATTTGCACTTATATTACTCACTCACCGGTCTGCCCCGTTTGCACCTTGTGGGCCTGGAGGTTTGTAAATTGGTTCTGGTTTGGGTACGGTTCTATTCTTGATGTGAGTTATTCCAACTTACCCAGGTGACTCTGGCCGGTGAGTATCAGTGGGCTACTCGAAGGTGCGATGCCATCCGAATGTGACGTCAACACACAAACACTTTCCAGCACCTGTGGAACCAATGTGAGTCAGCACCTTCAGGAGAGGAGAGGAGAGAAGAAAATTGTGTGGAAAAAATGTTTTCAAGAGCTGCTTTCCACTCCTAGAAACAAGGCAGCAGACCTTATTCATGCATCCTCTTCCAGTGCACCCGAGGCCGGCCATTCAAATTGAAAGTACTTTGGCCCTTTTCGTGGTCCTCTGCATTTTTTTGTATGCTGGCCGGCGGCTACCCTGGTGATTGTTTTATCTCCTCTTCAAACCTGCTTTAAATCCAGGTGCATTTTCTCTGCTGTAGAGTACAAAAGCAAGGAAGTTTTGCTAAACCTTTAAAAATCACTGGTTAGGCCTCAGTGGGAGGATTGTGTCTAATGCTGGGCACCACACTTTAGGAAGGATGTAAAGGTCTTGGAGAGGGTGCCGAGGAGATTTACTAAAATGGTACCAGGGATGAGGGCTTCAGTTATGTGGAGAGACTGGAGAAGTTGGGGTTGTTCTCCTTAGAGTAGAGAAGGTTAAGGGGAGATTTAATAGAGGTGCTCAAAATTATGTAGGGTTTTGCTAGAGTAGATAGGGAGAAAGAGCAGGGGAGTGGGACTGATTGGATAGCTCTACCTAACAGCCAGCATAGGCACGATGGGCCAAATGACCTCCTTCTGTGCTGTATGATTCAATAACTCACCACTCACGGGCTTAGAGGTGGTTAGCACATTTGATAATTAGGTGATGAAGTTGGGTCCTCATTTCGAAAGGTTACAATGCCGTTATTTTGGATTGGTGACCCCAGCCTCGTGAAGTTTGCCAACGGCCAAAGACCTACTCAGTGGTGCAACATGCTGCAGCTTTCCTGAGAGTGAGCCCTGAGCAACACGTTGCTTGGCAGTGTCACCCTCAATCACATGTTCAACCTCCCGCAGTCACCGGGTGATACCAGGGTTCAGAAACAATTGTTATGCGGAGAGACTTGAGTCCCGCATAAGAGATTGGCGTGCAAAGTTAAACCACATGGGATTGGGGGTAAGGTACTGACTTGGATAGAGAACTGGTTGGCAGACAGGAAGCAAAGAGTTGGAATAAACGGGTCTTTTTCCGAGTGGCAGGCAGTGACTATTGGGGTACCGCAGGGATCGGTCCTAGGACCCTAGCTGTTCACAATATATATTAATGATCTAGACGAGGGAACTAGATGTAACATCTCCAAGTTTGCAGACGACACAAAGCTGGGTGGGCGTGTGTGTTGTGAGGAGGATGCAGAGAAACTCCAGTATGATTTGGACAGGTTGGGTGATTGGGCAGATGCATGGCAGATGCAGTATAATATGGATAAATGCGAGGTTATCCACTTTGGTGGCAAAAACAGGAAGACAGATTATTATCTGAACGGCAATAGATTGGGAAACGGGGAAGTGCAACGAGACCTGGGAGTCCTTGTGCACCAGTCGCTGAAGGTAAGCATGCAGGTGCAGCAGGCGGTTAAGAAGGCAAATGGTATGTTGGCCTTCATAGTGAGAGGATTCGAGTACAGGAGCAAGGATGTCTTGCTGCAGTTGTACAGGGCCTTGGTGAGACCACACCTTGAGTATTGTGTGCAGTTTTGGTCGCCTTATCTGAGGAAGGATGTTCTTGCCATGGAGGGAGTGCAGCGAAGATTCACCAGACTGATACCTGGGATGGCAGGAATGATGTATGAAGAGAGATTGGGACGATTGGGCTTGTATTCGCTAGAGTTTAGAAGAATGAGAGGGGATCTCATTGAAACTTATAAAATTCTAACAGGACTAGACAGACTAGATGCAGGAAGGATGTTCCCGATGGCGGGGGAGTCCAGAACCAGGGGTCACAGTCGAAGGATAAGGGGTAAGCCATTTAGGACTGAGATGAGGAGGAATTTCTTCACCCAGAGAGTGGTGAACCTGTGGAATTCTCTACCACAGAAGGCAGTTGAGGCCAACTCATTAAATATATTCAAGAATGAGATAGATATATTTCTTAAAACTAAAGGGATCAAGGGATATGGGGAGAAGGCAGGGGCAGGGTACTGAATTTGGATGATCAGCCATGATCTCATTAAATGGCGGAGCAGGCTCGAGGGGCCAAATGGCCTACTCCTGCTCCTATCTTCTATGTTTCTATGCTTTTATACTGGGTCGATGTGCACTGGAGCAGAGAAGGCTAAGGAAACATTATTTCAGTGAGTGAGTGGCCAATCTATGGAGCAGGCTCCCTGGGGACACGGTGGAAGCAGTTAGTATTGATTCATTCAAATGCAAATTCGATAGATTTCTTTCAGAAACTAATAGTTTGAGAGACAGTGTTTGAGTAATTTGAGACATGATGTGGTAAGTGTAGCGGGATTGGGAGGAACAGGTGACTTTGGACCTATGGTTCCCAAAGCTCTCCACCACTGAGGTTTCCCGCGCCTCATGTCTGGGTCTGTTGTAGACTCATTGATAGAGATTGATCGCTCTGATTAGTCAACAACTCAATTATCGTTGTATCATGTGACTACCAGGATGGTAGCAGGCAAACTAGATGGACCGTAGATCATTCTTTAGTCTAGCAATTCCTATGTACCAAAAGAGAAGATTTATAGAGTTTTTTTTAATTCTGAAGGGTTTTGATAGGGTGACTAGGGAAAGACTATTGGCTCTGGTTGGGTCATCAGTTTAAAATTCTCACTGAGAGAGTGAGGAGAGAGATTGGGAGAAATGTCTTTAGGTGGAGTTTGTTGGAGCTGGGATTGTGTGTGCACAGGGAGTGGTTGAGGCAGAGACCATTGCATCTTTTAAAGGGATAAAGATTTGAACCAGAGGCGGATGCGTGGAGAGAGAGCAGGACTGTGGGATTGGTTTTGGATCGCACTAGTAAAGACCCAGCACTGACACAAAGGGCCAGTTCTGCTGTAAACTTCTGTGCTTCTATGGCTCTGATAAATACGCACATGCAAGAAGCTGAGTTGCCAATCTCGTCAGTGTTGTCTTTAATAAATCTTCAATACCTATTTAGGTGCATGCGGTAGCTTGAAGTGCACTGAGCACAAATCCTACCCTAGATTGCCTTGTCAGCAGGGCGGTTGAGTGAAAAACAAAAATAATGGCTAAAAGTGTCGAGCTTCATCTGACACAGGGACGTCCACGTGACATGTAAACATCTTCGCGCTCGTGCCTTAACCGCCTTTCACGTTTCCTGTGGTTTTCCTTCCTTTTCAGTCCAACCAGCCGTGGAATTTCAGGTTCATCTTGCTGCAGAGTTATGGTGGTGGTACTATCCCAGCATGCACAGCGGCACTGAAGGCCCTCTATGTGTGGGGGAGGGTAATTTTCCCAGTCCGTGCTGTCAAAGGGAGAACCTGGCCCGCAGCCCGTGTGTACCAGAGAATCGCGGGCACGCAATCCCAGCTCCAACATCCCTCTGCCTAAAGACATTTCTCCTAACCTCCATCCTCACTCTCAGTGAGAATTTTAAACTGATGACCCAACCAGAGCCAATAATCTTTCCCTATTCACCCGATCGAAACCCGTCAGCATTTAAAAAAAAACCTCTTATTAAATCACCTCTTAACCTTCTCGCCTCCAGTGCACATAGACTCAGTATCTCAAGTCTCTCCGCATAACAATTGTTTCTGATCCCTGGTATCATCCAGTCACGGCGGCAGTTTTAACTTGTTAGGAGGAACAGGTGACTTTGGACCTATGGGGCTGGATTTTGCCGGCGCTCAGAGGCCAGGTTTGGAGGTGGGTCCGCTGTCAAAATGGCAGTGATTGACAGCGGGGCGGAAGACCGCTCTGAACCCGCCTCCTTGTTAATTTCCCAAGTGTCGGCTCTGCCTGCGGTTTGCAGACCCGGCACTAAGCGCCGGGTCAGGCAATTGAGATACTTCAGAAGCTGCTTAAAGGTATTTAGGCAGCATTTTACCAGGTCCTGACGATTTTTCCATGTTTTTTACGAGGTTCCCGGCGCTCGGGGATCACGTCAGGTAAGTGTGTCGGGTTCTCAATGACTCTCCATTGCTGTGAATAGGTGGCAGCTGCAAAAGTGGTATAAAAGCCACCATTTCACAGCTGTTCACTTTCCAATCTTAGACGCCTTCGGGATTTGGAATACACTTCTCAGCTTTATGGAGGTTTGAAGTGTTTGGAGTAAACTCTCTATCCACTGTCACCTCCTTGGAACAACCTCTCTCACCATTGACAGATCGCTTCTGTCATCTCAACCTCACCTGCCATCTATTCCATCAGCATCGGTGCCCTTGAAAAAGCCTCACCTTGGTCCTCAGAATCCCACCACGATCAGCCCCAACACCAGCAGCACCAGGCACACCAGCAGCACCAACAACACCACCAACCTTCTCCGCAATCACCTGATGCTGCACAGGATACAGGGCATCAGCACCTGACCACATTGCTGCCAGAGATGGCCTCAGCATGGCCAGATTTTCTTCACTTGACGCTGGCTGCCACATGATGCGCCAGGTTGGCACCACCCCACACCAACACCAACACCATAAAGCATCCCTACAATGCCCAAGTCATTCCTTTCACACTCATCACCATTGGGGGGGTACTGTTATGTCTCACCATTCATTGCAACTCACTAAGCCACTTCCAAAGGTGCGCACAGATCTGTCCAAGAAGGCAAAGTGTTGAAAATAAAGATTTCAATGTTTGACAACACATTAACAGAAACTTTACATGAACATTGGCGATAACACCCTACCCTTGTGTGTTGTTAGTTGGTATGATTGGACAAGGATGAGGGTGAGTGTGAGGGGTGGCTAGTGAGATGGGGAAGTGATAATGTAGATAGCGAGGGATGGGTGGAGGTGCAAGGTAAGTTGGTGTGAGTAAGGATGTGCAGGAGTAGGGTAGGGAAGGCAGAGTGATGGGGATGTGATGAGTGGCACAGCAGGATGAGGTTGAGTGTGACTTTGCAGTAACGTTTCGTGATCTACTGAGATCATTGAAAGGTTTGCGCCACTGCAGCCTGGTCCTCCTGACGACATCCCTGCTTGTGTCCTCCTGTGCAATGTGCAACCAGGTTGCATTGGTCTCCTGGGGAGGTCTCTTCCGCCCGTGGGAAAGGAAGAGAACCTCCCTGTGTGCTGTGACTCCCTTCATAAGCATATGGAGGGAGTCATGGGAGAGCCTGGGTGCAGCCGTGCACCTCTGTGCAGTGATTGTCAGTGTTTGCAGCACCTCAATGCTGTGGAACACTGACAGCACAACTGTCAAAATGATTGCGGACATGGCCCCTTTAAGGAAAACCGGCTGATGACGCGTCGTCAAGTGACGCCATCAGACCCGCTTCCTATTAATTGGCCGAGAACCTCGCAGGGCGGGCTTAGCAAGCCCAATCATCGGAAAATCTTGTTGGAGGCCGGGATCCAGACAGATGCGGGGTCCCCACACGCCACGGACGTCGCCCGCCCCGGACCCGCCGAGGTTGGAAAAATCCAGCCCATGTTTCCCAAAGCTCTCCACCACTGGGGGTTTTCCTCGTGTCATGTCTGGGTCTGTTGTAGACTCGTTGATAGAGATTGATCGCTAGGATTAGTCAACAACTCCATTATCATTGCATCATGCGACTACCAGGATGGAAGAAGGCGAACTAGATGGACCGTGGCCTTTTTTCGTCTAACGATTCCTGTGTTCCTGTGTAGGAGTTGCTGGACAGTAATCAGGAATAGGAACCATGGCTGATTGTCCCATCGCCCGGAATCTATCTGGAACAGAGGTGCTGAAGCCAATTGCAGCACCCCGATTGCTACCCAATCGAGTCAGCACACATCAGGGGGTCAAGCCTGGGACCGCCCTGGTCTGGAATGGTTCAGCTACTCACTGCTTTAAGCCGATGAGCTGTGGAAAAGGAAAGGTTTTAATAAAAATGTGTCAGGAGGACAGATCAGGCCTTCACAGGCTGGAGAAATGAGAAAATGTTCCCGTCACTGAATCAGCTCCTTAGGGTTTATTTATTTATCGGATGCAGTTGCTGGAAAAGCAGAAAAACATTCTCTGCTCTGGATAGTTTGAAAGTTCGGATTATCAAATTCCTCTTCCTTTTATTTACCAAAAAGCACATTGATATGCCCTGACTTCCTCACAGAAATAGTGTGAACAGATACTTATTAGGCTGATCACTGCCCATAATTCTTTGTTAATCCAAGTTAATCACAAGAAAAAAAGAATCCCTCTCGCACCTCCATTAGTCTGCTCTCTCCTTTGATATTGCTATGGTCAGTGTTCCTCTGAATATTCCTGCCTTTTGCCTCTTAAATTCCAGTTACTCTCTCCTGCACAATCTTCCTCCTCTGTACATCTTCACCCTGTTGAAATTAGCTCATCACACCATTTCCCCCCTCTTACACGTTCTTACTCTGGAACTCCTTACCATCCTCAGCTCTTCTTTCTACAATATTTGAAGCCTTTAAAACTACCCTGTGGCCTCTCTGACTGAGAGTGCAAATTGATGCCATATTAGGGCAGTTTTGTGCGGTGGGACCATGACTACCAGGAGCTGGATTGAAACTTCCCAAGCTCAGTTTGTACAGGGCTTGGGTTGCCAACTCTCCAGGATTGCCCTGGAGTCTCCAGGACACCTGGGAGAAAAATCATAGGGGCATTAAAAATTTGTGATTTTTAAAAAATTTCTCTGAACGCTTTGTTTACTCATTATATAAATACTGGACAAGGGGGAATAAGGCTGTTTGACTGACAGTCAAGAATCACTCAGTCGGGTAACACGTCTGTTCGCTTTCCGATTGGCGTGGGAAGGCGGTGCGCCGTGAGGAGGGACCTGTCGGGCGACCGGTGGCGGGAGTGTGGGGGCGGGGTGATTGGAGGCAGGTCACGTAATGACTCCTCCAGGAATATGTCCAACCAGACCTGGCAACCCTATACCAGGCCCTTCAGCCAACAGAGAGAGGAGGCTTTCGTCCTCACCGTTTGGATTTGTGCCCAGTTCCCAGAAGTCCAATCCACTCGACCACCCAGTTCCCATTCCCACTGTACTTAGGTTGATGCATCAGGTGGCAACGTGCGCTTGTTAGGTTAGTTGTTGTTGTAAGTTACCAGAGATCCATGCTGTGTTGCAAGGTTGACGCTGTGTCAATATTGGTGTAACTTTGCATCCATACTTAAATACAGGAGGTTCCCTGATAGTTTCCTGTGACCGGGGAATGTTTGTAGGATTGACATGTACCAAAGATGCCTGTTGAATACCAGTCACGCGCTTGAAGCTCTGCAGGCATCTCTAGCTTGCTACTAACTGAGCCTAGCAACAAGGCCCGCACGGTGTTAGAACTGGGATCTTGGGCATCAGTTTGAAGGTGTCTAATTGACAGGTGCAGGCTGTGTACTAAGATAATATAAACCACAGGTTTGAAGTTCTGCAGTCTTCTCTAGTTTGTAACAACTGAACTTAATAGCAATCACCACAGACACAATTCCTTTAAAATCTGCAGTTCAAACTTTACAGAACTTCCTCCACTGAGCTCTCTCTCTGAAACTCTTACAACTGTATTATACTCACATTGAATCGCAGTAATTGCCAGCTTAGATCATTTGTTTTCCTTATTTACTTTTTACTGGCACAGTCTATTTATTGATGACTAACTTTAAAATTTGTCTGAACTTTAAAAGCATTAGCTCGCTTGGATAAATTCTTGGCAGTAATAGAAGTCTGACCTCTAATAATGGTACCATTAGCGCAATTGTATAATCGCAAGAGGTTTGAATCACTGTAGCCTATCACTGCTTATTTTTGTCCCCTTTCGAAAGCGTCTCTATGCAGCTTGCCCTGTGCCTGGGACTGTTAGAATATAGATCTGTGGTGCGAAAGGGATCAAGGCACTTTTTTTATTTCCTCCTGGCCAATAGGATACATGGAGGTTGGGAAGGAAAAAACAGCCAGGAACTTGCACATAAGGTAGTCTGAAACACTTTCTTCTTGTAACCATAAAAGGTGTCTGATAAAAGGACTCAGTCTTGGCTCAGTGGTAGCACCCTCACCTCTGAGTCAGAAGGTTGTGGGTTCAAGCTCCACTCCTGTGATTTGAGCACAAAATCTAGGCTGACACTCCAGTGCAGGACTGAGGGAGTGTTGCACTGTCGGAGGTGCCGTCTGTCGGATAAGACGTTAAACCACTCAGGTGGACGTACAAATCCCACGGCACTGTTTTGAAGGAGAGCAGGGGAGATCGCTCCTAATAATTATCCCTCAACCAATATCATTAATGTGGAGATGCCGGCGTTGGACTGGGGTGGACAAAAATGAGAAGTCGCACAACACCAGGTTATAGTCCAACAGATTTATTTAATTTTACAAGCTTTCGGAGCTATCGCTCCTTCGTCAGGTAAGTTAGCAATGAGAGAATCTCCCAGAATTCACAATTTAAACCCAGATTTTGTCTGGGTTTAAATTGTGAATTCTGGGAGATTCTCTCATTGCTAACTTACCTGACGAAGGAGCGATAGCTCCGAAAGCTTGTAAAATTAAATAAATCTGTTGGACTATAACCTGGTGTTGTGCAATATCATTAAAGCAGCTGATCCAGTCATTTATTTCATTGCTGTTTGTGGGATCTTGCTGTGTGAAAATTGGCGGCCGTGTTTACTACATTACAACAGTGACTACACTGCCAAAGTACTTCATTGGCTGTAAAGCGCTATGGAATGTCCTGAGGGGGTGTAAGGCGCTGTATAAATGCCAGTATTTCTTTACATAGGAAGTAGCCTTTGTAGTGGGCAGCTGGCACATTGCAGAATGGTGCATGTGACATGGGGAAAGGGGGGTGTTGAAAATGTGAAACAGAGAAAAGCAGAAAAACATTACTGGAGATCAATTTTTCAGTCGATGTTTTTCCCTTCTTTTTTTCTGGCCGAGGTGCCGATTCTTGCTGCGGGGTCCAGATCCTCAGGAGCTGGCCGTTCTCGGGTATCGAACCCTCAAGTGCCCACTACTGTCTGAAGCTAGACACCGAGTGTTGGCGTGAGCATCAGGGCCAAGCCCGATCCTGATCTCGCCCAGCGGTCACGCTCAGGCTTTTTCCAGCAGGAGGCGCTAGACAATGCTCAGGAGAGGGTGCGCTGTCTGCCGGATATTGCCCCCTTTGCCTACCAGGAGCACCGTGGCTAATTGTCGCACTCCCGCTACAGCCCAGGTGAGATCAACCAACTCACCACCTAGTACTGTAGTAAAAAACAGAAAATGCTGGAAACACTCAGCAGGCCAGGCAGCATCTGTGGAGAGAGAAACAGAGTTAACGTTTCAGGTCGATGACCCTTTGTCAGAACTGGAAAAAGTTCGAGATGTAACAGGTTTTTAAGCAAGTGCAGGGAAAGGGGAAGGAAAGAACAAAAAGGAAGGTCTGTGATGGGATGGAAGGCAGGAGAGACTAAATGACAAAAGGGATGATAGTACACAGCAAAAGGAGATGGGAATGGGACAAGTAAAGAAACAAAAGATGGGTCTAGAGGAGGTGTAAATGGGAATAGCAGAATCATCAACAGCTGCCATCTGAAAAAATAAGGGTCAAGGTTATGATCTGAAATTGTTGAACTCGATGTTGAATCCAGAAGGCTGTAAAGTGCCTAACCGAAAGATGAGGTGCTGATCCTCGAGCTTACATTGAGCTTCGTTGGAACAGTGTAAGAGGCCGAGGACAGAGAGGTCAGAGTGGGAGTGGAGCGGAGAATTAAAGTGACAGGCGACCGGAAGTCGGGTTGCCAACCCTCCAGGATTGCCCTGGAGTCTCCAGGAATTGAAGTCTAACCGCCTGGACACCGCTGCGAGGAAATCGAGAGAAAAATCGTAGAGGCATTAAAAAAAATCTTTTTTCATATTCTTTGATTTTTTTTTGGATTATGAGTTATGTGTGAAAAAAGGCTGTTTGACTAGTTGGGGGCGGGGGGGAGGCGCAAGAGGTCATGTAATGAAACCTCCAGGAATACGTCCAACCAGAGTTGCCGACCGTACCCCATAGCCTGTGCCGTGTCTGTGCCTTCATTCCCCAGACCATGATGTGGAGCTCCTTCAATTTCAGTCTGAATTTGTGGTGAAAAGTTTACCATATTTCTATTGTGTTGGAAAACTGGAGGTCTTTCGGCATCCTAATTTAAACTTGCCGACACAATGACTGGAGACACCAGGACACTGTTCTGAAAGACATTATTTTCTGAAAAGCCACATTTTTGCTTGCAGACGTGGGCCTTTTACTGCTGCAAGTTATCACATCTCTGTGTACCCTTGAAAAAACGCTATTGATTAACGGTGCAGTGGCACAAATTGCATCGATGACTGGGAGCTGCCTTTATTAAATATAGTATTTTTTATTTATAACGCGGATCGAGACTAGATACATCATGACATTGAAATGTCACTTTTTTAAAATGTTGATTACAATTTTTTGTCGCCCAATTTTGGGTGGTTTTTTTTGCTGAGGAAAGTGAGGGATGCCAGTCCTGGGGAGAGGAACACTCGGCACAGTTTGTATCCTGTGCCAGCATCAAGGATTCCCAAGGTTGGGTCTTAAAGCACAACAACAACTTGCATATATATATATATATATACAGTGCCTTTAATGCAGTAAAATGGTGCTCACAGGAGTGTAATCAGACAAAAATTGACACTAAGCCAAAGAAGGAGAAGTTAAGATTGGTGACCAAAGGAGGGAGGTTTTAAGGAGGATCTTAGAGGTTTAGAGACACGAAGTGGTTTAGAGAGGGAATTCCAGAGATTAGGGCCCAGATGGCTGAAGACACGGCCGCCATTGGTGGGGGGGGGGGGGGAAGGAAGTGAGGTTTGTACAAGAGGCCAGGGTTGGAGGAACACAGAGTTCTCAGAGGGTTTTAGTGCTGGAGGAGATTACAGAGATGAAGAGGGTGAGGCCTTGCACAAATTGGATACAGAGCTAAGAGCTCTTCCGCCTATCTCAAACGAGTGCTCTGATAGTGTATTGCTACTACACTGGTGCATTTATAACTTCAGCCCACACACCTGGCAACTGCACGGAGCAAATAAACTGCTCCAACTGACTTTTGACTTTTACATGTCATCACTTCCTTTCCCAGAACCCCCCCCAACACAGCTCGCACATGCTCATTAAGTACATGAGCCACACAGTTCCCCACAGCTTCAACCCCCGACCTCCAAAGAGCACCCAGCCCCCCCTGTCAGCCGTGTGATCTCCATTTTCCAACACCAACTACCCTGCAGCCATTTTGGGCAGGAGTGCCAATTTCACATGAATTACGGGTAGTTCTGCACTGTGGACCTGCGGTGAAATATGTTGAAACAGACGCTCCAGTGGAAAGCTCAGCACCGCTCTCGCAACTTCAGCCGAAGCATGAGAAAGCAGACTGTGCACAACAACTGACTCACCTTAATTCATTCGTTCAGCAGCCTTTCTTATCGTAGGCCGCAATAGGGCCAGTCAAAAATCTCAAGCAAACACTGAAAAATGTGGGCTCCCTCGGTGACTGAACTGGTCTGAATCATACAGACCAGGAAGGACTCAGGTTTGATCCCCCCCCCCCCCCCCCCCCCCCCATGGCCTAGAGATAGCTGCTCTCAGCTGCATCTACAATTGGGGAGCCACAGTTGGCCTCAGCATCTTTGCGCAGAAAAATGTGTGAACGTTAACTCTCAGGATGTGGTCGTCGCTAGCAAGGCCCATCCCTAGTTGCCCTGAGTACGTGGTTGTGGACCAACTTCTGGTAGCGATTTAATAAAACTGAGTTACTCGCTCAGCTACCTCAGAAGGCAGTTAAGAGTCAATGTCGTCCACGTAAGATTTTTATCCCTAAAGGTCATTAGTGAACCAGTTGAGTTTTTAAACAACAGTGCGACTGCTTCATGGTCACTTTTAGATACCAGCTCTTTATTTCCAGATTTTTTAAACTCTGTTCAGATTTCTCAAACTGCCACCATGGGATTTGAGCTCACGTTCTACTAACACTGGATTATTAGGCCCGGCTTTCTAAGTTACTAGTCCTGTAACATAACCACTACACTATCGTGCCCACGTCTGATTAGACAGCAACGGGCTGGGCTGTGATGCCACAGATGTCCTGCCAACGCTCGCTGTCTAGTCTCGTGTGCAGAATTGTACTGGGGGTGAGGAACCAGAGAGTAACCAGGTGCCGCGGAATCGTACCCCAGCAAGACTCCGCACCCTCAACAGAGGACGGGAATACATTGGAGGAAGTAAACAACCTGATCTATGGAAACTCCAGTGCACCAGGGCACCCGCAGATGGAGATTGAGAAAATGTGACTGATTACCTCTGGGCTGAGGATGGCGACGCCAGTCAGGGCTCTGCTCCTGGTGAATGCCCATGAGGATTTTGTCGCCATTTTGTTGTGAAAAGACTTGCGCCTTTAACGACCATAGGACATCCCATAACGCTTTACAGCCAATGAAGTACCTTTGAAGTGCAGTCACTGCTGTAATGTAGGAAACGCGGCAGCCAGTTTACGCACAGCAAGCTCCCACAAACAGCAATCTGATCATGACCAGATCAGCTGTTTTAGGGGTTGGTTGAGGGAGCGATATTGGCCAGGACATTGAGGAGAATTCCCCTGCTCTTCTTCGAAACCGTGCCACGGGATCTTTTACGTCCACCTGAGAGAGCAGGCGGGGGCCTCGGTTTAATGTCTCATCTGAAAGACGGCACCTCCGACAGTGCAGCACTCCCTCAGCACTGCACTGGAGTGTCAGCCTGGATGACGTGCTCAAGTGGTGTGTGTCTTGCTTATTATCTCAGAATCCAGGTGCGGCGAGCTCTTGAGAAATTACCTTGATCGCATGCACTTGATATTGGAGTGAAGTTGCCTTGAAATTTTGTTTTCAGTGTGTTGGGGAAAGCTTTGCAAGGTTTAAGCTGCAGGAATCCTCTAGTCCTCTTGAATTGGGGACGTTTGTATTAATATAATCTTTCATAATAGACTCTAAATTGCCTATTGATTTTTTTGGAGAGATGATAATTGTACCGTTGGCAGATGAGGAGGCTGAAATTAGTTTCGCTGTTTCATTTTTTTTTCTTAAACAATGAGCTAAAAGTTTTCCTTCTCTTTCACACACTGCACAAACCTCAATGTCTCACCAAGGAAGCAATTCAAACCTTGCCTAATATTTTCTAGCTTTGAGAGGCCTTTGCTCAGCTTTACAAACTTATAATTCCAATTGCTGTACTTTCACACTATTAGCTGGACCTACATATTCAATTAAAAAATATATGATTCATGGCCAAGTCAATGCTTTAGGATTTGTGATGGCCTGGCTTTGATTGTACTATGGGAGAGAGATAGAAAGAAATCTAAGATTATATGGACCCTTTATAGCCTCAGGATGTTCCAAAGCGCTTTACAGCCAATCAGTTCCTTTTGAAGTGTAGTCACCATTGTAATGTAGGAAACTTTGAGTACAGGAGTAAAGAAGTCTTACTCAAATTATATAGGGCCTTGGTGAGACCACACCTGGAGTACAGTGTACAGTTTTGGTCTCCTTACCTAAGGAAGGATATACTTGCCATAGAGGGAGTGCAACAAAGGTTCACGAGACTGATTCCTGGGATGGCAGGACTGTCGTATGAGAAGAGATTGAGTAAACTAGGCCTGTATTCTCTTGAATTCAGAAGAATGAGAGGGGATCTCATTGAAGCATACAAATTTATTACAGGGCTTGACAGGATGGATGCTGGGAGAATGTTTCCCTTGGCTGGGGAGTCTAGAACCACGGGTCACAGCCTCAAGATAAAGGGTAGGCCATTCAGGACTGAGATGAGAAGAAATTTCTTCACACAGAGGGTGATGAATCTTTGGAATTCTCTACCCCAGAGGGCTGTGGAGCCTCAGTCATTGGGTATATTCAAAACAGAAGTTGTTAGATTTCTGACTAGTAAGGGCATCAAGGGATATGGCGATAGGGCCGGTGAATGGAGTTGAGGCAGAAGATCAGCCATGATCTCATTGAATGGCGGAGCAGGCTCGAAGGGCTGAATGGCCTACTCCTGCTCCTATTTCTTATGTTCTTATGAAACGCAGCAGCCAATTTGTGCACAGCAAGGTTCCACAACCAGCAATAATGACCAGATAATCTGTTTTTTAATGATGTTGGTTGAGGGATAAATATTGGCCAGGACACCGGGAATACTCCCATGCTCTTCTTCGAATAGTGCCGTGGGATATTTTACATCCAGCTGAAAGGGCAGACGGGGCCTCGGTTTAACGTCTCACCTGACAATGCAGCGCTCCCTCAGTACTGCGTTGAAGTGTCAGCCTAGATTACGTGCTCAAGTCAGACAGTGAGGCTTGAGCTCATGACCTTCTGACTCAGCGAGTGCTACCACTGAGCCACAGCTGACACTCCATAGTTAGTTTTTCAAGCTGAACTGGGGTCTGTGGGTCGGACTTATGCCTTGTGAACAGAGGGTCTCAAGTTTTCTATATTCTGTAATTGGGATGAAAATCTTGAAGCTGAACATTTCTTTCACCTATTGCAAAGGGGCAGAGGCCTGTTACAGAATGTCGGGGCAAATGATTGTCACATCAATTTAACCGTCGTGCTGCTCAGGAAGTCAACCATTTACTTTCAGCCCAACATCCCTTCTTGACCTCTAAGCCAGTCGCCCACTTGCCAAGTTTAGAGATGAGATGAGACAGATTTGCTACTGTACCATAGAAAATGGAGAAAGTACCATAGGAACAGGAGGAGATCATTTAGCCGCTCAAGCCTGCTCCGCCATTCAGTTCGATCATGGCTGATCCGTATCTTAACTCCATCTACCCACGTTGGTTCCGTATCCCTTAATACCCTTACCTAACAAAACATCCATCAATCTCAGTTTTAAAAATTTCAATTGACCCCCAGCATCCACAGCCTTTTGGGATGAGAGTTCCAGATTTTCACTCCCCTTTGTGTGATGAAGTGCATCCTGCCATCACCCCTGAACGGCCTGGCTCTAGTTATAAGGTTATGCCCCCTTGTTCTGGACTCCCCCCACCAGAGGAAATAGCCTATCAACTCCTTTAATCACCTTAAACATCTCAATTAGACCACCCCTTAATCTTCTACACTCGAGGAATACAAGCCTAGTCTATGCAACCCGTCAAAATTTAACCCTTTTCACCCCGGTATCATTCTGGTGAATCTGCGCTGCTCCCACTCCAAGGCCAATATATCCTTCCTGATGTGCCCAGAATTGAACACAGTGACTCCAGCAGATTAGTTGAGGTTTTAAAGTCCAGTTAATTAAATGGAAGCTTCCCACATTGTTTCCAAACAATGACATGAAAAGGGAGTTGCTTCCAAATTAGGTAAAAAAACAGCATTGTGACAATGGCAATTGTTGCACTGACCACAACAGCCAAGGATTTCTGATTATAGGCTCGTCATTCATTTTAACGAGAAGGTAGCAAGCTGGCGAGCATGGACACACAAAGCATACGGTCCACATCTCTAAATTGACTAGTTCACTAAATCGTTCACTTCTATGGAGGCTGTCTTCGATGGGTTCCCCTGTAATGCATTTCCATTCTTGAGTAGGAATCTTCTTCTGATGACTACAACATTCGCTCTCTCCCTCCCAGAAGATGTCATTACATGGAGGTGGAGGTTGTTGGGTTTTCATCCTTCCGGTGTGTGTACACTGTGCTGCAAGTGGTGGCAAAGGTTTCTTGCACCTCCATGAATTCTGAGTCTGATGTCAATCACTGGAGTGGCTACAAGCAGTTCCAGGGTCTTGTTGTCTTCCCCTGACCTCTACACTCTCCAGCAGAGGTCACTGGAGAGCCATCAGGAGCAGCTTATATTTTATTCCTTCCTTAACTAAAAGGTGCTGAGGCTAATTCTACTGCCCCAGCTGCAACCCCAGTGGAGATTAGCTAACTCAGAGCAGACCTGTAATCTGGGATCTTCTTATGCCATACTGTGCTATTGGGGAGCTCTGCTTTGTTATTAACTTTTAACATAGGAACCGGAGCAGCCCATTCAGCCCCTAGAGCCTGTTCCGCCATTCAGTTAGATCATGGCTGATCTGTATCTTAACTCCATCTACCCGCCTTGGTTCCATATCCCTTAATACTCTTGCCTAACAGAAATCTATCAATCTCAAGTTATGACATTTTTAAATTAACCCCCCCCCCCCACCCCCCCAGTCTCAACAGCTTTTTGGGGGAGAGAGTTCCAGATTTCTGCTACTCTTTGTGTGAAGCAGTGCTTCCTGGCATCACCCCTCAACGGCCTGACTCTAAATTTAAAGACCCCGGCATCAGGATGTCAGACCAGTGGATTAATCACGCAGACCTTTAGATGGGCATGGAACAAGATGAATAAAATTAACATATTACACCAGCACAGTTCCCCGTTGCGAGCTTTTTTTTTTATTCACTGCAAATTGTAGCACCTGAACCTGTGCATCCAATGTCTACTCTTGGCCCGATGTAAAAATGACTTGAGGGCATGTTAGTTGCTGGGGCTTTGAAGAACGAATCCATAAAGCACCTAGAACCGAAATATAATGAGCTGAAGGGACTGGCCCGAACTTATTAAAGTGGTTAGAACAGTTTGTTCCTCTTTGGAATTTTCCCTTGATTGTACTCTCCCCATCTTTCATCCCCGTCTCTTCTCTCCTCCCCTCTGCTCTCCTCCAATCAATTAAGCTCATTAAAAAGACACAAGAATGAACACATTAAAGGGTTTGCCACGCATGGTATCTCATATTTTGACCATTTATACCTCTAGGTGCGATGGCCCTGATTTTAAGTCCAGTGAGAGGTGCGCGCACACATTATTCACTCAAATCAATATTGCCGAGATCCTGTGGGAATGATTAAACGGGAGTCTTCATCACCTCTATATGTTTCCTGACATTTCCTTAATGCGCTCTCACAAACACCGTGCTCTGGGAATAGATTATTTTCCACCTTCACTCAGCAGACCGTGAAAAATGGACAACTTAACAAACATAAGCACAGCAGGAGCGCCCCATAGGAGCCTTGCAAATGTCACTTTGGGAACTTTTCATCAGGGTTCTGTCATCTCGCGTTCCCTTAAAACATTATCAATTTAGTTTTAACGATGCTTGCTTGTTGTATCTGCTTTATTTTTAATGAAGTCATGAACTCCTTTTGTCCGGACATTTTTTACGCCAAGCCATCAGCATCAGGGTACGATCAGAAGGGAAATTTATGACTGAAAAGTTTCAGACCAATTGCAAACTCATTTAAACGCGTGGTTTTATTTTTGGCAATGAGATAAATCACAACAGGTTTCATTTTTTAACCCAAATTAGTCTGATTCAAGCTTAATTTTGCCTTTGGGGGGAGGTCTAATGTCCTCGGCGTGATTTCTAGCACATTGTTTACTGCATTCCCACCATTTTAATGCAGTTGTATCTGTTTACTTTAAACAGTGAGCAGTGGAAGTTAAATCCCCCCCACCCCCCCGATACCTGCACCGAGCAGAATTTCACTGTTGAGTGGCACCAGGCTAGGGTAGTGGTACGTATGTCCCCAGAGTGACCATTGCTGCCTGCCATGGGAAGGAGCCTGGATTCAACTCGGTCAGGTTGGATGGCTGTCAGTTGAATTGTCCCCTCCCTCTCCTTTCCCAGGGTGTTGGCTAGAGCTCCAACCCAGAGTTTATGAGATTGAGGGGAGATCTGATCGAGGTGTTTAAAATTGTTAAAAGCAGAAACTATTTCCTCTGGTGGGGGAAATCAAGAACGAGGGAACATATTCTTAAAATTAGAGCCAGGCCGTTCAGCAGGGAAATCACATTTTCACACAAAGGCTAGTAGAAATCTGGAATTCTCTTCCCCAAAAGGCTGTGGATGTTGGGGGACATTTGCAGCTTTCAAGACTGAGATCGATAGATTTTTGTTAGGTAAGGGTATCAAGGGATATGGAGCAAAGTCGGGTAAATGTAGTTAAGACACAGATCAGCCACGATCTAATTGAGTAGCGGAACAGTCTCGAGGGGCTGAATGGCCTCCTCCTGTTCCTATGTTCCTAAACTCACCCATCGGAAGCACGTGAGTTCAGGTGGACTTTAGATACCTTTTCATCCGGGTGATTCTTCTCTCATCTCATATATAATATAGATAATATAGTATCACTTCTGGTCCAGGTACCCCATAGATAGTTTGGGGTCGATTTTCCCTCCCTTCGCCTGGCGTTAACAGCCTCAAAATGAGGTCAGGAGCCTTACCGTTCCGTTCCGTTAACATTGGCAATGTGGCCGACGCCATTTTGAAGGGGGCCTAACCCCAGGCGTCCAAAGCGATAGGCCCCATTTAAAATGGAACTCGGGGTCCTATGACGTAAGTAGGACCCCCCCCCCTCCCGATTGCCATTTTTGGTCGGAACTGGTCGGAGCCTTCGCTGTGCACACTCCGACCAGTTCCACGGGCAATGGAACCGAGGAGGCCCGCCAAGGGTAAGCGTCGAATTGTTTATGTAGGCCCAGGAGGAACAGAGTGCACCGCAAAAATAATCTGGGCCTCTGCCGCCGCCCCGG
The DNA here is from genome assembly GCA_030390025.1 of Squalus acanthias. Lineage (NCBI taxonomy): Eukaryota > Metazoa > Chordata > Chondrichthyes > Squaliformes > Squalidae > Squalus > Squalus acanthias. The sequence goes on from CM059435.1 coordinate 63,168,325, forward strand.
GACCCTGCTCCTGGTTTGTGCCCAGCAGCTTGCCTGCCAGATTTAAAACGAGTCGGAGGCCTCAAAATGGCGGGGACCCCTGCACCCAGAAAACGGGAGGCCGACAAGCGCACCCCGCCAATCAGTCACCCAAGAGTCAAAATCGAACCTCTTTGAGTTTCTTACCACGATTCTACTGCTTTCTACTCACTTTCAAGATTCCGGAGCCAGTTTGACTGGATGTGCAGCTCGCTGTCTCTGTAGAATTCCTACAGCACATTTGCTGATCTCCCAACCTAACCCTGAAAGGACCAACCTAGTCTTTAATCTTCTTCCTTTTTTGTTAATAATCTTTTTGCGAGCACCATTCGCCCTCTTTTCTGTATCTCTCCTGCTAATACTCACTTATCCCCAGTTGACCCTTATATCTCTCCCCCTGTCCTCAGGAGTTGTTAGACCCGCTGTATTTTTAACTGAAAATAATTAGTTGTGAGCCTTGAGGTTAGCCCTAAGCTGCTTACAGCACTCTTGTTCTGCTTGTTTTTCCTCATGTTTTCTTACAGGAACACACTTCCTGTCACGGCGCTTAAAGTAGGATTGAAAAAAGAATTGACTCCTGTTTTATTTTCCAACACCTCCTTCCTGGAACTCCGCACACAGCCCCAGAGTTACCTCTCTGAAAGTCTTTGTTATTTTTGGCCTTTGCCTCAACATTGCCAGCCGAAACTACTCGCAAAAGCTGACAAACTCAAGAATGGCCCTAAATATAAGCTTATGACGTGAAAACAAGTTGTTACGAGGGCTTTCTATACCTAACGGGTATCCAACCTGTATTGAAGGAAGAAAAGCAAACTTGCTCTTTGAAAGAGCCGGGGCAGACTGATGGGCCGAATGGCCTCCTTCTGTGCTGTACTATTCTATGATTCTATAATAAGTACATGAAAGCCTGACAGATTTTAGCTGCACATAATTGCTGATCTATTTCCGGTGTCTCAGAGGAGTTTGAATTTTTACATTAAATATGATGCATTCTAGTTCACTTTAAGAACTTTCATACGAAACAAATTATTACTTTTCCTTTATTTTTACGACTGACCTCAGCAGTCATTTTCCCCTCCAACCCACCCCCCTCCCCCCTAAGACTTGGCCTAAATAGAGTGGGTAATGCTTGTTCCCCTGTATATCTGGTGATTTTGTTCGTTATTCTGACTGACATCATCCACTTGGACAATTTCCTAAAACTCAATGTGCTTATGGATAAAGGTGTCATTATTAATTTTGTTGCTAATCCTATGGTCTATCACGTCTGGTTCAGGTACCCTATAGATAGTTTAGGGTTGATTTTCACTCCCTTTGCCTGGCATTAACGGTTTCAAAATGGTGTTGGGAGCCTTTCCGCTCCACTAACACCCGTGATGCTGCTGGCTCCATTTTGAAAGGGGCCTCCTGCCATGTGTCCAAAGTGCCCGCCTGAATCAGGCGATTGGCCCCTTTTAATATGGATATCAGGGTCCCGATGACGTAAATAATACACCGATTGCTACTTTAGATCGGAACCAGTCGGAGGCTGCGCTGTGCACTGCGTTTGACTTTGGTTCTGGTGCATCAGAGGCACAAATTTCCATACTATACAACTGCAAGCCACAAGTGGCAGGTCAGTGGACACAACACAGAACCCATGTGGGTCACCAACCCGTTGCGTCGAACCGTAGAGCGTTGGATTCCAACCAGAGACTTTGGAGGTTTTAATCCCGGCCTTAGTTAACACTTGAGATCACCAAGATTGTTCTCTTAGACATCCTGGCATAGAACTGATACTAGAACTGAGAGGTTGTACCTAGCTGGAAAAATGAACAGGCTGGGGCTCTTTTCTCTAGAAAAGAGAAGGCTGAGGGGTGACCTGATAGAGGTCTTTAAAATTGTGAATGGGTTCAATAGGGTAGACGCAGAGAAGATGTTTCCACTTGCATGGAGTCCAAAACTAGGGGCCATAAATATAAGATAGTCACTAATGAATCCAGTAAGGTATTCAGGAGAAACTTCTTTACCCACAGAGTGGTTATAATGTGGAACTCGCTACCACATGGAGTGGTTGAGGTGAATAATATAGATGCATTTAAGGGGAAGCTAGATAAGCACATGAGGGAGAAAGGAATAGAAGGTTATGTTGATAGGGTGAGATGAAGTAGGGTGGGAGGAGGCTCGTGTGGAGTATAAACACCGGCACGGACCCGTTGGGCCCAATGGCCTGATTCTGTGCTGTAAAATTTTAAGTAACTTTACTCACTGCGAGTGCATATCGTAAATTCGAGCTATGGACGGAAAATCATGGGCGACATGTACCTGATCTTCCACTGGGCACTCCTGGTGGGTGAAGCTCTACACTGGGACGATGCAGACCAAAATATGGGTCCCAGTCTCATTGTGTTGAGCTATACAGAGCCCCAACCTGGCCATGAAACACTGCACATCACTGGTGCAGCGCACGTCAGGATGGAGAGGAACCAGAGATGGAGGTCAACCACGGCAACCTGAGGGAGAGAAAGAGAACCTGAGCAGCATTAATTCAAGAGCGAGAGGGTTAGCATCTGACAAACTGAATTAAATAGAATGGGCAGATGTCATCTTTTTATCGTTGGTGACGTGTACGTATCATGGCTTCAGTGTAACTCGATTGTACAGACAATCCCCCCCCTGCTCTACGTCAATTTTGGGACAATTGGAGCTTTCAAGACTGAGATCAATAGATTTTTGTTGGGTAAGGGTATCATGGGATATGGAGCAAAGGCGGGTAAATGGAGAGAGCCGTGAACTAATTGAATGGTGGAGCAGGCCTGAGGGGCTGAATGGCCTACTCCTGTTCCTACATGCAGCAACAGAGGAGCACCAGAACGGAAACCTTTCAGGAAGTTGAAGATTTTAGCGCCATAGTTACTCTCCGTGGAAACCACGACCAAAAAAGATCACAAGCCCGACATGTTGGCTCGATTTTGGGACTACATTTGAAAAGGGCCAAATCCAGGTCTTTTCCAATTTGGATGCACATGTTCCCTGGTAGCGGGAAGGGGAGAGAAATGAAGCTGTTGCAAGGCATGTTCCAGCCTCCTGCAGGTGGAGACAGTGACACAATGAACCACAGATGGGTCGCTCTAGCAGTACGGTACAGGATTAGTTGTGATGTTGTACTTCAGCACTCAGCCTCTGCCTTGCGGTGGAAGTGCTGACTGCACTCTCGGATGGACTAAGCCATACAGTGCAGTGGAGCAAACTCTACAGTCTATAAAGTTAATGGCCCAAAGTTTGACGTCAAAATAACGGCAAGGCTAATGGCGCTCACTGTCATTTATGCATAAACGGTCCAGCACCTTCAGGCGAGGGGCAGTTGCGCGGATAAACGCGGATGTCCAAACGTTGCTGTCCAAGTTGCGCTGCTCCACCGTGAGCTTAACAATAGTGGTATCGCGCTGTCTGTCTCACCATTGAATGGTGTGAAGTTGCTGTATTTGCGTGGTAGATATGAACTAAACTCACTACAGAGCATTAAGTCTTGTAAGTTCAAGTGCAAGTACCCTTTTAACGACATGATAAATGTTAATTACTGCCCATTAACCTCTCTGGCACTGAAAATGAACTATTACAAGTGTGGAGTCTCATTCCTTTAGGTTTTAATTGTATTCGAATTTTTTTTTACTTTCGCTTTCTGTCTCTTTTTTCTCTCTTAATCCAATCTTTCTTTTCCTTCTCTCTATTTCTCTTTCAGTACCTGATTTGGCATTGAATTCACCCACTCTAGTTTACTCTTACTTCTCAGTCCTTGCGCTGTTCATTTCACAATGCTTCAATCTGATTGGTTAAGGAGATCCACAGTTGCTTGCCCTGTTCACTCAGGTTGCAGATGCCCTGTAGAGGGCGCTGCACCGTTTCCCCACTCGTACTTCCAGCAACTTGCAACGCAAAATATCATGGAGGTTAAACGGGGAAAGGGCAAGTCTAACCAACGGCGGGCACTGTTCCTTGTCCGGTTACAGCAAATTCTGGGCCATTATGTAGCCCGCCCGCTCTGAACGGAAGCGTACGTTGGCTGCACACTGCGATGACTATTTTGATTTCTTGCCAATCGTCTCCGCTCCTCTCCCAAAGGCATTACCTCCTTGCTCGGCGCAGTTTCAGCTTTGCCCTCCGAGACCATCGTTCGCGCACGAGCCTTCAGTTGGCGGTGAGTATCGGCGAGCTGTTCATTCGCAGGGGGTTAACGCAGCTCAGCCCAATCTTGTCGCCACCCGATGTCCCCGCACGCATCCTCTCGAGCCGAGGTTGTCGGACGGCGACCAGGATATGAGGTGACGTTTTCTTTTTCCTTCACTAACTCGGGGCACCGAGGCCAACTGCGGAATCATTGTTAATCCCCTGGCTGAGTCCGCACAGACTGGAGATGGAGCCTGGGATCTTCCTGATCCATACAGCTCAGCTTATTTATCGGATAAACTGACGGAGCAATCGGGGGAGCTGGGAATGGACATTTGATGGGGCGCGTCTGTCGGTGAAAGGAACGCTGAAATGCGTGCCCAGTTTTGTCTCTCCTTCCACCGCTGTAGGTTCGATTTGGGTTGAAGGTGCATCACGAATGTATCAATAAGAATGACATGAGGCATAATTGGAGCAGGTGCCTGGGAGGCAGGCGAGTTTGATTTCCCTGAAATACGGCTCATTATTCGAGGCGTGTTGACAATTAGCTGGCCCCGTTTGTGTTTGGTTACCTTGGCTGAGTCTTAATTGGAATTTAAGTGAAGTTCTTGAGAGAACTTTCCTTCTCCTGAGAGCATTAAAACCCGCACTCACACAGCAGGACCGAGATATTCCGAGAGCTCTTTGAAGCTTTATTGCTGGATTCAGAGCAGAGGGAGGATTAAAGACCTTAGTTTGTGGGCACTAATCATGCATTAAAAAGATTACATTAGATGAGAATGAGTCTTTTCATTGAGTGACAAGGGCTGTCAATCAGAACTATGGCAATGAAAAAGGATTGCTTTTCTTTTAAACAAAGAATCCTTTCTAAGCTGTAGCTCAACATTGCCCCCCAAAAAATGCAAAATCGTAACATCATGTTCTTCAAAAAGGCTCAATAAGGATAAATTCTAAGAGTGTTGGATAGGTATTTGGTGAGAAAATCAATTGAGGGATATAGGTAGTGAACTGCATATTCTGCTTGAACTCTTGGGCTGGCAGATGGATCAAGATGGTCTCCTCTTCATTGAGGAGAACAAATGCAGATTGGGTGATCACTTCGCTGAACCGCTCCGTTTAGTCCACAAATGTCACCCTGAGCTTCCGGTCGCTTGCCACTTTAATTCTCCATCCCACTCCCATTCTGACCTCTCTGTCCTTGGCCTCTTACTCTTCCAATGAAGCTCAGCGCAAGCTCGAGGAACAAACATCTCCTCTTTCAACCATGCACTTTGCAATCCTTCAGCCTCAACATTGAGTTTAACAACTTTAAAAAATCCACAGTGTGGTCTGTTTTTGGCCCTGTCCATCTCCGTGTTCAGATGAGGAGAGCTCCACCCTTTATTTATGCTGTGAGCTGGGTGTTGCGATCGACCCTGGTTCTTCATAGTTATCCAATCATTCATGCTGGGCGGGAAGAGGATCGGGCTTGACTATTAAGTAACGTTCATCTCTGTGTTAGCCATGGCTCACTGGAAACATTCTCACCTCTGAGTCAGAAGGTTGTGGGTTTAAAGTCCCACTCCAGAGATTTGAGCACATAATCCAGGCTGAAACTCCAGTGCAGTGCTGAGGGAGTGCTGCACTGTTGGTAGGTGCCGCCTTTTGGATGAGACGTTAAACTGAGGTGCTCGCAGGTGGTTGTAAAAGATCCCATGACACTATTTCGAAGAAGAACAGGGAAATTCTCCCCGGTATTTATCCCTCAACCAACACTAAAAAAACAGATTATCTGGCCATTATCACATTGCTGTTTGTGGGATCTTGCTGTACGCAAATTAGCTGCCGCGTTTCCTACATTGCAACAGTGACTACACCTCAAAAGTACTTCATTGGCTGTCAAGCGCTTTGGGGCATCCTCCAGTCATGAAAGGCGCTATACAAATGCAAGTTCTTTTCTATCGTTCTCCGACTGTGAATGACCTGCAGGTGCTCCCGATGCAGCTTCACCCATGAAGTGTGGTGGCTCAGATGCAGTATTAGCGGGCGATCAATGCCGATGCATCCTTCAGGGCAGATAGGAAGACAGGGAGAGAGCTGGAAGGGAAGGAAAAAGATAGCATAATTGCCAGAAGGCAACCTGCGTCCACCATTTTCTGTCATATTACTCTCGCCCCACGAGTGCTGGGCTTAATTCGTTTCAGTGTGAACATTTTTTAATGTTTATTTTCCCGCATCCAGCTAACCTTGTGCTGCCCTTCGAGTCAACACTCATTTTTCATACTCTGGTGTTCCTGAAAGTATAATTCCCCTTGCTCAGACAGTCTGCCTGCTATCAGTCTTGCACTGTCACGCAAACAGGCAAGAGCCATTTTAATAGCAAACCCCTTGCAGGCCTCACTGATGACGCAGTCCACCCAGAATATTCAGCTTCATTCTCGTCGTACCAAAGACCACTTCTCAGTGTCAAGAGTTATGAACTTAGTCAATAATAAGCAAACTGCAGAGCAGTGTCAATACCCTCGTCAGTCTCTGCGCATGTCAGGAAAGCAAGCTCACCAACTTCCGCACATTTAGAGAGAGCATCGTGCGTGAAATTGTATTATTATGCCCTCCTACCGCAGAATTGCAAACCCATGTCCGTAGTGGCTGTGCAGGTGATTCCTATTCTTCCCCAGCAAGTGAAAGCAATGGAGGCAAACTATCCCAGCATTCATAGCATCGTGAAAACCCTCTATTCGGAACATAGAAATTGCTAGATGGAAGAAGACCCTTTCTCGTGTGTCTTTGCTGTGCCCTTTCCGTAGCTCTAATGTCCTTTCGACAATGGGGTGCCCAGGACTGTGCACAATGTTCCAACTGTGGCCTTTCCATACTCTGTACAAAATCAGCATCACTTCTTTCCTTTTATATTCAATGCTGCTATGTGTAAAAACAACCACATTTGTCTTTTTATGGCCTTCTCTACATGTCAAACAGGTTCAAGCGCTGGTTTCTGGGACACACCACGAGACACAGGCTGCCAATTTAAGTAAAATATCCATTTACCCCCCACTCTACTTTCTGTCTCCTCGCCACCCCTCTCTCCAGGCAATTTCATTGCATTTCATACTGTGTGCCTGAATATTTGTAACAAGGGAGGCACCTTGTCCCATCACCACCTGAAAGTCCACATACACAGCATCCACCACATTCCTTTTTATCTACACCTTCTGTGATTTTCCACACACGTATCAACATAACATGTATCAAACAAAACATTCAACACGTGTTATACAAGTGCCATGCATGTATCAACATAACATGTAGCATGACTCCAGAGACTTGAACAGGCTGACACTCCAGTGCAGTGCTGAGGGAGTGCTGCACTGTCGGAGGTGCCGTCTTTCAGATGAGATGTTAAACCGAGGCTCCATCTGCCCTCTCAGGTGGATGTAAAAGATCACATGGCCCTATTCGAAGGAGAGTAGGGGTGTCCCCAGTGTCCTGGCCAACTTTTATCCTTCAACAAACAGCTAAAAAACAGATCATCTGGTCATTTATCACATTGCTGTTTGTGGGAGCTTGCTGTGTACAAATTGGCTGCTGCATTTCCTACATTACAACAGTGACTGCACTTCATTGGCTGTAAAGCGCTTTGGGAAGCCCTGAGGTCATGAAAGGCGCTATATAAATTCTTTCTTTTCTTTTCGGTTTTTCTAGAGAGAGTCTTGAATCTTTGGCCCTTTGTTACAGAACTTGAAATCTCTCATGATTTTGAACATTTCTGTTAAGACCCCTCTTACTCTACCCCTTGCAAAAGCCCTACTTTTTCAAAGCATTATAAGTAACCACAGCCTGTCAGTTTGGAACCATGTCTGCTGATTCCCCTCCTTATAATGGATTTCCCCACAACTTTGTATATTTCTGTTAAAGAAATTATCTACTTAAATACTGTAAAAATGCAGGATTCAGTTTAACAGTACTGCTTTTTTGTGATGAGTATTAGATCCAATTGGAAAACAGATTGAGGGTCTAATTAGCATACCCAAGAACCCACCATTGGCTGCCGCGCTTCCTACATTGCAACAGTGACGACGCATCAAAAAGTGTTAAAGGCGCTATATAAATGCAAATTGCTGTTGTTGTTGTTGTAAAGTGCTTTGTGACGTCCTGAGGCCATGAAAGGCGTTATATAAATGCAGCTCTTTCTTTCTTGAATATACAAAACATTGAACTGACAATTGTGACCACCTACAAACCCGCTTATAAATTTCGAAACCTTGTAAGAGCGCGCAGTTAGTAAGATGTGATTTAAATCGCAGATTATTATGATTAAACATTAATATTGATGATATGCACAATTAGTTTAAGCAAATACAGGATTGTTTGGATAAATGTAACTTTTAATAACGCACTCACATTTAATTTAGTTTTCAGACCCTAGAGTATTTCAGTGGTAACTTGCAGCTTGACAATGATAATCCCCTTTTAAATATTTTGCATTTCAATTCCACAAATGCTCTCCTTTTGAAAATTTGTAAGCAGTATCTTCCTTCTAACAATCCATAGCAATAAGAGACAATAATATGAGTTTATTAAAAATGCATGTTTTATTGGATTTCTGCAACAGAGAAAACACATTGCAGTCATAATTAAGTTATGATTAATAAAATATAGTGTATTTTCATCAAAAATGAATTTTAGTGTTGTCCTTGGCTCAGTGGTAGCATCTTGCCTCTGAGGTTGTGGGTTCAAGCCCTACTCCAGAGACTTGAGCACATTATCTAAGCTGGCACTTCAGTGCAGTGCTGAGGGAGTGCTGCACTGTCGGAAGTGCCGTCTTTCGGATGAGACGTTAAACCGAGGCCCCGTCTGCCCTCTCAGGTGGACGTAAAAGATCCCACGGCACTCTTTCAAAGAAGAGCAGGAGAGTTATTCCCGGTGTCCTGCCTAATATTTATCCCTCAATCAACATCACTAAAACAGATTTTTTGGCCATGATCACATTGCTGTTTGTGGGAGCTTGCTGTGTGCAAATTGGCTGCCGCGTTTCCTACATTACAACAGTGACTACACTTCAAAAAGTACTTCATTGGCTGTAAAGCGCTTTGGGACGTCCGGTGGTCGTGAAAGGGTTTGATAGGGTAGATGTAGAGAAGAATTTTCCACTTGCAGGCGAGACCATAATTAAGGGCCATAAATATAAAATAGTCACTAATAAATCCAATAGGGTATTCAGAAGAAACCCAGAGAGTGGTTAGAATGTGGAACTCGCTCCCACAAGGAACAGTTGAGGCGACTAACATAAATACATTTAAGGGGACGCTAGATAAACAAATGTGGGAGAAAGGAATAGAAGGACATGTTGATGGGGTTAGGTGAAGAGAGGTGGGAGGAGGCTCGTGTGGAGCAGTTGGGTCGAATGGCCTGTTTCTGATGAAAGTACTAATACTTCGTTGACTGTGAAGCGCCTTGTGACATCCTGAATTCGTGAAAGGCGCTATTTAATTAGTCCACTATAGCTACAGTAATAACTTCCCCTGATGATCTAGTGGATACATATGTAGCACTAAATATGTTGCTAAGCTATGGGGAAAGAGCGAGGGGAGTGGGACTAATTGAATAGCTCTACCAAAGAGCCGGCACAGGCACGATTCTGTGCTGTCAGATTCTATGGGCAGAATTTTCATTGACCCGTGGAGGCGGGTTTGGAGGCGTGTGGGGTGGGAAAATAGCAGATTCGGGGGTCCCGAACCCATCCCGCCCCCAACCCGCCTCCATGCCAGTTTCGCTGGAGGCGGCTACCCGACCTGTGCTGGGACCCGCCTCCCCGCTTCACAGAGCTGTCAAACGCTGAAATTTCATCTGTCAAAAGCTCTTGCCAGATGAAATTTCAATGGCTGACGTCACCTGTATCCAAGGGACCCTTGATTGGCCTGCTGAGCCCACTGGGCAGGCTTAACAAGGTCAATCAAGGGAAAATACAGCGGGTTGGCCACAAGTCAATGGAGGCGGGACGACAACCCAAAAAGTGGGAGTCCCGCCTCCATCACGTCCCCATTGACAAAATCCAGCCCTTTGACTCTATAAAACTACAGAGCAGGCAGGCCCCAGCTTCGATCCCGGGTCTGTGTTAGCTGAGTTAGCTCATCTCAACAGAGGCACTGCAGGTGGCCTCGAAGCTAGAGGTGCGAAAACTCAACCAGGTTCCTTCCGATTGTTACCCAGTGACCTCTGCTACACAGCCCACTTATGTGCACATCGGGATGGGGATAGGATTAAGATCAACCGCGATGTTCGCCACGGTCTCCCTCACTGTGTAGACTCGTACATGACGAGTGGCTACTTGGGTGGGGCATTGGAGGTCTACCAGGAGCATCTGTGGACCCAACGTGAATCAGCGCCTTCAGGAGAGGAGGGGAAACATCTGCTGGGAGGGGCCTGCGAAAACATCTGCCAATAACAGAATCGAACTAAGAAATATCTGGAGAGACAATCCTTCCTCTCACCTGAGAAACAATTCCATCCCAGCTCTTTGTTAGCATTAACTATTGATGGATTAATGGGGCACTTTTTTAAACACCTTGTTTTTTCATTGATGGTATCTTGATTGAAGGGCCAAGGCCATAGTGCAGGACACCACCAAGGTTGAAGAGAAGACGAGGCGAAACGAGACAAGGTGGCGCCAAGCTTGGAGTCTAAAAGCCTCTAGATTGTAGAGGGAAGGGAAAATTGAAGGAGGTAATGAGTTCCACAGTTTGTGGGTCCTGATAAAGAATGAATTCAAGTAGGAGGCTCTCCATGAAGATGCAGGGAGGAGAGAGAGTGTGTGGGACAGCATATTTGTATTTGGCACCTTAAACATTCATTCCCTCCACCACCTGTGCACCGTGTCTGCAGTGTGTACCATCGACAAGATGCACTGCAGCAACTCGCCAAGGCCTCTTCAACAGCACCTCCCAAAACCGCGACCTCTACCACCTAGAAGGGCAAGGGCAGCAGGCGCATGGGAACACCACCACCTCCAAGTCACACACCATCCTGACTTGGAAATATATCGCCGTTCCATCATTGTCGCTGGGTCAAAATCCTGGAACTCCCTACTTTACAGCACTGTGGGAGTACCTTCACCACACGGACTGCAGTGGTTCAAGAAGGCGGCTCACCACCACCTACTCAAGGGCAATTAGGGATGGGCAATAAATGCTGGCCTTGCCAGCGACGCCCACAGCCCAAGAATGAATAACGAAAAATATTTTTGTTGAACAGTGCATGCAGCAGGATTCTTATGCTGTATTCGGCTAATGTGTTCTGAAGTGCACTAAAAACATTTTTGACGGCTGTCAGTCATTGTCAGTTTGTGCCTGCGAGTCTCACTGCGAACTGAGCAGTGGTATGTCAGAGTGAATGGGCTGGACAGGTGAGCAAGGAGTTGGTAATGAAAGGCAACAGATTGATGACAGTCAAGGTGTGCCGATGTGTCGTGTTTTTTTTAAGAAAGAGCCTCATTATGCAAAGTGACGTTTCCTTTATTCACTGATAGATTTGGGGAAGCGGAGCATGGAAAAGAAGGCTTTGTGTGGAAGGGCCCTTGAATTGATGTAGAGGATAATTGGTTCTGGCAAGGAGGTCACTGCTGCTTCTGGCCATGGCCCTGGAGCACTTTAGTACCAGACAAGCATGCAGCAAAAAATATAGGCGATGTGTTAGAGGACTTAATACTTGAGGTTGAAATGCTGGTGAGTTATTTTAAAAATGTTCTCCCTCCTGAAGGTGCAGACTCGTGCTGGCCCACAATTCCATGGGTAGTCAGCAACCCGGGCTTCAGGTGAGTGCTCGATGGCTATTCTGCCATACAGGGCACTATAGCCCAGCCTGATCCTGTCATCGTGAGATATCCATGCATCTTTTCAGTAGAACTCAGTGGAATACAAGGGGATTCCAGCCTGATTTATTTCTCGCTCCCTAGCCCAGAAGGTGCTGAACTGTAAATGACAGGAAAAAGTCATTTGAACTGGCATGACAACGGTTATTATTCTGTGTAGAGATGTAAGAAATGGTACAAATGTGACATTAGAACATAAGTGACTTAATTTGTTTGTATATCAATGTTATTTTTGTCTGGAAGAAAAGAAAGATTTGCATTTCTATAGCGCCTTTCATGACCTCAGGACGCCCCAAAGCACTTTACAGCCAATGAAATGCTTTTGAAGTGTAGTCACTGTTGTAATGTAGGAAACACGGCAGCCAATTAGCGCCAGATCATCTGTTTTTGGATGTTGATTGAGATATAGACATTGGCCCAGGACATATTGTAATTATAGACGCAAGTGAAAACCTCGCATATCGTACAGTGATTCAGCCTTTATCTTCACCAGAAGGTCACCTTCCCCCATCTTCAAAATTCCATTGGTGGGAATTAAAAGTTAGACATTTTTGGCCTAAACCACTTGAGTTACTTCTGCACTTTGTCCTGGAGCCTTTTTAAACTTCTAGCTCTGTGACCCGTTGACGCTAAATGTGACCCAAATTTAAATGCACTAGGGGTGTAGAGTCCAAGAGTAAAGAAGTAATGATTGGAACACTGTGTGCAGTTTTGGGAGCCTCATTATCGAAAGAACATTAAAACCATAGAGAGCTTGCAGTGTAGATTCAACAGGATGCTGCCAGGGATGGGAAACTAGTTATGAGGAGTGTCTTGGGATACTCTCCCCTCTGTGCTTTCTTTTTTAATTTTCACTTAAATAATTGCACGTACATGGCTCCTCCATGGAGCCTTATGACCATTTAGTGAAGACAGAAAAGTCTATATGCTGTGTGCTGGTGCCAGGGCTGGCTTTTCAAACGTCTCCGTGTGGACAACCCTGACAAATATTGGCAAATTCCTAGCCACATATGGACTCACTCTTGGGGATCCTCTGCAAATATTGACCCCCCCCCCCCAAGAATATCACCTCTCAATATTGACAAACTTGGGGATGCCCCATCCTAACCTCCAAAAGACAGAGTCAGCTACTGACAGGACAACGTGCTGGCATTGCAGAGAATGTTTATTCGTATACAACTAGTTTATCTCGAAATGTGAGTTACACTGGCAAAGCTACATTTGTTGCCCATCCCTAGTTGCCCTGAGAAAGAGGTGGTGGGCCTTCTCCATGAGCCGCTGCAGTCTGTTTGGTGAAGGTGCCCCCACAGTGCTGTTAAGTAGGGGATCCCAGGATATTGACCCAGAGATGATTAAGGGACGGTGCTAGATGTCCAGGTCAGGATGGTGTGTGAGTTAGAGGGGGACTTGGAAGTGATGGTGTCCCTATGACATTGCTGCTCTTGTCTGTTTCAGAGGTGGGGTCATGGGGTTGGGAGGTGCTGCCCAAGTAAGCTTGGTGAGTTACTGCAGTGAATCCTGTAAATGGTGCATACAGCAGCCACAGTAAGCCGATGGGCAAGGATATTGAACCCAGTGGCAGGGACGCCAATCAAGAGCACTGCTCTGTCCTGGATTGTGTTGAACTTCTTGAGTGTTGTTGCAGCTGCACCCATTCAGGCAAGTAGTGATCTGCTCTTAGTTTATCCCACTTAGCATGGTGGTCATGCCACAGTGCATGATGGAGTGTGCCTTCACAGTGCCGATGAGATGTCTTCATAAGGACTGTGGGGTGGTAACTCCTAGCAGTGCCGTTGTGGACAGGTGTATCTGCGACAGGAAGGTCGGTGAGGACGAGGTCAAGTGGGTTACTTCCTCGTGTTGGTTCCCTCACCACCTGAACCAGCCCCAGTCTGGCAGTTAAGTCCTTCACAACTCGGCCAGCTTGGTCCGTGGTGGTACTATCGAACAACTCCGAACAATTGAAGCCCTCCACCTACAGTATTTCCTGTGCCTTTGCTTTCCTTAGTGCGTCCTCCAAGTGGTATTCAATGTGGAGAAATACCGGTTTGTTAGTTGTGAGGGGCCAGTATGTGGTAATCAACAGAATTGGCCTTGTTTGACCTGAAGCCAGGGGACATCATGGGGTGTGGGTCAATGTCCCAGCGCCATGGCCACCCAATTGTATACCACTGTGCCCCCTCTGGTGGGTCTCTGCTGCTGGTGTGACAAGACTTGCCCAAGGATGGTTATGGAGGAGTCTAAAATATTGCCTGATAGATATGAGTCTGATGCTTGACTAGTCTGTGGGACAGCTGTCCCAACTTGAACACCAATCCCAGATGTTTGTAAGGAGGACTTTCCAGGGTCGACCCGGTTGAACTTGCCTTAGTCTTGTCCTGCTTGATGCCTGGGTCATTGTTGATAGGTCTGTCTGACTTTTATTCTTATTTTTGAACTTCGAAGTATTTATATTACAGCTGAGTGGTTTGCTGGGCCATTTCATAGGGCATTAAGAGTCAGGAGCTGTCGGAGTCATTGCGATGTGTTTATTATCACTTTCATTTTCACTGCGGTGAAAACCAGTTGCTGGGTAAGGAACTGGTACAATAAAATAATTTCTGCTTTGGCATTTACTTAAATCTATTTAACAGTTATTACCATCTGTAATATCTATATATGAGTACACTAATACTGGAATTTCTTTTAAATGAGTCCTCCCAAGCTTAGTTTCTCAGTAACCTTTTTTTAGCGAATTTTATGCTGAAGATGAGGGATGTTGGACCACTTTACATTTTCAGTCAGTCAGTGTCCGTGTCCCAGGTCAAGTGTAGCATCAGTTAATACACAGTATAGCTTAGACTAAACATAAGAATATAAGAAATAGGAGCAGGAGTAGGCCATACGGCCCCTCGAGCCTGCTCCTCCCTTCAATAAGGCCATGACTGAACTTCTATATCAACTCCACTTTCCCGCCATATCCCCAAAACTTTGATTCCTTTAGTGCCCAAGAATCTATTGATCTCAGCCTTGAATATACTCATCGACTGAGCAACCACAGCCCTCTGGGGCAGAGAATTCCAAAGATTCACAACCCTCTGAGTGAAGACATTTCTCCTCATCCCAGTCCTAAATGGCCGACCCCTTATCCTGAGACTGTGACCCCTAGTTCTAGACTCTCCAGCCGGGGGAAACAGACTCTCAGCATCTACCCTGTCAAGCCCTCTAAGAATTTTATACGTTCCAATGAGATCACCTCTCATTCTTCTAAACTACAGATAATATAGGCCCATTCTACTCAATCTTTTCTCATAGGACAGCCCTCTCATCCCAGGAATCAATCTAGTGAACCTTTATTGCACCACATCTAAGGCAAGTATATCCTTCCTTAGGTAAGGAGACCAAAACTCCAGGTGTGGTCTCACCAAAGCCCTATATAATTGCAGCAAGACTCCCTTACTCTTATACTCCAACCCCCTTGCAATAAACGCTAACATACTATTTGTCTTCCTAATTGTTTGCTGCACCTGCATGTTAACTTTCTGTGATTCGTGTACAAGGACACCCAAATCGCTCTGAATACCAACATTTACTAGAGTCTCACCTTTTAAAAAAATATTCTGCTTTTCCATTCTTCTTACCAAAGTGGGTGATTTCACACTTCCCAACATTATACTCCATTTGGCGCCTTCTTGCCCAATCACTTAACCGGTCTATATCCCTTTGCAGCCTCTTTTTATATCCTCCTCACAGCTTACTTTCCCACCTAGCTAAACTGTTCCATTAAGCACTTGTAGGTCTCATACAGCTTGAGTAGATACATTGTGAAGCTCTTTCTACACTGTTCCATCAAGCACACCAGGTCAGGTGCAGCATGAGTAGATACAGAGTGAAGGTCTATCTATTATGTTCTATCAAGGACTCTAAGGTCTGGTGTAGCATTCAATAGTAACTTTCAAAAGGGAATAGGATAAATACTTGAAGGGGAAAAAAATTACGGGGCTGTGGGGAAAGAGCGGTGGAGTGGGACTAATTGGAGAGCTCTACCAAAGAGCCAGCACAGGCACGATGGGCCAAATGGCCTCCTTCTGTGCTGTATCATTCTATGATTCTATAAACTGAATTGAGGACTGCACCAAAGTCATTTCATGTTGGAACCTTTACAAGTAGCAAAGTTTTTCCTCCCATTAATCTGGGCGTGACTTGGAACTCAGATCCTTTAGCTGAAATGAAATGTCTCACCCACTGTGCCATCCACTGCTGAGTCCCTCACGGCAAGTAACTCAATTTAAAGCAAATAGGTTACTCACCGAAAACAAATCGCTTTCAATTTCTGATGTTCTTGAGGCCAGCTCTCTGGTCACAGTCCGAAAGGAGCGCGTGTTGACTTTGTGTTCACCGCTGTGACCTTACTCGTGTCTGTTCATTTGCAGATGAGAAGCCAGTCTCGCTGTCTCCCTACGAAGCCCCAGCGAATAGCCCTCGGTACATGTTCAATCAGAGAGAGCGGGAGTCCCTGGAGGTGCGAATGCGAGAGGTAGAAGAGGAAAACCAGGCCCTTCGTAAGCAGCTCAGCCTCGCCCAGAGCCGAGTCCATCGCCATAGGAACCATTCCAAAAGCTATTCCACAGAGGAAGGCACAGGAGACAACGAGGTGGTGCATGCGCTGGCATGGAATGGCTCGGAATGTGGCAAACGGCCCACTGTGGAAAAGTGTGAGGTAATTCTCCTTCTATTCCTTCATGCTTGGTTCTCTAGGCTTGCGTCCATCTCTCTCGTTCAATTTTTCCCGATGGTGGTAGGATTTTATATTTTTGATAGCACCATAAAAGTTTTACACAGAAGGAGGCCATTTGGCCCATTGTGTTTGTGCCAGCTCTTTACCAGGGCAATCCAAACTATTCCTATGTCCCTGCTCTCCCACATATCATCATCTAATTCAAATATATATCCACTTGTCCCATAAAAAGTGCAACGGTCTCTGCCTCGAACACTTTCCATGATACAGTGTTGCAACAGGGAACAAACACTGACATGTTACCTAACTTGCCTCAGTTTATATGCCACCTTTTTTTTCTGTCAATTTTCTGCTTTCCTCTTTTCCCCACAGCTAATTTTTTTGCCTCTCCCTCATCCAGGGGTGCCCAGGCTAATTGTGAAGCAGCTCCAGCTAACCAGTCAAGATCAACAACCTCCGCGCAGACTGGGAATTGAATTATAGATCCTCTGAGCAGTGTGGCTCTGCTCATTATTTTTGTAAAATTCACGCAAGGACTCTTGGGCTGCAAGGATGTGGGGCATTGCTGGCATTGCCCATTGCTAATTATCCTTGAAAAGGTGGTGGTGAGCATTTGCCAATTGAGCTATTGAGCAGCTTAACCCAGTCTGATCAAAGGTTCTACCGTGAAATATTGACTGGCATTATCTCTTTCTGATACTTGTCTGACTTGCTGTGCATTTCCAGCAGATTCTCGCTCTCTTTTGAAGCAGTTGCAGGTTTTTCCCCCCCCTACGCTGTCCCTCATTTTACCTTCTCACAATTATGAGTGTGAGCAACTGGGACTGGCTCGAGCGAGATGCCACCATTTGTATTTTCTCCCACCCCTTTTTTTTCACCTATTACGCAGCAAAAAGGCAGTTTCGAGAACGACAGACTTAAGTCTCCTGTAAACCAAGCCCTGCACCCTTATGTGTGTCATGAATGGGATCGCATACCACATCATTGACAATTACTCCTGAAATGGTATAATGCATCAAAGACCACGAGGCACGACTACCATGAGCTCACATCTGTTGTAAAAGGTGCTAAGTGCAAACTCTAAGGGCTGGATTTTGATACTGGGGCGGGCTGGGGTCGTGTCATCCACTTTTCGTGTTATCCACCCGACTCCCAATTGGATGTGGGAGATTGATGCGATTTTCACCGAATTGGGCAATTGAGTTCCAGAGCATGTGGGAACCCATGACCCAATTAGTGTTTTCAGTCTAAAAGTCGCCTCTGATGATGTCATCATTGCTGCTGCATTGAAGGTCTGCAAAGACTGCCTGGCCTTCGCTGTGAGAGGACCTGGAGGCAAAATGACCAGCAGGAGCCCTAAGTCTGCTCCCAAAAATTCCTTCACCACCACCACCGCCGCCGACAGGTTTCACATTCATGGTTCAGAACAGGCGTGCTTCACCTGGAAAAAGGGTTAAAATCACAAAGGCCTTTCAAAATGGCATTATAGAGGCAATTTAGTGCTTGTTAAGGGCCTTAACGGCCTATCCCGCCTCTTGGAGGCGGGACCAGCAGACACGATTTAATGAAAATTGCTTGGAGGCGGGATGGAGGCGGACTTGTGCCCGCCCGCCAGTTTTCGCAATTTTAACCCCCCACACGCCTCCAAACCCGCCTCCACGGGTCAATGAAAATTCTGCCCTAAGTTTTATTCAGGCTAAGACTAATATTCGGATTGTTACACAGGTTAGACAATTATACAGAAGCAGCAAGCAATTAAGAACAACAACTTATTAAATAGAGCTTTTAATGTAAAGAATGTTACAAAGTCACTTTACAGAATAGCAGCCAGAGGAACAGAAACACCAAATTCCAGTACTAGACTTAAACACGATATAAACTGTATCAAAACAAGAAATGAGACTGTCTGAAACTTTTCTACTTCCTTCAATAGTCTCTGACTGAGTCTCTAATGGACATTATGGCGGAAATTACTCCAAGGTGCCCATTCTAACGAGCTCACATCGTACAGACAATGTGTAGCAGGTTACTCAAATCCACAGGGAAAACCGTAAATTAGTGACTATTCTTTGATGTAAAGGTAGGCTCCACACAGTCTGCTGTTAAACGCCTACTGGCCACTGAAACCAGATCTTGTCTTGTTCTTGCATACCTGTCAGTGCGATTAAACAATGTACAACCTGATGTCCTCTTAGAACAAAGCTCCCTTGATGGCTCTGCAATTTAGGATGTAATGCATTGATCTGTAAGCTTTTTACATTTGCCAGCAATTGAAACCAATCCTATGTCAGATTGGCGTGAGCTTAGAACTACATTAAAATTACCTTCAAAGGATCAATGCATTGATTAGCACCCAAAACCAAGCTTCTGCATCCTGGCTCAACGACAGATCAAACAGCCTGCCCAGGTTCTCACAAATAGCTGGGCTCCATTTTGAAGTTTAGTAAGGAAAGTTATCTTCCATCTTAACTAGAATTACTTAATGACAGTGTAAAGGATGTATTGTTACAGAAATTCTCCCCATTTGACACAGGATGAAGAATCTGTTTTCGGCACATTGTTGATCGCTGATTCTGTTGCTGACGACCGGTTAGTGGAGGATAATTGGCATTGGTTGGGGTTAGTGGAGGATAACTAGCATTGGTTGGGGTAATGGAGGATAACTGGCATTGGTTGGGGTAATGGAGGATAACTGGCATTGGTTAGGATTAGTGGAGGATAACTGGCATTGGTTAGGATTAGTGGAGGATAATTGGCATTGGTTAGGATTAGTGGAGGATAACTAGCATTGGTTGGGGTAATGGAGGATAACTGGCATTGGTTGGGGTAATGGAGGATAACTGGCATTGGTTGGGGTAATGGAGGATAACTGGCATTGGTTGGGGTAATGGAGGATAACTGGCATTGGTTGGGGTAATGGAGGATAACTGGCATTGGTTAGGATTAGTGGAGGATAACTGGCATTGGTTAGGATTAGTGGAGGATAATTGGCATTGGTTGGGGTAATGGAGGATAACTGGCATTGGTTGGGGTTAGTGGAGGATAACTGGCATTGGTTGAACTTCACCCAGCATAAGGAATTGCCTTCAGGAACGGAGGAGAGAATAAGATTGGTTAAAACAAAGTTATCCCAGCAGCCTTTGCTGTAGCCAGGGGCCATGGAGACCAGCAGGATAGTGCCAGTGAATAGCTTCCTGATATGTCTTAGTAAAAGCATCATTCACTATCTGGCCCATTGGTGCTCCGACAGCCTGGGGGCCATTTGCTGCACTCCTCTCCTGAGACCCTCACAGCTCTTGCTGTCCACGTGCTCACGGTTCTCCTTTTGCAGCCAGTGTAGCGGTGATGAGCTGACCAACCTTGGATTGGGTGCCATTCCCTGTCACAAGGGCAGATAAAAGCAAGGGGAGGCAATGAGGCAGCAGCTTTATAGCAGCTTCTGTTACAGCAAGTTAAAGTTGACACCTAAATGATAACTGTTCTATTTTTTGCTCTCTTCTTGTGGAAACGTACACAGCCTTTACGCGACAACAACAGCAACAATTTGCATTTATGTAGCGCCTTTAACAGAGTAAAATGTCCCAAGGCGCTTCACAGATGCGCTATCAGACAAAATTTGACATCGAGCCACATAAGGAGATTTTTCGGATCGGCGACCAAAGGTTTGGTCAAAGAGCTAGGTATTAAGGAGCGTCTTGAAGGAGGAGCGAGAGGTAGACTGAGGTAGAAGTAGCCGTAGTAAAATGATTGAAACCTGGAGTTTACTGAGGTGAAGTTCTGTGTCCCATCCTTTCATGGTGCAGTGTTGCAGCATTACTAAAGAGTGGCTCTTGATCAAGTCATTGATCACGATTGTATCCCTTGATAGAAAGCTACTGAGAAAGAGAGAATTGATCTGGCCTGCATTGATCAGAGAGGGAGCCAGCTCTAATGCTGTCTCAGTGGTCCCAAAGTTAACTCCGAGTTATTATGGACGCCAGTATAAGCTGTGCTCAAGTCCTGAAAATGGTTTTTAAGTGGTCATACCAGAGTCCAAATAGCCAAGCAGATCATGATGTAATTTTGAAATTGCCCCAGTGGTTTTGTAGGTATAGTACTGTACTAAGATATTCAGAGGAAAATATCCCGGGTGCAGTCCCCAATCTGTGCTAAACCCGTTGATCTCAGCCAGTACAGCAGTTGAGAATCTACAGTGGGCTTTTAGCACCCGCTGCATTAGGGAAGAGAAAAATCCCCCAGGTTTCCTGCTCCTGATCGCCACCCAGTGGTAGAAGTGATGATAGAAAGTGCACGAGTGTGGACATTTGGTTGAGAACAGGATTGGGTTTGGCTGTGATGCCCGTCATGGTTGAATAGCCTAACAACGCTCACTGTCTGAGCCCACACATTGAAAAAAAATGGCCATTTGGGTGAGGTGCCAATGTCGTGGAACCGAACCCCAGCAAGGGCTAGCTCCTTCAGAAGAGGAGAGAAGAGGATTGTGGAAAAGATTCATTTGACCACGAGGAAATATAATTGTTTTTGTCTTTTGCAGACAATCCACATTGCCATTGTGTGTGCGGGATACAATGCGAGCCGTGATGTTGTGACACTCGTAAAGTCCGTTCTATTTCACCGGTACGTATGCACGATGCTCTTATGTTCAATAGTCTTGTTTCAGTACGTGTTTCACAGAAGCACGGATTCCGACATCTTAAGCCTTGGGCAATCATCACATTTCAACTCTCCCCACCTATCCTGGCGTGCTGACTAATGCACTGATTGCCTTCCAGTACCTGGCTGAAGTGGGAATGCAAATACGAGCAGTGAGTGTCAGCCAGCTATTCAAGCATGGAGAGCATTGATCATGTTCTCATCCAAAGTCCAATACCTCAATTTTTCAGGGTTGGATAGCAATAACAAGTGGGAACTCCAGCTGATTTCTTTCTTTATTCCCAACCGAGAGTCAATTATATTGGTCACAACTCCCACCTTAGCTGAGATCAGCTAACTTAGTACAGGTTAGGAATGTGCCTTGGGCCTTTCTGGCCTTTCTGCCCCAATCACACAATGGGCTGGATTTTGATACTGGGGCGGGTTGGGGTCGTGTTATCCACCCGACTGCAATTGGATGTGGGAGATTGATGCGATTTTAACCTAATTGGGCAATTGAGTTCCAGCATGTGGGAACCCATGAACCAATTAGTGGTTTCAGTCTGAAAGTCGCTTCTGATGATGTCATCATTACTGCTGCATTGAAGGCCTTCAGAGACTGCCTGGCCTTTGCTCTGAGAGGACCTGGATGCAAAATGAGCAGCAGCAGCCCTGAGAGAGAGAGAGAGAGAGAGAGAGAGAGAGAACCTGAAGGCAAAATGAGCAGCAGCAGCCCTAGATCTGGTCCCAGATATTTTTCCTCCTACTACTACTCCATTGTAATAGTGGACCTGCAGCTGATAGTCAGCTTTCGAAATGTGCTCCCGCCAGGTTTCACAATCGTGGTTCAGAGCAGGCGTGCTTCACGTAGAACAAGGGTTAAAATCACAAAGGCCTTTCAAAATGGCATTATAGAGCCAATTTAGTGCTTGTTCAGGGCCTTAACGGCCTATCCCGCCTCTTGGAGGCGGGACAGAGTCGGGACCAGCAGACACGATTTAATGAAAATTGCGTGGAGGCGGGATGGAGGCGGACCTGTGTCCGCCCGCCAGTTTTCGCAATTTTAACCCCCCACACGCCTCCAAACCCGCCTCCACGGGTCAATGAAAATCCAGCCCAATGTCTTCTTACCAACTAGGGGAGCTATCACCTTTCAGTCATGAAACCACTTTTACACAGGGAGTGTGGGATAAATGGAGGTTATTTGGCCCTTTGCTTGGTTCCAGTTCTGTTCAGTATTTTCCTTCCGGATACTCCCTCGGTCTGTGCTGCATCTTTGTTTGAGAGTCTCAAAACATTATATTTCGATAGCTTGTCAACGAGATGGTTCAGATTTTCAGTTGAGTGGCACTTTTGGATGAGATGTTAAACCAGGGCCCAGTCTGCTGTAGAATAGAGCTTATATGTATGATTTGATAATGTTTTAAATGTAATGCTTTTCTTAAAATTACTATGATATATAATAATGTATGTTAGAAGCATGAAACCTCTGTTACAAGATGTGTAACCTTAGTTAAAAAGACACAAGGCTGAGTGGACGTAAACGGTCCCATGCCATTATTTGAAGAGCGGGGAGATTCCCTGGTGTCCTGGCCAGCATTTATCCTTCAACCAACATCACTGTAACAGATTATCTGCTCATTTATCACATTGCTGTTTGTGGGATCTTGCCGTGTGGAAAATTTTCTGCATCGTTTCCTACGTTACAACCGTGACTACACTTCAAAAGTACTTCATTGGCTGTAAAGCACTTTGGGACGTCCTGAGGTCATGAAAGGCGCTATAGAAATGCAAGTCTTTTCATTGGGACTGTAACATTTCAACACCGCTGGCTCTTTCGTGAGGAGAGTGTGCTGGTTTCTATTTTCCCATTGAATCATAGAAGTGGAATTATTGGTCAGCTTTTTGTTCCGTCCCCCAATTTCGTCCCTCTTCTGAAGAAGTTGGTCCTGCAGGGGTACGGTCCCACCTGCTCCAGATCCCCTCCAGCACCTGGCCCAATGAGCCATTCTTCACAAGCACACCTGGACAGTAACTACTGGCGGATCATTGCACCTTGGCGAGGTGGGGGTGGTGTGGGGGAGGTGCGTCACAGCCGAGTCCAATCCTGCCCCACATCCACCATCCCCGCACATACGTGATTTCCAGTCGGAATCCACTGGATAGTGATAAGGAGCCTTAGCTGGGATCTTTCTTTATTTCAACCCCGGCCCACGTGCCGCTTTGACCAGTTGTAGCACAACCACTGCTCTGGCTGAGCCTGGAACCTCCTGCTCTGTATGGCATAGTGCCGCACTGGGCACTGCCTCTACCCAGCAGGGTGTCAGAGAGCTTGTTAGACAACTTCTTAATGAATGCTGAAACGGTAAAGCCCCTATTCTCCAAATGTAGTCTCTTCTTGTGACAAATTTCAGATGGGGACAATATAAAGTGACCAGAAATATAGAGAGTCCTGAACTTATTGAACGATCCCCATTATTATTGCATCGAAAGTAAAAATCTGAATGCACATTTTCTCCCTGGCAGTGACACTTGTTGCCATACTTTTTTAAAAGAAAAAGAAATCACTGGCATTTCTATCGCGCCTTCTCACGCCATTGGAATGCCCCAAAGTACTACACCTCTAACAAACTCTGCTGCCCATATACTAGCCTGCACCAAGCCCAGCTCACGCACTCTCACCACCAACCCCCCTCAACCCCACCCTCCATCCTTGCTGACTTTCATTGGCTCCCGGTCGACCCATACTTCCAACTAAAAGTTCTCATCCTCGTATATAGATTCCTACACGGTGTCGCCCCTCCCTATCTCCGTCGCCACTTCCAGCCCTACAAGCCCTCAGAACATTCTGTTTTTCCAAATCTGGTCTCGTGCATCCCACCACTGGTGGCTTCAACTGCCTCTGACCCCCCCGCTCTGGAATTCCCTCTCTAAACCCCTCCGCCTCCCTGTCCTCCTCTGAGACCCACTGAAAACCCTCCTCTTTGACCAAGTGTTTGGCCACTCCTCCTAGTAGCTCCTCTGTGAAGCACTTTGGAGCATCCTTCTACATTTAAGGTACAATATCGATGCAAGTTGTTGTTGCAGAATTACTTTTTGAATTATATTGCTGTGGCTGTATCGGCAAAAATAGCAGTGGATTTGTGCACAGCAAGGTCCCACAAACAGCCGATGAATGACGAGTTAATCTGTGTTTGATGTTGATGGTTGAGTCAGGAATGTTGGCCAGAGACTGGAAGAATTCCCTGCTCTTCTAGGCAGGGCTGCAGTTTATCACCTCAGCTGAAAAAACAGAGCACCCTCAAGAATGGACAGGATTGTTACCTTGGATGAAGTGTTTATGTAATGGGGCTTCAACCCACAACCTTCTGACTCAGAGGAAGCAATTCTACCAGCTGAGGCAACCTGCCACTGCTAAATGGAATAACGTGAACACTCACTGTTCAGGTATGGTGGACTGAATTTATCCTGCACAAGAGCAAACGATAAATACAGATGAGGAAGGCCATCCAGCCTATCTGTGCTCATCCATCCAGAGAAGCCTTCTATTCCTCCGTTACAACATCCACTGTTGATTCAATGATACCAGGCTTTTAGCTTCCATTACCCCAGCTGGAAGTCCATTCCATGTGTGAAGAATCTCGTGCCATCTGTTCTAGAAAGGAAATAAATAACTTACATTTATATAGCACCTTTCCCGATCTCTGGACGTTCCAAAATGCTTCACATGAAGTGCAGTCGTTGTTGTAATGTAGGAAATGGGGCAGCCAATTTGTGCACAGCAAGCTCCCACAAACAGCAACCAGAAAATGACCAGAGAATCTGTTTTAGTGATGCTGGTTAAGGGATAAATATTATCCAGGACACCAGGGAGAACTCCACCGCTCTCCTTTGAATAGTTGCCGCGGGATCTTTTACGTCCACCTGAGAGAGCAGACGGGGCCTCGGTTTAACGTCTCATCCGAAAGACGGCACCTCCGACCAGTGCAGCACTCCCTCAGCACTGCACTGTGAGTGTCAGCCTGGATTATGTGCTCAAGTCCCTGGAGTGGGGCTCGAACCCACGACCGACTGACTCAGAGGCGAGTGTGCTACCCACTGAGCCACGGCTAAATTTGCCTTTTACTGGTTTGAACCCACTATTGGGTTTGAAGTCAATTTCCAGTTGTACCTTTTCCAAACCCGTTGACACCAGGAGCCATTGGGGGATATAGCTGTCTTTTACATCTTTTTATTTAGAAGATTTTTTAATTACAATTGCTACAAAACACAAGCAACGAAGCAAAAACACATTGGAGAAAAATAAGTTGCCACCACGCGATACACAGCGGAGTAGCAAAATTGCAGCAATCTCAAACTTGCGAGCCAGTTCGTAACACCTGAGGCAAGATTCGATCAGTCAACAGATGAATGATCATATAAACTAAGACGAACGTAGTTGTGGTGAGAGCATCGATGAGGCAAGGAAAACCATAGGAGGCCCATTCAGTTTGGCAGGGCTGCTGGGGTCAGAGTCTACATGAGGAAAGACAACAAACCTCCCCGCACCCCCCACAAACCCCCCAGTGTTGATCAATATGCCAAATGCAGTCACTGACAAATATTACGGAGGGATTGGAAGAAGGATTTTTTTATATCTATTTTATTTGAAGTAATTTCTGTTGTCTCTTGTTAATTGATGTTTGATGTATGACTGAGGTTCAAAGACTGCCTGAAAGGACGGTGGAAGCAGATTCAGTAGTATCTTTCAAAAGGGAATTGGATAAATACTTAAAAGGGAAACATTTGCAGGGCTATGGGGAAAGAGCGGGTGGGAGTGGGACTAATTGGAGAGCTCTTTCAAAGAGCCGGCACAGGCACGATGGGCCGAATGGCCTCCTTCTGTGCTGTAAGATTCTACGATTCTATAACTGGCTAACGGCCCTTTTGTTGTTCTTGAATTAACTAGTCGATGGATGGGCTCAAAGATGCTGTGCAGTACCAGCACCAAACAAGATAATGCAATCTATTTTCACACCTTCATTAAGATAATGGACAAGGGAATTTCATCTGAAAGGGTCATTCCCTAAACTACATCACGTTATGTGTAACCCCCTAGAAAGGCCAAAGGTCACCAGGGAAAGGCCAAAGGTCACCAGAGATGAAGCAAGTTGTTGTTGGGATGTGGGCTCTATGAAGAATGAAAGAACTTGCATTTATACAGCGCCTATCATGGCCTCAAAGCGCTTCATAACCAATGAAGTACTTTTCACTGTAGGCAACAAATGTCGCGACTGAGCGGGGTCAACACATCTGTAGGATAACTCTATTATAAAATGTCAGTCAGCATCTTTTATCGTGCGAGGGCGAAGCACTCTGCCCTGCCTCCCTCTGCCTCAAGCCTCGGTATGGTTGAACACATACATACATTGGGCAAGCTTATAAAACCCACAGGTCAACCCCCCTATACTAGACATACTCATCCAGCTCCTTCACAAAGCCACAGGTAAGTGTTTCACTACGTGTGTTATTTTTCTTTGCACGGCTTGCAATTTCTACGTTGAAAAAGTCATGGTCTCTGTGGCCTTGTTATCATCAAGAGAAAAATATACATTGCAGCCCGCCCGTAACTCCAACCCAGAAAAGCTTCAGTAACATTCCATTGAAAAGCCGCAATGTATAAATCACGCGGGCTGTAATATTCAGACAGGGGAACTGTGTAAGTGCTAGTGCCAATTGCGCTGAGAGCGCTTACAGATGCCATCTAGTTTATGTCTGAGAATATATTACACAGAAGTATTGCCGGATTTCGTTGGACAAGTTTCATTTTACATAGGATTCCATCGGATATACGTCACAGAAACAGGCCATTCGGCCCAACCAGTCCATGCCGGCATTTATGCTCCACTCGAGCCTCCTCCTGTCTTTCCTCATCTAAATCTATCAGAAAAACCTCTATTCCCTTCTCCCTCATATGTTTGCCTAGCCTCCCTTTAAATGCATCTATACTATTTGCTTCAACCACTCCCTGTGGTAGCGAGTTCCACATTCTCACCACTCTCTGGGTAAGGAAGTTTCTTCTGAATTCCCTATTGGATTTCTTGGTGACGATCTTATTTTGATGGCCTCTAGTTTTGCTCTTCCCCACAAGTGGAAACACTCTCTCTGTATCCACTCTATCAAAACCTTTCATAATTTTAAAGACCTCTATTAGGTCACCCCTCAGCCTTTTTTCAGGAGAAAAGAGACCCAGCCCTTTCATCCTTTCCTGATATGTAAACCCTTGCATTTCTGGTATCATCCTTGTAAATCTTCTCTGCACCCTCTCCAGTGCCTCTACATCCTTTTTATAATATGGCGACCAGAACTGTACGCAGTACTCCCAAGTGTGGTCATACCAAGGTTCGATACAGGTTTAGCATAACTTCACTACTTTTCAATTCTATCCCTCTAGAAATAAACCCTAGTGCTTGGTTTGCTTTTTTTATGGCCTTGCTAACCTGTGGCGCAACTTTTAGTGATTTGTGTATTTGTACTCAGAGATCCCTTTGTTCCTCTACCCCACCTAGACTCGCACCCTCCAAGTGATAAGTGACCTCCATATTCTTCCTTCCAAAATGTAATACCTCACATTTATCTGTGTTGAACATCATTTGCCAATTATATGCCCATTCTGTAAGTTTATTAATGTCCTCCTGTAACTTGTTGCAGTCCTCCTCAGTAGTGACTAAACCCCCCCCCCCCACAATTTGATGTCACCCGCAAGTTTAGAAATTGTGTTTTTGATTCCAAAGTATATATCATTAATATAAACAGTGGTTCCAGCACTGATCCTTGTGGAACACCACTACCCACCTTCTGCCACTGTGAATAGCTACCCTTTACTTCTACTCTCTGCTTTCTGTCTTGAAGCCAGCTAGCTATCCATTCTGCTACTTGTCCCCTGACTCCGTATTCTTTGCCCTTGTTCATCAGTCTATTATGTGGTACCTTATCGAAGGCCTTTTGAAAATCCAGATAAATTACATCTACTGCATTACCCTTGTCTATTCTCTCTGTTACCTCTTCATAAAAATTCAATGAGGTTGGTCAAGCAAGACTTTCCCTTTTGAAATCCATGCTGACTATTCATTACTATGTTTTTGGTTTCTAGGGGGGCGAATATCCCAGCCCAAGGAGGCGGGTTTGGAGGCGGGACAGTTGGCAAAATGGCAAAAAGTGAGGGTGGGTTCGGAACCCGCCTCCGTGCAATTTTGCCGGAAGCGGGTTTGATGGATGCGATTCGGTCCCGCCTCCATCAGTCGGGAGAGGTAGTTAAGACCCTTAAATAGTAGTTAAGGGCCTCTATAATCCTATTTTGACAGGCCTTCGTTATTTTCCCACATTTTCAGCGTGTTGCACGACCCTCCTAAACCACGCCAGCTGATCCTGGCGGGTTGACAAGTGGGCGGCCTCCTCACAGCTGCAGCTCCACCATTAAAACGGAGCTTTCATCAGGGAGCAGTTGCAGGTGGCAGAACTTTTTTTCCACAGGTCTTTCAGCACTTTTAGCAGGCCTACCGAAGTCGGAGGTGCTGCAGCTTCTATCTCTCAACTGTGGGACCTCCTGGGAAGACCCTCTCCCCGCTTGGACTGAGCGCTTCCCCAACGGAGGTATCTGCCAGCAGCATGGGAACCATTTACTTCCTTTCACCATGGACCTTAGATTCGGATGAGGAGTAGCCACGGCAGCAGCAGAACCAGGCAGCTCAGCAGCAACAGCAGCAGGAGCCCCAACCTCCTGCTCAGCCACCTGATGCTGCACAGGGCAGAAGGTGCCAGTGCATGGAAGCACGTCGTGCAAAGAATGCACTCATCCTGGCCAGATTTGCATAGGTTGCCCATTGTGGCACATGTGCTTGGCTCCTTCTTAACACATGATAGACAATGGACATGACTCTCTGTCCTCCTTTCACTCTGACCACCAACCTGACCACGCAAGTGTCGCGGAGCCCGCAATGTGGAGCTGCCTAAGCCGAAATAACAGATGCCATCACGCCAACAGTTTGCCATCACCTAATTTTAATACATTCCCACAGGGATGGCATTTCATCAATAAACAGAAACAATCACCCAATCTGCACACAGATCTGGAGGTTATATCCCTTGCCAGCTGGACCCACACAGCCTTGGTTTCTTTGGGAGGCCTCTTCCTCCCAGATGAGGGGAAAAGCACCTCCATGCTAGCTCGCACCCCCTCAACCAGCATACCCAGCGCCTCATCCGAGAACCTCGGGGAGGCCCTTGCCTTGGAGCTGGCCATTCTTCAAGGAGATAACAGCTTGGAGGTAGGTGCAGCATCGACCAAAAACCAGTGGAATGAGCCAAGGCAGCAAGCAGCCCTTAAATGAAGCTGGATAAGTGATGTCAGCAGAGGCGAGTTTCAGTCCCAAAACACTAATTGGCCCAGGGGAACCCACACCTCTGAAATCAACTGGCCAATTAGGGGAAAATCGCAAATTTTTCGCACCTCTCAGTGGAGGCAGGGTTTGGAACCCACCCAAACCGAAACCCGCCTCCAACCTGCCGCCATTGGGAAAATCGCGCCCTAGATGTTCTTCTATTTTCTCCTTTAGTAGGGATTCCATTATTTTTCCTACCACCGATGTTAAGCTGACTGGTCTATAATTCCCTGGAAATGTTCTATCCCCCTTCCTAAATATAGGTATAACGTTCGCTATCCGCCAGTCCTCTGGCACTACACCTTTTTCTAACGAATTATCAAATATGTGTAGTAAGGCCTCTGCTATCTCTTCCCTAGATTCTTTTAAAATGCGTGGATGCAATCCATCCAGACCAGGGGTTTTATCCTCTTTGTGTTTGATTAGTTTATTTAATATATCCCCTCATTTTATTTTAAATGCACTTATCTCATTACTAATCTCATCATCCAATGTCATGTCCACCTGTTCTATCTCCCTGGTAAATACTGAAGCAAGATAATTATTTAATATTTCTGCCATCTCTCTATCATTACCTGTGGTCCTGTCTATCCATTAATGGCCCTATTCCCATCCCAACCTTCCTTTTTTTATTGATGTACCTGTAAAATATTTTACTATTTTGTTTTATGTTCCTCGATAATTTAATTTCATAGTTCCTCTTTGCCTTCCTAATTGTTTTTTTGACTTCTCTCCTAATCTCTCATGTTCTCCCTTATCATGCACTCCCCTGCTGTCTATGTACTTAATGTATGTCTCTTTCCTTACCCTCAATTGTTCCCTTATGGCTTTATTCATCCATGGAGTCTCATTAGTGTTTAGTTTGTTCTTTCCTTTTAGCAGAATATATTGTTCCTGCACTCTGTTGAACACCGTTTTAAATGTTTCCCATTGCTGTTCTACATCGTTGTTTGACAATATTGTTGCCCATTTTATTTTCCCAAGTTCTATTCTCAGCCCCTCAAAATCAGCTTTTCTCCAGTCTATTACCCTGGTTTTCATCATACTTATGTCCTTCTCAATTATCATCTTAAAGTATATTATATTATGGTCACTATTGCCTAGATGTTCCCCTACTTTTACTTCTCTTATCAGCTCTGGTTCATTCCTCATTACTAGATCCAGTAGCGAATCCTCCTTTGTTGGGCTTTTTACATATTGGGTTAGAAAGGAGTCCTGTACACAGTGTAGGAACTCCATTCCCTTATCCTCATTATCTCTCTTCTGTCCATTTAATATCGGGGTAGTTGAAATTCCCCCATGATTATTATTCTATGTTTTTTACTCATTTCCCTAATTTGTCTGCATATTTCTTCCTCCACCTCCCTTCCACTATTAGGTGGTCTGTAGGCTACACCTATTAGTGTGATTGATCCTTTATTATCTTTTATCTCTATCCAGATGGATTCTATTTTTGTCTTGCTGATAGCTGCGTCACTTTTTTCTCCTGCCATTATGTTATCCCTAATAAGTACAGCTACTCCACCTCCTTTTTCCCTCTCTACCAGTAATTCCGACTATGTCTGGTTCCTCACAACGCATGATTGCCTCCAGCTCCCCTGTTTTATTATGGACACTGTGTGCATTGCTGTACAGACAGTTTAACTCATTTTTAATAGGATTTTCTCTCACTTTATGTTTAACCATCTTTTTAGACTCCTGTTCTATAACTCTATTGATTCCCTTGCCATGAATGTCCTCCCTTACTTTATTCTTTCCTATGCTCTCTTTTCCTGTTTTGTTTATAATTAGGCTGGCTATGTTTCTTGCAGATTCCTCCCCCCCCATCTTACTAGTTTAAAGCCTTTGCCACCTCCCTATTTACTTACCCTTTCCGCTCGGACACGGGTCCCATCCCGGTTCAGGCGGAGCCCGTCCCATCGGTACAGCTCCTTCCTGTCCCAGAACTGGTGCCAGGGTCCCATGAAAAGGAGCCCCTCTTTCCCACACCAGCCCTTTAACCACGCGTTAATTCCCCTGATCTGTCTGCTTCTATGCCAATTTGCACGTGGCTTGGGCAATAATCCAGAGATTATTACCCTCGAGGTCCTGCTTTTTAATTTAGAGCCTAACTCCTGATACTCTTTTAGTGGAGAATACTTAATGATGCATCCTGCTTTCAAAGCTCGTCACTGCTTGACTTCCATAAAAGATCGTCGGGTCAAAGGTGACAAATGGCACCACCAGTTTTGCTCTCAAGTCAAAAACGTGGTCCGTCACATCCCTCCCCAGCACTAACCCTCATAGCTCGATGAGTTTCTTGAGAGTGACTGGTTGAGTCAACCAAACCAAGGAGACCCCAGCTTCCACTTTGGACTTCTTCCAAATCGGCAGATTGTAGGGCAGTGGCAGCCGCTCCCCAGTTGGTTTCAGCGCCCTCAGGCAACGGAGTGGGACATTATCCAGGATATCCACTCCTGAGCACTAGCCAGCAGCCCATGCTGGAAGTAACGTGTGTATGGATGGAGAGTGAGAGCAGGATCGGGCTGGCACTTGTGGCTCAGTTGACTTAGCCGTGGCTCAGTGGGTAGCGCTCTCGCCTTTGAGTCAGCAGGTCGCGGGTTCAAGCCCCACTCCTGAGACTTGAGCCCCAAAATCTCGGCTGACGCTCCAGTGCAGTGCTGAGGGAGTGCGGCACTGTCGGAGGTGCCGTCGCTCGGATGTGATGTTAAACCGAGGCCCCCGTCTGCCCTCTCAGGTGGACGTAAAAAAAATCCCACGGCATTATTCGAAGAAGAGCAGAGTTGTGATGGGAATGTGACTGATTTTTCCCATCCCTGTTCCAGGCACGCTCAAGCCGATTGTAATATGCCCAAGGGCTGCCTCGGCTGACAGCTGCTAACTCAGCAAAGACTGGTGGGGGAGAGGTGGGGGGGGGGGGGGGGAGTTGATTTTAACTTGAGGTAGGATCGGCGTGGGGAAGATCCCAAAGCAGGTGTCGCACCTGGAACTTGTGAAGGAGGCGAGGTTGGCCGATTTTAACCGCTGGGCCTCATTCCCGTTCCCACCCGCCGGGAATGATGTAGGGGCGGAGGGGAGGGGAGGGGGGGATGGATCGGGAATTGGGGCGAGATTCAGGCAGCACCAAGGAACCAAACAGACCATCCCCGGCGTATGGTAAATGCTTGGAGAGAGGGGGTTGGCAGCTGATTGCGGTGCTAGGAGTGAGAGGCAAGGCTGTGGCTGGGGCTACCCAAGGATTCCTAGCGGGGCCTGCGGGGAAGCACTCCTGCTGCTCTTTTAATCCCTCGCACACACCATTCCCGCCAGGCGGGGGGGTTTAAAATCAACACCCCTCTGTCCCCCCCACCCAGGAATCAAATCTTCTGACATAGATGCTAGATCTACCCACTGGGTTATGGAGAGAGAGCTGACTCTTTAAAGGATCATCAAGCTGGCAATGTGAACAGAGGGGAAAACAAATTCAGCGAGCTTATACAAGCTCTCGCCCAGAATATGCTCTTGACTAGAATGACTTGCACATTCTTTTCGTGCTCGCTGAACTTGGCAATTTCCAGCCGCTGACTGCTGCTCGCTCACAGCTTCTTCAGGCTCCAGTGCTTGAAGGGCAACATCAGCGAGTTCACATCAGATGCATTCTGACAGAGGCAAGTGGCAATCAGAAGCTACGGGAAGGGTCCATGACCTGCTCGACTCCCCACCCATGTGGAGGATACTTTGAGGAGATGTAGTCCTGGAGATGCGGGGGGGGGTGGAAAGGGGGGGGTCTATGACCGAGCTCATCACGCAGATATGATCGCAGTGAGGATGAATCAGCACTTGCGATCTTCTTTTGCCCTTTAAATATTTCCTGGAGCCTTTTCAGAATTAGAAGCAGCCTCCGTCCAGATTGAAGCGGTTGCTTATTTTTTTTCATCTAAGGTGAAGGGCCTTCCAGTGAAACAGTGAAAGATTGGATCACAACGCACAATGAGCTTGGTTCAGTCCCCGCTTGCAGTCAACAAGTCAGTATTAACAACCAAGCTGCCTCTTTTTTTAACCCTCGCTTTTCCAGTCTGGCTCCCATGAAGCGCTGCGCAAACCCAACCACTTGTCTGGAGGATTTATTTTTCCTTTGGCATTTGCCTTTAATTTTGGCTTTGGAGATTTTAAAACTTCCCTGGATCGCCAAGGACGGAGGCACAGCTCTCCTCTGTAACACGACTCACTCACCTTTCCGCCTCCGGGGATCAGCCCCACCAATCGCCTCGGGGAATCCACCGCTTGCACGAGACTGCAGTGGACCCGACTCTACCCGCTCCCACCCCACTTCCCAAGTTAAAAGGCAAATGAATTGAAAATGGGCACAAGCCCTCGGCGCCAACTGCAGATGCCAGCAGCTTGCCCCTCATCAGCTGTAAAGGTGAGGGCACTTGCAGTTGTATCGGGTAAATGGCACCATGCATGCGCAGAGCGGCTGGTGTCATTATTTTCTTGGTGGAGCTGTAAATTTCTGTGCTCATCAATGTCAGTGTATGGCTGGGGTAGTTCAGGCCTGTTTCTGTTGAATGCTCTTGTTTAAAGATGTTCGTTTTTGGCACTGTTGCATTAATGTTACAGTAGGGGAGTTATCCCCGGTGTCCTGGGCCAATATTTATCCCTCAAGCAACTTAACAAAAACAGATGATCTGGTCATTATCACATTGCTGTTTGTGGGAGCTTGCTGTGCACAAATTGGCTGCCGTGTTTCCCACATTGCAACAGTGACTCCACTTCAAAAGTACTTCATTGGTTGTAAAGTGCTTTGAGACAGCCTGAGATCGTAAAAGGCGCTATATAAAATGCAAGTCTTTCTTTAATAGGGCCGCAAGGTGTGAACAGTTCGATAGCTTGCTTGTCTGTAGTACAGAGCTGTGTGTGCACCACCTGAGTGGTTGTCTCCCTTCCCTCACTATCCCAAGCTTGAGGGCAGGACCTAGTGATCGATACAGGAGCCAGCTCGCTCCTAACTAGAGAACCTCCTGCTGCCCCCCTCCTCCGCCCCCCAGAAATGAGAAGGTGAGAGAAGACCATCACACTCACCCTATCCATTAAATGATACAAACGCATGCCCCAGCCGTGAGCCCAAATCGCTAGTAGTTCTAACTCCTGGTCAACTATGGCTGCGTTTAGGAAAAATTGTGAAATTCCTTCCTTACTCCCCAATGAATCAAGTAAGCTCCATGAGACTATAGTTACCTATGCCACATTACTAGACATTATTAAGGTACCACTCCCCCAAACACCCACATCCCAATTTCCTTAACATAGGATTACACAGGATCTGAAATGATCATCTCCATCTACCGGGCCAGTTCCAAAGGTACAACTTCTTGGTCCATTTGACCACCTCTCACCCTGTCTGTCAAAAAATGTACCCATAACTTTCTGGAAATTGATAACATCCTCAGCTTCCACTTGCCTCCGTCGCTGTGTGCAATAATTCAGGCAGTTGAACATGTCGGTCCCAGAACCATAGATACCGCCTGAGTGCCCGCCTTTTTCTACCAATTCTCAGACTAGTCCATGACACTGCGGGGGAAAAATTCGGTTGGTTTGCGCCTCCCGTTAGCGTCCTAAGAGGGCGCTAACGGGGCGCAAAGCAACTAGCTCCCGGGTGCAGCGCCGCCAACGCCTCCCGCGAAATTCAGCGGGAGGTTAGCGGCGGCGCTAACCGTCAGCGCGGTGCTGCGCCGCCGGCGATGACGTCATCGCCGTGCGCAGCGCCCCGCCCGCGTCCCGGCCGCCATCTTTGGTGGCACCCCCTGACTTACCGCAGGACGCTACATCCGACGGGGTCAGGGGGGCCTACCTGTGGCCGGGGCAGCGCTATTTAAAGGCGAGGTGCCGGGCGGCCATTTTTGTTGCTGGCCGCCTGCCAGCACCTGCCTCGGCTGCCGTCCCCGGCCTCCTGAACCGCCCCCTCCGCGGAGTGCCGGCTGTGCTCCATGAGCCCGGCACTTCTCTTGAGTGTCGGGCTCTTTTGCCGGCACTCCCGATCCCCAGTGGTCCAGCTGGGCCCCGGGTCACGCTGCGCAAGGCCCCTCCCCTTTAAGAAGGGGCGCTACCACTCAATTTCGGCCACGGGGACGCTAATATTTCCGGGGCGCTGAAAGTAGCGGCCCGGTGAAGTTAGCGCCCCAAAGGGGGCGCGACTCAATTTTTCCCCCTGCAAGTCTTATCACTCTTATTTTCTTGTCATTAGCAGAGTGGCACTGATGGCAACTCTGGAAGCCCAATTCCATCCTTCTGGTGATACTTGATGATGAGAGAAGAAAATAGATAATAGAATCATAGAATAGTACAGCACAGAAGGAGGCCTCTCGGCCCATCGAGTCTGCGCTGACTCTTTCAAAGAGCAATCC